>JAZDUA010001507.1:0-61184 GCA_038098605.1 Gryllus longicercus
CCGCCCAGTCGCCCCGCCCCAGTCGCCCGCCCAGTCGCCCGCCCAGTCGCCCGCCCCAGTCGCCCCCAGTCGCCGCCCTGGTCGCCGCCCAGTCGCCCGCCCAGTCGCCAGCCCAGTCGCCCGCCCAGTCGCCCGCCCAGTCGCCGCCCAGTCGCCCCGCCCAGTCGCCCCGCCCAGTCGCCCGCCAGCGCCCAGTCGCCCGCCAGTCGCCCCCCTGGTCGCCCCGCCCGGTCGCCTGCCCACTCGCCCGCCCAGTCGCCCGCCAGTCGCCCGCTCAGTCGCCCGCCCAGTCGCCCGCCCAGTCGCCCGCCTAGTCGCCCGCCAGTCGCCCGCCCAGTCGCCCGCCCAGTCGCCCGCCCAGTCGCCGCCCAGTCGCCCCGCCCAGTCGCCCGCCCAGTCACCCACCCAGTCGCCCGCCCGGTCGCCCGCCCCAGTCGCCCGCCCAGTCGCCGCCCAGTCGCCCGCCAGTCGCCCGCCAGTAGCCCGCCCAGTCGCCCGCCCAGTCGCCCGCCCTAGTCGCCCGCCCAGTCGCCCGCCCAGTCGCCCCGCCCAGTCGCCCCCCCTAGTCGCCCGCCCGGTCGCCTCGCCCCAGTCGCCCGCCCAGTCGCCCGCCAGTCGCCCCCTAGTTGCCCGCCCGGTCGCCCGCCCAGTCGCCCCCTAGTCGCCCGCCCAGTCGCCCGCCCAGTGGCCCGCCCGCCCGTCAGTCGCCCGCCCAGTCGCCCGCCCAGTCGCCCCGCCCAGTCGCCCGCCCAGTCGCCCGCCCGCCCGTCAGTCGCCCGCTCAGTTGACCGCCCAGTCGCCCGCCCAGTCGCCCCCCTGGTCGCCCGCCCGGACGCCCGCCCACTCGCCCGCCCCAGTCGCCCGCCAGTCGCCCGCTCAGTCGCCCGCCCAGTCGCCCGCCCAGTCGCCCGCCCAGTCGCCCGCCCTAGTCGCCCGCCCAGTCGCCCGCCCAGTCGCCCGCCCAGTCGCCCGCCCAGTCACCCACCCAGTCGCCCGCCCGGTCGCCCGCCCAGTCGCCCGCCCAGTCGCCCGCCAGTCGCCCGCCCAGTCGCCCGCCCAGTCGCCCGCCTAGTCGCCCGCCCAGTCGCCCGCCCAGTCGCCCCCCCTAGTCGCCCGCCCGGTCGCCTGCCCAGTCGCCCGCCCAGTCGCCCGCCCAGTCGCCCCCCTAGTCGCCCGCCCGGGTCGCCCGCCCAGTCGCCCCCTAGTCGCCCGCCCAGTCGCCCGCCCAGTGGCCCGCCTGCCCGTCAGTCGCCGCCCCAGTCGCCCGCCCAGTCGCCCCGCCCAGTCGCCCGCCCAGTCGCCCGCCCGCCCGTCAAGTCGCCCGCTCAGTTGACCGCCCAGTCGCCCGCCCAGCCACCTTCGCCCGCCCGCCCCAGCCGCGGGGCCTCTCGTTTGTTCAAAGCTGTGACGACCGCTGAGCCACAAACGAGCCTTCCGCCCTGCCCGCCACGCAGCCAGGCTGCAGGCGGGCGAGGCGCGTTCATTCGGAGGCAATATAACTGCGGCTTCGCTGCGTTCCTCGCTTTTCCCGCAGCCGTTTGAGGCATCGCATTGGTGCCTGCGGCGGCCGCCGCCGCCCCCGCACAAGCGCTCGGCCACGCCCCCGCCTCCACTCCCCCCCGCTCCGCTCTTGCTTTCCCGCAAACGCCCGCCCTCCGCTTCGCTTGCACGCTTGCGTATGAACGGTCCGCTGCGATTCGTTTTCCGCCTTCTCGTGTTTGCCTCCTGCCCGCTTAACTGCTTGCGTTTTCTTACTCTCACTTGTGTTTTGCTAATGAAGTGTGGGTTGCCAGTGAGCTTTCTCCTTAAGTTTTGGCCTTCCCTTCATTTATCAGTTTTTCGCTCATCAGCCCCTCATCGATATCTGACTTGCGGTCTTAAGTAATCGTACGTAGCTTTTGTTTGAGTATTTTGCTCTTATAGTTCACTTCCCATTCTCCGTTTGGAAATTACGCTCTACACTATAGCCTCAATTTATCACTAAATATGCTTTATTCTCCTCTGCCTGTGACCTGACAACACGTGAACCACCATCATCATCGCACGTCTGTAAACCCTACTCTTACACCTCTAAACATTTCCCTTCACCCTCTAATTCCCCCCAGCACTCTCCACTCTCCATCATCTTACGTTGACCCTCCATCTTCCGCTCGTCATGAATTCTATACTTCGCCTTTCCCTATTGCGCCGCATCTCTCACTCGCGTCTCGCTCTGCCTCATTCCGACATCCACTTCGATCGGTGCCAACTTCACTATCCGCTTTCGCCCTCTCCTCCACCTCCTCCTCCTCCTCCTCCTCCTCCTCTTCCTCCTCCTCTTCCTCCTCCTCTTCCTCCACCTATTCCTCCGTCCTCTTCCTCCTCTTCCTCCTCTTCCTCCTCTTCCTCCTCTTCCTCCTCTCCTCTTCCTCCTCTTCCTCCTCTTCCTCCTCTTCCTCCTCCTCTTCTTCCTCCTCCTCCTCCACCTCCTCCTCCTCCTCCTCCACCTCCTCCTTCTCCTCCTCCACCTCCTCCTTCTCCTCCTCCACCTCCTCCTTCTCCTCCTCCACCTCCTTCTCCTCCTCCTCCACCTCCTCCTCCTCCACCTCCTCCTTCTCCTCCTCCACCTCCTCCTTCTTCTCCTCCTCCACATACTCCTCCTCCTCCTCCACCTCCTCCACATACTCCTCCTCCTCCTCCACCTTCTCCACATACTCCTCCTCCACCTCCACCTCCTCCTCCTCCTCCTCCTCCACCTCCTCCTCCTCCTCCTCCTCCTCCTCCTCCTCCACCTCCTTCTCCACCTCCACCTCCTCCTCCTCCTCCTCCTCCACCTCCTTCTCCACCTCCACCTCCTCCTCCTCCTCCTCTTCCTCTTCCCCCCTCCTTCTCCTCCAGTGACGGGCGCGCTCCCACTTTTCGAGAAAGAAAATTATTTGGACGTTGCTCGTAACACGCGAAGCGGGCTACGCGAACTGAAGCGTGGATTTGATTGTTGTGCACGTCAACTCTCAGCAGCACCATTAGTATTTGCATGTGACACAATATCAGCGTGTCGAAATGCGTCTTCAGAAAGGTAATACTCCTTGCAGTTGCAAAATTTCACAAGGTGGAATATTGAAACTGTAATATCGTGTTTGTCTACAGCGCGCCAATATACTGGGATTCGAATGCATGGAAAAGGCCACTCTTCTAATATTATGTTGCCGGAAAATCACAGACGTCGATGTACTGGGAAAATGAACATCGTGTTGTTTTAATTTCTGATGAGCAGAATGCAGAATTAATAACGTGCTTTATTGTCGGTATTTTTCATTGCGATAACTGAATTGTACGTCTCAATTCTTGCACTTTTGTAACGGTTTTTAGTAGGTATTTTTGTTTTTATTTTTTCCTTAATAACGATGATAAACAAATAATGATGATATATATCAACAGTGTTATTTTCGAAAAGTGTATTTTCATATCATCTTATTTTCACCGTAATCGAAGTTTCAGAAACTGCAAAAAACTAAGCAAGAAAACAAGAGTTTGTTGCGGAATATTTTGCGAAGGCGAATGACAGTTGTCTTTAATATCACCAAATAAAATTAAGATAATGAGGTATACGCTTATTTGCCTCAGATAACTAGAGATGAGCTGTTTTCTTCCAAAATATGAACAACAAACACGTTTTGAATGTGTGTAAGTAGGTGTGTTAAATCTTATAAAATTCATATTTCAATCAATATAAAAGTTCATTATTCATTAAAATTTCAATCGATATCAAAGTTTAAATTTCAGAATAGATTAGTAGTAAAATGATAATACACGTCTTTAAGTAAACCTTTCCCGCAGTCAATAAGAAAAAAAAGCTCTTGCAAAAAAACTATATTATATATCATTTTAGAGTGAAGATACTTGACGTGCCATATTTACACAGTAGAAGTACGTCGATCTGTAACGAACAGCATTATCCAATCCACCACCTTAGTAGGAAATAGGTCGATTCAGTCTTTTAAGGGACAGATACATATTGCGATAAATAATTATGTTTCAAGTAAAAGTGGAAGTAAGTTGTTTTAAAAACATTTCATTTCATTTTTTTATTCTAGTGTTGCCGAGGGTGGTATACATTTTTTCAAATGTATATTTTCATATATTACTATTTTATTCATAAATATGATAGGTCTGTGTTATGTGAACAATTATTTTATACAAAAAGTAATTATTTCAATTCATTGACGATAATGAAAACATATAAATTGCATAAAACAACTAAAAGCACGTAAACGAACGTTTGATATAAATTTACCGTTCAACAATATTATTCTGATAGAGTGTGCGAGTATAGTGTTACCTACTACAATCAATTTCTAATAATTTTATGTAACATTTATGGATCAATTAATAATGAATTTCATTATAATATACAACTGTTCACTTCGTGTGGACCATCGATTACTAAGAATGAGGGAACACAACACAACACAGCAATTTCCTCCTCATTTTCGTCGAATGTTGTTGCGCGACATTAAGGAGCGAGTCGTAATGTCTGCCTTATCATGTCCCGACTGACTCCAGCGTTCTCCTCAAGAATAGACAACGGAGCTCCACGCCCACTCAGGAACAAGTTCGCACAGCCGAAGGAACTTACCTCGTGGAACAGCGATAATTCACTCGACACCAGAGCAATCAGTTGAATAGCTACAAGTTTTTAGTGCGTTTCTCGAATTACGGAGACAGGTTCCGCCTGTATCGTTTATAAAGTTTTTTATATAAGACTTTTGAGAAGATGCTGATGTGTTCTGGTGTATCTCGATGTACAGACATGAGAAAAAATTTAAAATGTTCTTTTCGGCTGTGCCTTTATTCTGATTAGTTCTTATAAATTTGGATGTCTACATCATTGGGTGGAATAATACTGCTCGAGTAGGAGGGAAAGCTCAAAGGTTATAGCGAATCATAATACTGGACCATTCTTTTAGTAAGAATTGTCCTAAAAAGCTTATAATACTTGTCTTTTTTCTTGTAAGAATTCATCAAGAAATACCATTTTCTTCTTGTCTGAGTTGTTTACATCACACGCCAACGACTAACTTCATATACTGTTACAAACGACAGCAACGAAGATAAGCCTCTGACGATCAGGGAAGCGGGCACTTCCCTTGCAAGACATTGGAAGTCTCGTCCGAGGCAGGCTCCCTCTCCATTCCACTCACTCACGCGACCCCGCCCTTTTGAAAGCCCGCGCCCGCCGCACCCCGCCCGGCCCGGCGCCGCCCGACCCTACGCCGCCCGACCCTGCGCCGCCCGACCCTACGCCGCCCGACCCTACGCCACCCGACCCCACGCCGCCCGACCCCACGCCGCCCGACCCCACGCCGCCCGACCCTACGCCGCCCGACCCTACGCCGCCTGACCCTACGCCGCCCGACCCCACGCCGCCCGACCCTACGCCGCCCGACCCTACGCCGCCCGACCCTGCGCCGACCGCCCCCGCCCGGCCTCGCCCGACATCGGCCTGCCCTGTTGCCCCGCCACACCCCGCCACGCCGAAACGCGCCCGCCAAGCCCGCCGACACTGCCCCGTCCCCCGTCCCTGCCGCCATCGCTCCCCGTCCCCCGCGGCCCCTCACCACCCCACCGCAAGCGCCCAGCCGGTCTCAGCCGCGCCCGACCCGCCGAGGTCTACCTCGTCCCTCCTTACAGACCACAACCACCCTGCCCTGCCCTGCCCTGCCCTGCCCTGCCCTCCCTTTCCTTCCCGCCCTTTCCTTCCCCGCCCCATCCTCTCGACCCTTCCCCATCCCACCCTCCCAGCCCTTCCCCGCCCCATTCTACCAGCTCTTCTTCCTCACCCTCCCCGCCCTTCCACGTCCTTCTCTCCACTTACCCGCCCTTCTCCGTCCTTCCCCGCTCTACACTTCCCTTCTATGTCCGTCCTTCCCCGCCCTTCCCCAGCCACCCTCGACGGAGGTCCTTCCCCCCGTCTTCCGGCTGGCGCTCCCCGTGCCGCCCACTGCAGCAGTGTATTTTACTGTCCTTAATTAAACTTTCCCCCGAGAGGCCCGCCAACTTCCTTCACTGCCTCCTTCAGCCCTGCCTCGCCCCGCCTCCTATTTCTCTCCCCTCCCCGCCTCTGACCCGCTCAACCCCGCCCGCCGTTAGACGCCGGCAATTGTGTTGGACATAGTAATGAGTCTTATTTCCCAGCTTTATGTCCGTGCAACTTGCGAGATACTTTTTACTTCCTTTTGACTGTGCACTGTTTTATACCGGCCGCCTTATGATGTATGGAATGGGAGTTAGTGTTGCATTTTACATGTTTTCGGGTGACTTACTGAGAACAAATATTTGTGTGGCAAATACAGAGAGTCTTGAATCTTACTTTCCAACTTTTCTTCTCTCTGTTAACTCTCTGCGTAACGACTCAAAAAGTCGTTGACCTCGGGGCGAGGCGAGTCTGTCGGGCTCAGTGCCCAATGATTTAAAAACGCATAGAGTACGTCCTAATTTTCTTAGCTACCGAGAGGGGAAATTGAGCGGGTAATGACTGGAGATGGCTAATTTCCTTGAACTTGCTCTCGCTTCTTATTAAAAGCTAGGTACCACGCTTCGTCATAATTCGAAACTCTATTATTTCTCATTCATCGATTGCTGCATGATGAAATATGTTTGCATCTGATAGTGTGAGGTAGACACTTGGGGAAACATTTCCAATTTCGTCTCTTGCACAAGCAATTTAGGAGGACTGAAAGGCATTGTGTGCATCGCGAAATTTCATCTCAAAATCAAATTTATTTTCACTTTGGGGAATTCGTCGGAATTTAGTTTATTTACGTTTCATACTTCATTTTAAACGGTTTTAATACCGGTCTCCTCGGAAAGCTTTCTTTCATTCTCAGGAAATAATTCCAGCCCTATATGAAAAGTTGGAGTCACATAATTGCAAGCCTTTTCACGAGCGAGGGAGTAACTTTCCTTCCTTCGTGTAGTCTTGGAACCCGACGCAAGACAATAATGTTTTTCAACCTTGTGTGTCTCATAGAGAGAATTCAAAGATCTGTATCGAAAGGAACTCGAGAGAACTTTGCGTCTTGCATCTACAACATAACTTGAATTCTTTATTGCTACGCGTAGTGCCCTTGCAATTCACTACATTCCCAGGGCATTCATATCAAAGTATGTTTTTAGAATTCTCTAAGAACGTCCGATATTAGATTACTGTTTTCCTAAGGTATCAGTAAAATTAAATTTTGAGAAATAAAATTTAAAATGAGATAAAATTAAACATTTTTTCCGCTACGAAAGTTAATGAATGAATTGTTCCTTTATAATTTTACCACATTATATTCATTTTACATACAATATAAGCAGATAACTTTTTTAATTTCAATTTTTTTTTTCGAGGTCTGCAAATAAATTCTACTTTAATAGTTGTTCTCTAAAGAAGATGTTTCTGCGAAAAGTATTGGAATGTGCCAGCTCTGTGAATGTGCCGGGGACACGCATTTTCTTCATCTTTAGGTTACAATGTGTAAATGATAATAATAAAACTTTTTGTAATGTGATTTTAATTTATTTTTCTTTTTATATGCTCTCTAAGTGAAACCAGCGGCCCAATCCATTGAATATATATGAAAGTGATACGACAGACGATTTTCTGTTTTTGATGATTATAATCGCGCGTACACAGAAGATGGAGAGGGTATTTGAAGCCCGCAGGGACTGGTTAACATTAGGGATATTGCAAATTCGTAAGAACCCACATTTTATACGCCAAAAAGTTTTTTAGGGCAGATACGGCGTTTTCCTGCTAAACTAGAAGTTGATCGCAATAGAAATAAACGCGATGGTCGTCAATATTAACCTCTTCGTTTGTTTGTTTTCTCATATTTTTGATTGTTTTAACATGAAACATGATGCAGTAATGTTATTTGAATTTTCCAATGTTCCAATGTTACTCAATTGGAATTTTATATTTTACAGAGAGGATTTTTGTGTTGTGCAAAAAAATAATTCCCGGTTATTAATTTATCTAAAGCGAGCTCTAAAATTGACAGATTCCTCATTAGGATTCTTATCTCATTTTCACTGTTTCGATTCTTAAGTGTTACCTAAATTTCTTTTTTGTTCTCCTTTTAATTCTAGGAGACACGACACCAAATTAAAACGATTCTTCCATTTTTCAAACAATTTAACCAACAATTCTAAGACTCACTCATTTCATTTTCTTTTATTATTCCCGTTCTTACAAAATTCTTCGCTCTCTGTTATCCAATTTGTAGAAGGTGTAGAACAAACCTCTAAGAACTGTAAAGTTATTCCGATGTGCACGCAAATGACGTCACCGAGCGGCAATTAAAGCTCTCTGTACAAACGGGCGTCTGCGATTGAAGGAAGAAGATGGGGACCCGGTGGCTACACAAAGCTGTAATATTCCCGGTCCCCACTCTGCCCCGCCCCGCCCCGCCCCTCCTCGCCTCGCCCCGCCTCACCGCACTCTGCCCTGCGTCGTGTCTCGCTTGGGGAAATTCGAAACTCGACCACTAACTCCGTCGCTCAGGGCAATAATATTATCTTTACATTTCTCTGCTCATCTGTATTAATTATTCTCTCAGCCCGTAACTCGTCTTCTTTTTTTTTTCTTGAAGTTTTCTCATCAACAGGACGCCTTGGCCTTTGCTTTACAAGCTTTGGAGACGGTAAATTATACCTACTTCTCAGCGGCAATTAACAACAATCTTTCTGTTTTACCAATTTCCTGAGAAAGCGAATTACTTAGGCCGGCGGGGAGTGCGTGCTTTCGTGAGGCCGCCGGGATTATTTCCGCGCACTAATTGCGAACGACGCCGCGACGCGAGCGGAGGAGAGGTCGAACCTCGGGGCGTCGACGCGTTTGGGCGTCGACGCGCCTCTTACCTCGGCCCAGGCTCCGACTCGTTAGTCCTCGCCGCGCCGCCCTTCCTCTTCGTGATGCTCCTGGTGTGCCCCAAGGCTCGTGTTTTGAAGAGGCTTTGCTCATTTTTTTCTCTCTATGGATTCATTTTCATTCCATCCTCAATCTTGTTTCTCCTTTACCTTTTCCACATTCATCTTCGTTTAATTTTTATTCCATCTTCATGGTCGTTCCACTTCATTTCATCACCAAATTTGTTATTTGTACATTCCTTCTTCTTCTTCTTCTTCTTCTTTGATCTACCTTCATTCCGTCTTCATCTTCTTGCCGGATCCACATTTATTTTCATCTTCCAACATCGAAACATCGGCGAACATCGATGCATCGGCGCTTTCGGGCGGCGTACCTCTGAGCTCAGCTCAGGTTCGCGATTCGTTAGTCTTCGCCGCGCCGTCCTTCCTCTTCCCGGGGCTCCTGGTGTGCCACAGGGCTCGTGTTTTGAACAATCTTCGTTTTCATTTTAATTTGTTAGCACCTTGAATTCATCTTCGTTCCATCCTCAAATCTTTTTTTTCTTCATCTTTTTCCACTTTCATATTTGTTTAATTTTTATTCCATCTTCATGGTTGTTCCACTTTTCACCACCAAATTTGTTATTTATACATTCCATCTTCAATATTCATTCCATCTTCTTCTTCGTTCTACCTCCATTCATTCATCTTCATGCCAGATCCAGATTTATTTTCATTCATATTATCAATCATTTCATGTATGTTTATTTGTAGTATTATTGTTTTGTGAAATTAGACATGTGATGAATTGGTATTTCTCGAGACATTGGGTATGAAACCAGAAATGCATTCGTGTCCTTTAATTTTCTCAACGATTAACTTCAACTGCAATTCTTGAAATTTTACATGTAAGATAAGATAAACAATTGGGAAACTAATTGATCTGATGCGTTTGTGAGACAACTATTGTGAATAAAGTTATTAAATTAATGAAACAAACAGTAATAACAGTAACAGTAACTTAATTCATCGCTTCTATGAAATTATTTTGCAATTTCTACGAAATTTCTCACGCGTTTTCTGTTTTTACGAAGAAAATAGAAAATCATACGAATAGACACAAAGGCTAAGGAGTAATGCATTTTAATTGCATTTAAATGTTTGTGGAGCTAAGCTAATCGTAGTTCACTGAAGCATAATTTGACATTTAAGCACGAAGTTGTGTGTATAGCGAATTTCAAATTATTTCCTTTCGTTGAGCAACAGAATGCCTTTCCAAGTATAACACTGTATACATCCTATCGACGGCTGGAAGAAAGCAAACTTCCTGATGTAGAAGAAAACACGAATAGCATATCGCATGAATGAAACATGAATTAGAGATATCCCTTTCTCCACAGTCAACACCGCCGGTAGTTCATTTAATATTATAACAGACTTCAGCAAGTCAGTATATCGAATCGCGAAGGTTGTATGGAAATAAGGAATCCCTTTTAAACGACCAAATACGTCTCTCACACGACCTACATATCTAGTGTGTCGGAAACTCTTTTAGTTTTAGAAGAAGATGATTTGCTAATTAGATCGCCTTTATAAGCTCACAAACGTTCACGTATTAATTCGTGTGGTCTTTGAACTAAATACCCGCTGGTCAATTTTTTAAAAAAAAATTCTCAACGATGTACATCCGGAGCTGATCGGCAAAAGCAAGAATAAAAAAACATGCTACGCGCTTGCACTAAATGTGATACACAGCAGCGCATTTGAGTCCTTTTGCAGTAACTAGAATTCATTTCAGTTGTTTTACATTAAAATTTTCGCGTAAATGGCCATTAAATTGGTGAAAAATGGTTACATAATTGAAGAAATGACATTCAAATATTTTGTGTGAACGCACACAGTAGCATTTTGTTATCGTTTTTACCGATAATATTGCCGCAGATGCAGGTTTACTTACCGAATAATGTCGACGCGGATACAATGTATTCGAAGATCGTAATTCGTCAAGCAAAAACATCTTCTTACATACCTTTCACAACTACAAACATTTTGGAAAATAGGTATGTCGCAGCATACCAATTTACCAGAAAATTTACCATTTAAATACACGTAGTTAAATGATTATCAAAATCATACTTATGTTTCCTTTTCCAATTTTTCCCCGAGACTTTGAAGCACATGTTAATTTATTGAGTGTGTCGATTATAGTTCATATGTCGATTGAAGTAATAATTTAGCTTATTGACACAAGTCTGACATCTTATCTGTCTTCCCACTTTTGTGTCCAATTCTTTACTGGTTCACTCTTTTACCTGGAAGGGCCTACCACTCGAAAAAACACGTACTAGGACTAAAGATCTTAGTTATCAGTAGAGACCTCATTTGTTTCCTAATATAATTTAAACATTTGTTCTTCCGAACACTATTGTAATACATGCATATATTACAATTCCATCGATTCCATGTTCATTAGGAAGCCAATATATGTTCATGTTTTTAATGCAATTTTATTAATTTTTTGCATGTCAAATTCAATGAGAGTTAGTTAACATAAAATGTAGAATAAACGGCACTAAACATTAACACTTTTTTTATTCACAATTTGTAATTATGTAATCGTTATAATATAACTATTATTTAATATTTAAATATTATTTCAATGGATGTAAGTTTTCTTGTTGATAAATTGTTTATGGTGTACATAATATTTTTTCTTTTAAACAACAATAAAAAGGAAATCTAACTTTTCATAAGACGTTTGTAACTGATATCATGAAAATCTTTATATTTAAAACAAGAAAGGTTTTTTTTTTGAAAGCAATTACAGCTTTGTACTCGTCCAAATTTCGTGAGTTTCGCTTTAAACCAAAGGTAGTGGGCTTGCCGGATGAATTATAGCTCGTTATTTTTTACCGGTTTAAAACTACGAACACTAAATATTATAAACTCGTAAAATTAATAGAATTAACGCTTATCTGCTATTGTTTGTTCGTTAAATTATTATGCGAATTGCAATCTATCGTAGTTTTGCCGCGTGGGACATGCAAGTCTATGGATTTGAGAATATAGTTAGGTTTATAAAGGCCATTACTGTTCAAACATGCACATTACAACAGAAAAATAATATCGTATTCATGAGAAGGGTTTTATTTTTTTAAATACTAGGTATGTGAATCTAAATGAATCCTTGCTACAAAATTTTCACTTACAATGTATCAGAACAATCATGCAGTGTGATGCGCTTACCCGTTTATTTTACTCCAAGTGTATTTCATTCAAGACCATCCTTTTTGAACATTGCTTCTAAAACAATTAAAATGCCCTGAACTCAATGCTTGGTTTAATTTAAATGAATATATTGAATCCAAAAGTATTTTCATTTGTCCTTATGAATTGGTTAATTATGTTTTTGACAAAAGGAATGTGAATTAGAGGACAAATAAAATAAATGAAAGTCGTGTGTTAACAAAACAGTTCACTTCATTTCTTCTCAGTAGGCACCGTCAAATTTTTGGGCAGAATCTTTTAATTATTTAACCTAAGAAAATTACAATTTACGTGAATTTATTTTCGCGTACTAATTTAAAAGTATTTAAACTTTTTAAACTAATTATTTCACCTTTCTAACGAAAAAATAATTTGTTGATGTCAAAAATGTTATCTGAAGAATGAGAATATTTGAATTTGTACATAAGAAAAGAGTGCAAATGAATATTCTCACCTTCGTAAATCACGCGGTTCCCTTTCAATCTGCACAATTGCCGTGTCATCATTGTCCCCTCTCCTTTTTGTTCCAAGCAACAGTCTATTGAGCCTTTCAGAGAACACTGAGTGCTGGGCAACTTCAACACGGTAATTGCTGTCAAACGGTAGTCAATGAACAAATAAACCAGAGGTCACCACAGTTGGTATACATGTGTTAAGAGGGTGACAAATAATTGCTTTAGTTCAAATAGACTTGGGCATTCTCTAACACAGCACGTGGTTCATTGATCGATATGTTACAATTAAAGACTCCCCGTCTGTCATTATTTTGATACCGACAAAAGAGAATAATATATGAAACTTTTGTGATCAATTTCAGTATGTGATAATTATGAAATATGTTAGGAATAATAATAATGTTTATTATTATTATTAATTAATCAGATGTATTTGTTCTAGACATTAGTTTTTGCAAACAAAACCACCTAGCACAGGATAATAGATATTAAGTTTTCAAACATTCATCAATCCATTTTTTTTCTTTTTTCTATCTCGCTTTTCACAAATTCGTCAAAGATATGAACCATTCTCAGAAAACACATTTCCCTTACATCATCACAACGTCTCACAATTTCAACGAGTGGAAAATCAAATTAGTCTCCCTACGACTTAAAAACGTTGAATTTTCTCAAGCGACCATCAATTTACGCCGGATTTACGCTCATTCGTAGTGACTACCCTTGATGAAAAGTTGCGCTTTATAACTGCAACACAGCGTAACAATCTCTGACACAAGAGACATTAGAAAAGTTCCAACCGTCAGCCAACGAACAAAAAGTATTCTTTATAATTTTTTTTTTTACAAAATCCAACAAACGACAATAATGTCATCGCGACTCGTCGCGGATCTCGAGACGACGAAAAATTATAATGCCGTGCGCGTCAGCAGGCAGTTGTTCCCCACGTCGCGGATGTTATTGTGGGGTTCTTTGTCCCGCGTGGTGCCCGCCCTTGGCCGCGCCGGCGCCCGCGCCACTCTCCCTTGATAGGGCGCGTCAGATTTAATCTCCATGGAGGCGGGTCGCGCTCTTACTTGACTTCGGGACGCGACGCAGTGCGCTAGCGGCGGCAGGGGTGGGGGGAGGAGGTGGCGAAAAGAGGTGGAGTATTACGAAGACGGGCGGGCTGCTGCGGGGGCTCGGGCAGGCCGTGGGCGGCGGGCGGGGCGCGTTTGATTGAAAAAGTCACCGCGGTGTACTTAACGCGCTCCTTTGTTGCCGGCTTCTCGGTCTCTCTGAGCAGCGGCATCGCGCGGTCCGCCCCGCCCCCTTCCTCTTCCACCCCCTTCCCTTTCCACCCCCTTCCCCTTCCACCCCCATCCCCGCGCCTCGCGACCCGCTTCCCCACCCCGTTCCCCTTCCACCCCCACCCCCGCGCCTCGCGACCCGCTTCCCCACCCCGTTCCCCTTCCACCCCCACCCCCGCGCCTCGCGACCCGCTTCCCCACCCCGTTCCCCTTCCACCCCCCGACACGTCCCACGCGCGTCGCACCCATTCCCCTCCCCTCCCCTCCCACGGGTCTTCCTCAATCCCGACCCCTTCCACCCCCACCCCCGCTCGCGCGTCGCACCCATTCCCCTCCCCCTTCCACCCCACCCGCTGCTAACGCCCCGACCCGCCCCACGCGCATCGCACCCATTCCCCTCCCCTCCCACAGGTCTTCCCCATCCCGACCCCTTCCACCCCCACCCCCGCTGCTAACGCCCCAACCCGTCCCACGCGCGTCGCACCCATTCCCCTCCCCTCCCACGGGCCTTCCACCATCCCGACCTCTTCCACCCCCATCCCCGCGGCTAACGCCCCGACCCGTCCCACGCGCGTCGCACCCATTCCCCTCCCCTCCCACGGGTCTTCCACCATCCCGAACCCTTCCACCCCCACCCCTGCCGCTGACACCGCCACCTCGTCGCCGCGTCCGCGCCTCCGAGGCATCTTTCAGCGCGCGCCCTCCCCCCCTCCTCGGAGCTCCCCCACCCCGCGCCGAATCCCGCCGCCGCCGCCGCCAGCCCCGCCCCCTTTCTGCGGAGAGTTTCATCACTCTTGAGGAAT
The DNA here is from genome assembly GCA_038098605.1 of Gryllus longicercus. Classification (NCBI taxonomy): domain Eukaryota; kingdom Metazoa; phylum Arthropoda; class Insecta; order Orthoptera; family Gryllidae; genus Gryllus; species Gryllus longicercus. The sequence goes on from JAZDUA010001507.1 coordinate 14,686, forward strand.
TTTTTCCATTATCCCGCGAGCAGCGCGCGCGGCGAGACAGTCGTCAAGATAATGCCGCTCTCTGCGATGAGGAGGAATTGAATGCGTGCGGCGGCGGGGGTGGGGAGCGGTGGGGGAGGGGGCGCTGATCCTTCCTTCGCCGCCGCCCGCGGGCACCACCGCCGCCGCCGCCGCGACCTCGTCCCTCTCTCTCTGAGACTTCGCCGAACTAGGATTAGCGGTGGGCTGGTCGTCGCCGAGCGGGGGGGGGGACGCCCTCTCACCCCCCCCACTCGGTCCGCTGCGTGATGGATAGGTCGGGCGCCAGGTCGGGCGGGCGATAGGTTGGCTGATCAAAGGCTGCTGGCGGGCCCTGCGGCGGGGGCGGGCCTCGACCACGCACCGAGGAAGGGTGAGGCGGGTCCATGGGGCAGATACATCGGTGAGTTCCTCCGGCGGGGCACCGATTTGTGCGCGTTCGGCGCAACACCAGTTGCGTCACGAACCACGTGACCACAGCACGGACGCTTCGTTTGAAAAGCCGGACCTGACGCTGGCCGCCATGTTGAATGAGGAGCGAGAGATACATTTTGAAAGTGGTACAAAGTGACAATCTTCACCAAACACAAATAACACAATGATGTACAAGGTGCAATATTAGAATGACATTCTTTATATATGTAACATGTAATATCTCTGTATCTTTACTATGTGCTATAAACCTCTGCCACCGAGCGAAAGCTTATTAGCAGAAAAAATAAATATTTTTATTATTATTATTATTATTATTATTATTATTATAAATTTGTTTCAATGTCCTGTAACGAGGTAATAATGTTGGTATCTGGCTGCATTTAAAATTTCAGCTAATATTTTGCCGCGAACTGCTGTCTGAAGCTCATTGGCCGAAGTCGGATACGATGCGCAAAAGCCCCCCCTCCCCCTCTTCCCTGGGTGGTTCCGAGAGATCGAGAGGGATTCAGCACCGTGACGCCCACTTGGAGAAGCGCAGGAAGGACCGTTACACGGTCGAGGGGGAGCGAAGGTTGAGTAAGACGGCGCAGATCCCGCTCGGCCCCATAAGAGCCCCGCCAGAGCGGGTTGAGGGGCGTGAGCGGGCAAAGTAAACAAGAAATATCGAGCGGAGGAATACTCTTAAAAACACAATGAAAATCGTACCTGAAGGTGCGCCCGCGCGTTCTTGGGGCCGCCCCACGGATACGAGATAATCCAATAAAAGAGTTTCGCTCCGACTCGCGAGTGCGGTGCGGCGGAGGCGGCCTAGGACCCGCCCCCGCAAACTTCGCAAAAGCGCTGGGATTATTCCACATAAGAACCGGCCCCTCGCGTTTGCTCTAAACGCTCTAGATTTAACGCAGAGAGGGCTTTTACCGCTGCGCCGGCCAGGGCAGGAAGTGGGCGCGGCCCGAGCGGAACCGCCGCCTTAGCCGTTTCCGCCGTTTCGGGGAATCCCCTTCGCCACTGTTATCGCCTCCACCCTGGTTCATCCCGTCGTTGCCTGCCCTGCAGCTGACCGCCGTCGCGTAACCGTTCGCGATCTGAACTGCCCGGTCCTTACTCGGATTTAAAACCGGGAGAGATGGCCGAGTGAAACTACTGATGTTACTGTAGCCCCTCTGAGCGGGAAGTCCTAGGTTCCAGTCGCGACGTTGGTAGGATTTTCGACACTAGCTTGTCAGCTACGTCGAATTCAGTCGCTGTCTGGGGGAGAATTCTAGTGGCCGACTGGTGTGATCGTACGTTTTCCATGATTTCTTCAATCAACACCAGGCGAATGCCGGAGCAGTACCCTAAAAACGGGCCACGGACCAGGAGCGATCTTTCCTACCTCTTCCTTGTCCTACCCTTACCCCTTACATACACTTACACTAACACGCACTACACTACCACACATGCCGGGAGACTGGTCGGGGGTTTAGAGCTTTTCCCGGCTGAGATGTTGCCACGCTGGTGGGAGATACCTGGTTGGGGATAACCTCGCTAGCCGACGGTGGGTCGGCGCCAAATTTCGCCATACAAAGGCAAAGACAACCGCCACCTCCCGAGCAAAAACATGCACTAAACTTACGGGGCTAATGAGCCTAGTAGATGAAGTGCCCAAAATCAATAAAAATCAATCAACTCAGCCTTAAAGCTCTATCTTCTGGCGTCATCGTCTCTCCTAGTGTTCTCTACCCGTATTTTACTGCCTCAAGCTCTCCAATTTCCTGGTTTGGTCCTACCGCTCGCCCTCTGCCGTCATCACTTCTTCCGGCTCCGTCTCTGCGTGCGTCGCTCTTGCTTCCTCTGCCCTGCCGATCCTTCCTGACCTCTCGCCAATGTCATTGCCGTTCCTGCCTTTTATATCACTATTGTGCACCTCACCTGCTAAGTTCCCCCAGCGTCGTTATTTTTCGGAGTCGTTTTCGCTCCCCGCTCGTTACCTGCTAGTGCCTCTCTAGTCCTTATCAGCTTCTTCTCACTCTGCCTACTTCATCTCGACTCCATCTGCATTCACTTAACATTCTATACCCCTCTACGGCTCCATATTTTACAACTGTATCTGTACATCAGCCTCATAATCTCTACTTCTATCTTCTTTGCCTCCTCCGCGTCTATCTCCACTTTTCCCATCAATGTTCCCCTGCACTTGCTCCTGCGCCTCCTCCTCTTTACATCCAGTCCGCTTTGGTTTTCTGTACCACGTCAGCCTATACACATTCATAAATTCTACCTCCGTTTCATATCTATCTGCTCATCTACCTGTACCTCATCTTTCACATCTGTCTCTCCTATCTTCACGACTACCTGCGCTCTCATTGCTAGGTTCTTCATCGAATTCCACTTCCGGTTTGTCCGTCACAACTTCCTCTACTTCAATGTCTCCGTCTTTAACCTCATTCATCATAAGCTCCAGCCCCTCGTCCACCCCCCCCCCACTTACTTACACATGTCAACCTCCTAGTCCTCCTTTACGTACATCTCCACGCATGCCCGACGACGTTCATATTCACGGCAACTTGAATGTCCGTGTTCTCGCCCCCATTCACTATACCACATTAACGTTCACTTTCTGGTCCACCTATACGTCCTTCTCTACTTCCGCCTCTACCACTGTCTTTACTGCTGTCTCTACCTCCACCTCCGTATCCGCCTCTAACCATTCCCGAATCCACATTCACGTTAAACTTCAGCTCCTGTTTCATACGCATTTTCTCATACACGTTCACCTATTCCTCCTCTATGTCCGTCTCCACGATCACGCCCTCGTTCATATTCACGTCAAATCCGTTACTACACCACGTAGCCATATAGGCCCATCCATATGCCCATCTCTATCTCTACTTCCATTCCTACCACTGCTCACTGCCTCAACTCCTACTTCTTCCTGCACATATGTATCTTTTCTCCTTTTCCACCATCGCCTCCTCCACTCTCAACCACGTTCATATCCACGTCCACGTCAACGTTTACAATTACACCACGTGTGTTATACCACGATTACGTATCCGTTCACGTCTATCCGTAGGTCAATTGCCACCTCTACTCAATCACTCCCTTAACGTCTCTCTCTTCCTCCCTCTCCGCATCCGCCTGCGCCTCCTCTTCCAACATCTCTTCCTCCACTCCCAACTTCACCACATTCACCTTGACCTCCAGGTCCTTGTCCATACTCACTTTCTCATACACTTCACCTCTTAGACCTTTTTTACGTCCGTATCTACTACCACGTACATATTCACGACAATATCGCCGTCGGTCACTATACCATGTTGTGGTTTCCCGTTTATGTCCACCCGTAAGTCCATAATACCTCTGCCTCTACTTCCCTCTCTACCTCCACCTCCACCATGTCCTTCACCACTTCCCACTCCATCTCCACGCGGGGGCTCCCAACAAAAACCCTCCCGGCGGCGGCGGCGGCGGCAGGCGCGTGGGCGGGCGGCACGTGCGCCGCGGGTTATCGTCCCGGGGCACGAGCGGCGGCGCGGCCATCACGGACCGCCCCCGCGCAGATAGCATCTGCGCGCCGCTGGCTGCGCCCCCGGCTGCGCGCCGTCCGTCCCCGACCCCTGTCCCCGCCTCCGCTCCCGCCCCCGCCCCGCCCCGCCCCCGACCCGCCCCCGACCCGCCCCCGACCCGCCCCCGACCCGCCCCCGACCCGCCCCCGACCCGCCCCCGACCCGCCCCCGACCCGCCCCCGACCCGCCCCCGACCCGCCCCCGACCCGCCCCCGACCCGCCCCCGACCCGCCCCCGACCCGCCCCCGACCCGCCCCCGACCCGACCCGACCCGCCTCCGCCCCGTCCCGCCTCCGCCCCGTCCCGCCCCCGCCCCGCCCCCGCCCCGCCCCCGCCCCGCCTCCTCCCCGCCTCGGACCCGCCCCCGACCAGCCCCCGACCAGCCTCCGACCAGCCCCCGCCTGCCCTCCCACCCCCGACTCGCCCCCGCCCCACCCCCGATTAGCCTTAGACCCGTGCCTGGCCCGTCCTGCCCCCAAGCCTCACCCACGCCATGTACACGCCCCGCCCAGCTTCGTCACCCCCTTCCCCACCTACGTGGACGGCGCCCGCCCACGCGAAGCACACGCGCGGACGAATGTGGTTGGACGAAAAGTAGACGACAAGCCCGATGCTCCCGGCTGCCCGTGCGGCGCCTCCGGCCCTGCTCGTTTGCTCTCATTTTGGCTGCGTAGATCGCGGTCTTTCTCAGCTGAAATACTCCGAGGGTTTTGTGGCGTCCCCTTCCATACACGCGTGTTGTGTGAAGTAGTAGGCTTCCGCGGCAGAGGATTTTGTGTAGGGAACGCCTCATCGCAGCTTGTTTTGTTGGTATATTGCCCGTGCTCTTCCTCAGGACTGACATAGCCAGGTTTTGTAAGAATCTCTTTGACCGAGGCGTTGTAATTAAAGTGTTGGGGCTCCCGCGCACGAAAAAAGAACAGTTGCAGTATACCAGACTTGTTTTAGACGAAATCACCAATAAAAAAAAAACTAAAAACTTATAGTTAACAGCCTCCGGCCGGCCGGCATCGTAGGCTGTTTTGCCCCGTTTTCGGCACCTTTCTGTGACCTTTAATGCTCAATACAATCTACATCATGTCTACATTAATCTCTACTCTCTACATCTAATCTCTACAATGTCTACTCTCAATACAATCTACATCACGTCTCCGACAGCTAAAAGTATTCGAATGATTATCCCGCCCGGTTGAAGTTCCTCCCACAGAAAGAACAGTGATGTTTAAACTTCGGGTATTAAGTTAACTATTATATTTAGCTACTGTAGCGAGAGAAGAAAATAATTTCATCAGAAAAAATAATCAAATACATTTTGTAGTACCTTCTCAATCCGAAATGTGTGATTGATCCGTATTTTAATAGTGATTTCGTCTAAAACAAGTAAACTGTATTAAAATAAAAAACAGGTGGTTTTTAACTTTGTCTCATTAAGAGCGGAATACCTGCATCTCAACGAGAAATCACAGGGGACCCGAAAATGCCGTTCACTTTTTTCACATTGGTGTGAGAGTTCTAAAACGCTACGTTGATACTCAAATCTACCGTGAAAAACGTAAGAACCTCCTTCCTTCCGTTGGGTAAAAAGAGGAGAGAGAAAACGACAAATTACACACCTAATTTCTGTCGTTGGCGCGAATCGATAATTGCTCCATACTACAATTCAATTTAAACATAGCTGCGCTTCAAGGTCACGAGCTGGAAGGACAGGGGAACTGTCATCCAATCGGGAGCTTTGTTAGGACTGAATTTCTTGGTATTGGAGCTCCCGATTGGACAGCAATGTCCCCCGCTCCTAACAGCTCGGCGGCGATGGTGTAACGGTTAGCGTTTCGGACTGTTGTACCCAAGTTGGCGGGTTCAAACCCGATCGAAGCCGTGGATTTTTCAGGGCGAAAAAATCATTTGTACGCCTTCCTTCGGAGGGGAAGTAAAGCCGGCTGTCCCATGTTAGTAGATTTACTTGCATGTAAAAGATCCTCAAGCCTAAATGACGCCTCTGAGCAAAATTCAAATCGCCTGTTTCTCGCCCAAGAAATACCTCCTTTCTCTGCTAGTTGGTGAAAGGAGCGTAGCGAAATTTGCGTGGTCAGACGGAAGAGCAGGCCTAATGGCCTGAGTCTCGCCACGTAAAATAAGGCATTAATTCAATTCAATTCAATTCAATTCAATTCAGCTCGTGACCTTGAATTGCAGCGCCGTTTAAATCGGAGTGTAGCTGTCGCCTGATTGGCGGGGTCCCCGGCGCGTGGCCGACACCTGGGCGCCGCCGAAGCGCCGCGGGCTTCGCACGTGCGGCCGCAGGCGACGCAGCAGGTGCCACCGCGCCACGCGCCGGCGCAACAGGAGGGGGAGGGAGGGATGAAGCGCTAACCGACGGGGAAGATCCTCATATTCGTCTTCTCTTCGTTACAGGTGGCACTAAACGTCACGTAAAGTTAGGCCCATGGATGAAGCCTCAAAACGTACGTTTTAATGTAGTTCGTTTTTGTAATGCGTCTAACGTTGCGAAATATACCACAAAGCACGGTAATACGTACAAACGAAAAACCTATCTCACTGAATTTTATTCACGTAAGTCATTTACGTCCATAATTATTCTGTTTTTACGGCTATATTTTCCCTTTTGTCCCTCTATTCGTTTCTCTGTCTGTCCTTTTGTCATTCTGTCTGTCTGCTTGTCCGTCCGTCCGTCCGTCCTTCCGTCAGTCTGTCTCTCCGTATATCCGTCAGCATGCTTGTCTGGCAGCATATCCGCCTGCATGTTTGTCTGCCAATTTTTCCAACTACATGTCTTCGTATAGCCACCTCTCTCTTTATGCCGTCTCTTCTGTCCGCCCGTACATCCAGGTGCACATCTCGCTGTCCATTTGTATGATTTCCCCTTTTTTTGGAGATATGGAAATGTTATCACAAACGTAATTTAATGTTGAGAAATTGATTCACGAGTGAGTGCGTGATTGTTCGTTTACGTTAATGTACGTAATTTCATACACATTGTTGCAACAGTAACGAGTCGTATCAAGAATACCATTTGAATAACTAGCTTCAATGATAAAGGTTACATATAGTAACGGTACAAAAAAAAATGTAGACTATGTGTGCGTAAAAAATATTTTTTTATTATTTTTATTAAATAAACTTACGAATATAATACATAATAAAATACGAATAATTATTTTTTTTATTTTACGCAACAGTAAATACATCGTGAGAACGGGCTTGGCGGGGGCGTGCCCATATGCAACGACCTTAGGTTGTGTGTTCAGAAGCTGGGATAAGAGTGTTTTTAGTTGTGTTTGTGTCATGCAAGGCATTGCTAGGCTCTCACGATTCTTATTAATACCTTAGGTCTTCCGTAATGCCTTGCGCTAAGCGGTAATTGTGACGTCCATACGTCCACCTGAGCCTTTAAGTAAAATGCCCTCTACATCCAGAACAACAATATACCATCGATATGGGATCAGGGGCATATATGCAATGATTCAACTGCTATGACCCGAAGACCCACGTCAGAATTTTCTTCGGTGGGCACGAGTGATCTCTTCCCGTGTAATCGTGGGTAGTCACCGCGGGTAGTCACCACCCTTAGGCGCTGATGGAATAGGAAAGGGGAAAAGCAATAACGAAAGGTAGCCCGACTCAAAAGGAAGGGTAACTAACTAAGTCTAGAATGTCTGTACCATTTTGAATAATCACCAGTTGTCACTAGAAAGAGTTGCAGAAAAATTAAGTTCATCATCTTTTGAATATTTTAATATGTTTAACAATAAAGATATTTCGACAATGGTATAAATATCCGTCCATTTTCTGAAGGAGGGTCAATAAATATTTTATTTTTATTGATACGTTATAGTTTGTTATTGCCTTCGATACGGAGCTCCATTTACTACATAACTTTCCTGGATCGAGACAATCGTGGTTAACGAGGGAAATATGAAAACAGCTGAATGATGCTACACGTTCTCTTATCAGGGAGGGAAATATGTAAAGACAAACCGGGTCAAATTAAGATCTAGTTAATTAGTAAGTAAGTAAACCTAAATCAATAAAAGTATGTACAAATAAAATTATGAACGAGAATATACCACGGGCGTTAATTGGTTCTAATATCTCGAAAATCTCTCTAGCCAAGGGTCCTCGGGCATTGTGTCACCGCTCGATTAGTAGAACCCTTATAACGCCCTTGGTGCATAAATATTTTAGTTCTGCCAGCAGTTTTGTACCTTAAACTTAGCCAAAATCGCAGCCTGGACTGTTAACGGAGGCCATTGTTGGTGTGGCGAACAGAAGCTATTCAGAATAGCACTCGCGGCGTGGTCAGTAGTAACAGCCTCCAGCTGAGAGGGCAACAAAGCTGCAGGGTGTGCCCCAAGGCTGTTGTCGCTCTCAGCGAACGGTGCTGCACCCCGTGGCCGTTCATGGCAAATTCTCTCGGGTAGCTAAACGTTGTGATTTAGTGCAGGTATACCAACATTACACTAAAACACACCTGTGACCTCCGGCATGTATTATTATGCCTATCGCATTCCTGAAGCTGACGAGTAACTTTTCGCCCAAACAAAGGACAACCCGACAACTGTTTAGAAGTTAATTGACGGTTGTTAATGTAAGTTTGTGGTAAAAAATGATTACAGATGCAAATGAAAATTTCCTCTTTAGAATTATAATTTGCTTTTTAGAATTGTAAATATTAGTAAATGCTAATTTGATGGCCAAAACGTACTGACCAAACCCCGTGTTTTTAGGAACGAGTTTTATAACCCCAACGGGGTCGGTATACCCTTGAGGTTAATGCAATTTAGAACGGGGGTCAATAACGATCAAGGGGTTGATTGAATGTCCAAATATGATAATGGGCGAATTCGAACTGGTGATTGATACTTATCATTAAGATCCAATAGATTAAAAAAAACTTGATAATAAATTGTTTCGTGATATAAAGCAACAAAACATATATAATATAAATAACAAATTCACTCCTCTTCTTTCGTATTAGTCGTTCATCCATAGGTCCAGAAGCAAAGTTGGGCTGGTGCAACTAGTGCACTGCACTGGTCCCACGAAGTAAGGGCCCGTTAACAAGAATCCTCGCGGGTGGATATCGGCAAAGAAAATCGCGCTCTATGCATATTTTCTACATTGCATCAGTCATTTTCTTATTCCATTTATATTTAAAACTTAATTTCACGTTTCGCTGATAAAATCATTGCATAGGAGGTTTAAAGTACTAAACAAATTATCGCTATGAATTCACAACGATACTCTATCGCGGAAGAAAATATTCCCGAAAGAACGCATTGGATAAATCGATTTATCAAAAATCTAGATATTTACCAAAATATCGCTGTACGAAATTGTTTTCTATAAGACATTAATAAGCAATTCTTTGTGTAATGCATGATTGTGTATGCTCAATATTATAGAGTGCATGTAATGTAAAGGGGTCGGGGGACCGAATAATTATTTCAAAGGGGGATTGCTGAAAGAAATATGAGGAGAATCCTTGTTTTAAATCATTTGAACACTGAAGTGTATTGAACACTATTTGTCCTATATACATGTTTTTCATATATCAGAATTTACTTCTTCTATTATTAAGAGCTGTTGACAATACTGTCTGAGTGTATTTGTATGTTGTAGGGCTTTGTCAACTCTCCTATTAACAGTTTTTAAAAACTTGGAAAGAGAATTGGAAAGAGATAATTATGTAGATGTTGATATAATTTGTGACTAGACTCTTTCTCTCTCTCTCTCTCTCTCTCTCTCTCTCTCTCTCTCTCTCTCTCTCTCTCTCTCTCTCTCTCCCTCTCTCTCTCCTCTCTCTCTGTTTTTTCTCTCTTCTCTCTTTGTCTCTGTCTGTCTTTCTCTTTGTCTTTCTCTGTGTCTTCGTCTCTTTGTATTTCTCGCTCTCTCTCTCTCTCTCTCTCTCTCTCTCTCTCTCTCTCTATCACACACACACACATACTGTCTCATACATTTCCACGCATTTCACGTCACTTCCGGAAGAATGGTGTGTCGAAATGCTTGTTTTTCAGATTATATGTGTAAAATACTTATTTAAACGATGTCAATGGCGGTCTGATGGGCGTATTGGCATGCGGCGCGGGCGGCGGCGACAAGGCCCTCAAGAGGCGGCTGGAATGGGCCAGGGAACACTGTGGGCGCGCGCGGTGGTCGCTTGACAGAGAGTGCCCCATAGTGACATGCAGCGCTGTGGGCGGACGCCGGAGGAACGGAACAGGAGGAACGGACTGAATGCCGTTGACAAGGACGCCGGCGGCCATGTCGGGTTGCAACAAAGGGGTTCTCGACGGCGATTACGCTGCGTGTGATATGGTGGCGGAGGCCTTGGCCGCATACGTCGCTACTAAATTGTTGGCAATCGATATTTACGTGTAATACGCAGCTTAATAGAACACGTTTTTTTTTTCACTAACGCGTTATCGCATCGCATTAGTCACTTTGAAATATTTGTGAAGAAGAGGTGAAAGCGAAAATTTGTTAAACGTATATTATATTTTAGAGGTCCAGTTTTATTAATTTATATTATTCAGTGATTAATTAAGTATTAGTGATTCATATTGCATCCAATTTTTTAATTGCTTTATGGATATTTAGAAATAAACATGATCACGACACTCACGTACCACCATATCGACAACTACGGTACATCTCCGTTGTTCAAATGTACAAAATCTACGAGATTAATGCAGTGTACTGAATCAATAGAAATGTACTAATGTTTAAGAATGAAATTGTCTTTCCGAAAAATACTTTGTTCGTATTAAAACACATGGTGTACCTAATGTTTGGTCTAACTCGCGTCTGGAAGACTTGGGACATCCGACAAGTAATCGCAGGGGACAGCGTGCAATCAACCGCACACTTCGAAGACTAGAACAACCGGCGCGCGATGGAGACGCATCGTAGAGAGCGGGCGGGCGCAGTTGCCCAGTGAAGGCGCAACGAGGCGGGCGGGCGAGCGGAAGGGCCGACGAGGGCGCTAGTTAGGAAGATAGCGGCGACCGACCACAGAGTCGCGGGCGGGCGGGTGGGCATGGCTGGGCGGGGCGGGCGGAACGGGCGGAACGGGGCCGGCGGAGCGGGGCGGAGCGGGGCGGAGCGTGGCGGGCGGGGCGGGGCGAGCGGGGCGGAGCGAGCGGGGCGGGCGGGCGGAGCGGAGCGGGGCGGTGCGGGGCTGTGCGGAGCGGGGCAGGGCGGGCGAGGCGGGCTGGGCGGGGAAGGGCGGAGCGGGGCGGAGCGAGGCGGGGCGGAGCGGGGCGGAGCGGAGTGAAGCGGGGCGGAGCGGAGCGGGGCGGAGCGGGGCGGGGCGGAGCGGAGCGGGGCGGAGCGGAGCGCGGCGGGGCGGGGCGGAGCGGAGCGGGGATGGGTTGAGCTGGGCGGGGCGGGGCGGGACCGGGCGGGCGGGCGGGCGGGCGGTCGGTTCCGTGAGGGGCCAACGATGGGAAGAACCGGGAATTAAGACTGTCGCATCTAATGAACGCCTGCCAGGGCGCAGGGAGCGCTGATTAGACAGCGCACGGCTGGATGGTAATAGCGCGTAGCGGCGAACGCGCCCGCGCGCCCAAGTAGCCGCTGCCCTCCGCCCGCCCACCGCGGCCGCCCACCGCGGCCGCCTTCGCCTCCGTCGCGGCCCCCGTCGTCGCCGACGGCAACTCGGTACTATCGCCCTTCCTGCCTTATCTACTGCCTGTTTCTCTGCCTCTGCCTTCACATCCAATTCCATCTCCACCTCCGCTTCCGACCCCACCTCCGCCTCTACCTTCACCTTCACCTCCACCTCCATCTTTACCTCCACCTTTACATCCACCTGCATCTTCACCTTTACAATAAACTCCACCTTCAACTTTTCCTCCACATTCATTTCCAGCTTTACCTTCACCTCCAGGTCTACCTCCACCATCGCCTCCACCTACACCTTCGCCTCCGCCTCTGATTCCTCCTCCATCTTAACCTCCACCTCCAGATCTACCACCACTTCCACCTTAACCTCCGCCTCTGACTGACTTCGCCTCTGACTCCATCTCCACTTTCACCTTCACCTCCGTCTCCTCATCCACCTCCACCTCCACTCCTACCTTCAACTTCTCCTCCGCCTCTACCTCCCCTCGCCTACGCCTGCGCCACCACATCCTCCTTCACCGTCGCCTCCGCCCTTTCCCCCTACATCACCGCATCCACCTTCACTTTAGACTTCATCTTTGCCTCTTCTTCCGTCTCCACCTCCACCTAGCTCTCCACTTCCATCTCCACCCACCTCCTCCATCTCCTCCTCAGCATGAACCTCCTCCCCCGCCCCTTCCTCCCACCTCGTCTCTTCCACGATCAGCCCGATCACCTCTACCACCGACATTCCCGCCTCCACCCTCCTCCTCCTCTTTTCGCATCCCGCCATCATCCCCGTCTCCACCCACACCCCTAGTCCGCCCCGCCCACCTCCGCCGGCAGGCCGGCCGGCCCGCTCGCCGCGGAAAGTATCATCGATCTTCATTACGCGGCGCCGTGTTCTGGCGGAAGCGCGCCGGCGCCTTCCACTGATCAGATATAACAGATTACGCGCCGCCCGCCCGCCCGCCCGCCCGCCCGCCCGCCGCGGCGAGGCGGCGACGGCATAGCCTGCGATGCGCCGCGCCGCGCCGCGCCGCGCCAGAGACTTTCTCGGGCAGCGGGCGCGTACGTGGGCCGCTACGGTCGCACAGTGAAGGCTCGCTGCTGGTGGCGTAGACGTTGATCAATGTTCACACGAGGGGAAGGGTTGTTGCGATTTAATTGCGATTAGGGTAATAATCGATTATTTCGGATGATGAAACCGGGAGAGATGGCTTAGGGCGTTAACTGATGTCACTGCAGTCCCTCACCGGGAGATCCTAGTTCGAGTCTCGACTGTGGATTTTTGACATTAGTTGGTCAGCTAGGTCGAATTCAGTCGCTGTCTGGAGGATAATTCTAGCGACCAGCTTCTCTGATCGGTAGTTTTCTGTGCTTTCTCCGATCATCACCAGGCGAATGCCGGAGAAGTACCCCAACAAACGGACCTCAGACCGCGCGCGATGTTTCCTACCTCTTCCTTGTCCTATCCACTCCATTTACACGAACACGCACCACTCAAGCCGAGAGACTGGTCGGAAACTTAGAGCTTGTCCCGGCTGGAGCGGAGCACTGCTAGTAGGAGACACCTGGTTGGGAGAAACCCCGATAGTACCCCCCTGAAACCCCGACAGTAGGTCGGCGCCGGTTCTCACAATAAAGCAAGGGAAAAATCACCGCAGCCTCCCGAGCAAAAACATGAACTACACTTACAGGACCCTCGTGGTTCACGTGTCAGGAATCACTAAAACAATCAATCAAATGATGAATAAAAAAATACACCGCTTGTATGTGAGCGGCAACGGTCACAATATGAAGACTTGGTCGTGGAGCTTGACCGTGGCTCTTTAGTTCTGTGTTTCATTGCGTTAAGTGAACATAACAGTACAGTATTATGAAAAATATTTTAACACGCTGAAGACTACGGTTTCTCGTGTTGGTTTTGCGTCTGCAAACTGATTTTTCCTTCATTCTAAGCATTTTCAGCGTGCAGCATTTTCACATTAAGATGCGTTCGCAAAACTTCTCGAAGTGAATGCGAGAAGATTTTCGCTCATGGCATGTTTGAAAATAGCATAAGCAGTAAGTACGTGAGATGATTTGTGAACACGCGTTATTCATATGTACCATTAATTTCTAGGCGTTTTGTCAATATCGAATACATTCACTATAAACAAGACTGATTATACGTCGGTAATGTCGCTTAAATAATTATTACTAAATCTGATGCGCCGCTTTCAGCCACATTTCCCGTTAATGTGATAGAGTGTTATTTGTTTATTCAAATTTACCGTAAATATATATATATATATATATATATATATATATATATATATACCATTTTATATTTTAACATTATTATTATTATTCCTTAAAAATTCATAGGCATTCAAAGAAGAGCCGAGAGAGAAAAGCAGATGAAACAAAGGAAAAAATACTGGAAATAGCGGTCAATTGGCGCATGTTTCTCCATCGTTTTCGAGAAAGGCTACGTAAGACTGCAGCCCACAAACATCCCTTAGATCGAGAATTTGCTTGAGAAAGAATCTATTCGATACTCAGCTGCAAGCAACTTTCCTTCCTATGAGAACTATTTTTCGGGGACTATTTCCCGATGTCAACAATCGGATAGTGTAATACACTGTTAGCCTCCCGCTGAACACATCTAACACGAGCTCGCTCGCCCTAGTAACACATTGGACATTACGTTCCGGAGTGAAGCGGTACTGCATTTCCAATTCATCGAGTTTCTTAGTACAGATGTAGTAAGATTTTACTACCTTTACTCTCTACCGAGAAAGGATCCAGTTTCCAATTCTTTCTTAGCGTTGCCATGACAACCCTCGCTTTAGGTTACCCTTTCCTCTCTGAATCAGGAAGATTGATTCATTATCTCCAGCGAGATTTGAGAGAGATTGAACGTTGATGTGATTGCTCGATGGCCCGTCACTGAGAAATTCTCTACCATCACTCCCTCCGAACTCACAGCGCACAAACTTGCTCAAACTTGATTACCGGAGGAGATTTGATAGGGTGAATATCAGGGTAGCAGTAGTTTTGGCACTTCGAACATTGATTTTTACGTATTAAATGATCTTAAACAAACAGGGAGATTATTTCAAATATTTGGAATTGACAGATTTGCTATACAAATTGAGGGGTATCATACATGAAGCAACCAAGTCCAAAACTCCTTATTTTGGAATATTTCACTAAGTTATTCTCTAAAACTGACGTTTTCTACTGGGAAATTTTCTTTCAGCAAATGCAACACATTGAACGATATAACAAGAAGAAAAAATAAATTCTTCACTACGCACGTCTATGATATGATGTTGTTGGTGCCTCCTGAAAAATTTGGAATTTCAAATAGTTTCGTTCTTGTTAGAAGCCATTCAATTGTATTGTACTATTTCATTATGTTGCATCCAATATACACAGGTAAACATCCATTCTCAGATTTTAACAATCCGATGTCCACACACGAGAGCTATCGGCGGATTTTGAACGACCATTGGAAAAGGCTTCAGAAAACATACCTAAATAATCGCTTTTCGTATACAGCCAACGGATAAAAAGGGCTTGAAGATGTAGCGAACGATCGATATTGTTACCAAGGACGAATGTCTGGTTTCTTGAAGTGAAGTGTTAATGTACTTATTTGAGCTCGTTTGGGCTCGGTCAACAAGTAACTTGTCTAGCATTTTCAGTGCTATGAGCGGCTTGGAGAATACGAAATACTAGATATTCACGTTGACAAGTTACACCTAATTTTAAATTATATTTTCTTTTACTTAACTCTCTATAATTATGACAATGGTGCTTCGGATTATCTGAAACTATCTGGAATAATGTAAAATCACACATCCACAACTGGAGCTGCCCAGGAAAAGCAAACATGGATTTTATAGAGATGCATGTGACTGAAATGAGCAAAATGAAAAGAAAAGTTACTGATATAGAATTTCATGGCAAAAAATGAGATCCATGTCAATATGGAAAATAAAACATGAGAGAGAAAGTTGCTTCCCATACCATCTATGTAAATCATTTCCTCGGGCTATCGTCTGAAATGGATGTATTCTAAACTATATTTATGAAAACAAGTACTTTGTCACATGTCTTAGAAATGTAATGTACTAGTGTAGTTAATTTTTTGAACTACGGTTTACTCCTGAATCCCTCTAAACACAATAAAGCAGCTGTAAATACAATTTTGTCGAAAACTGTAAGAAGCATTTAAAATGTTTCTGCCCAAATATTCTTTGGCATCACTTTCTGAATAGAAAAATAAATATAGATTTTTTTCTCCGTCGCTCGCAAGCAAAAATGTGAAATGAAAAATTAAGTGAATGCGTTACAACGAACCCACAATGAGGCCGCTCCGGGGCCCCGCAAGGTTCTTGACCCTGGCAACGGACGTGTGCAAATGAATCAACTACGGTAAAAATGCGAATCCCTATTACGTTGATAGAAAGCCTCTCTGATTTAAGAGAAGCAGTGGCATTGGCTTTGAGAAAATAATCGGGTTTACTAAAACCCTCAACTTTATAAACAAATGGGTATCAACTCAATTTGTTGTTAAGTAATTTAGCTATGGCGTGAGAAGCAGATTGCATGTCTTGGGACTGCTCCGCAATCTTCGTTGTCCCCTTGATAAAAAATTGCGTAACTTGATTGATTATGGGGTGGGCAAGCAGTAATGACTGGTTTGGAGAAGTCACGATGACAAGGGCGCTCATTGAAGTTGTGGAGTCCAGGGGCTTTCTAGCAGCAGCCTTCAGAAAGGAGAGCACTTTGTCAAGCCCCTGATCCCGCCCCACCGAATCACCCCCCCGCACCAACATGGCCCCCTGTTCTCATAAATCCCCATTTATTGCTCCTCCCCGCCCCGTCCTGTCCCACCCCGTCCTCCCCGCCCCGTCCCCCGCCCCGTCATCCCCGCCTCATACTCCCCGCCTCATACTCCCCGCCTCATACTCCCCGCCTCATCCTCCCCACCTCATCCTCCCCACCTCATCTTCCCCACCTCATCCTTCCGGCCCCGTCCTCCCCGCCCGTCCTCCCCGTCCGTCCTCCCCGCCCGTTCTCCCCGCCCGTCCTCCCCGCCCGTCCTCCCCGCCCGTCCTCCCCGCCCGTCCTTCCCGCCCGTTCTCCCCGCCCGTCCTCCCCGCCCGTCCTCCCCGCCCGTCCTCCTCGCCCGTCATCCCCGCCCGTCCTCCCCGCCCGTCCTCCCCGCCCGTCCATCCCACTCCGTCCTCCCCAGTCCGTCCTCCCCGCTACGTCCTCTCCGTTCCGTCCTCTCCGTTCCGTCCTCTCCGTCCCGTCCTCTCCGTCCCGTCCTCCCCGCCCGTTCTCCCCGCCCGTCCTCCCCGCCCGTCCTCCCCGCCCGTCCTCCCCGCCCGTCCTCCTCGCCCGTCCTCCCCGCCCGTCCTCCCCGCCCGTCCTCCCCGCCCGTCCTCCCCGCCCGTCCTCCCCGCCCG
Organism: Gryllus longicercus; assembly: GCA_038098605.1. Taxonomy (NCBI): domain Eukaryota; kingdom Metazoa; phylum Arthropoda; class Insecta; order Orthoptera; family Gryllidae; genus Gryllus; species Gryllus longicercus. Next base: position 31,778 of record JAZDUA010001507.1, read on the forward strand.
TCCTCCCCGCCCGTCCTCCCCGCCCGTCCTCCCCGGCTCGTCCTTCCGCCCCGTCATTCCCGCCCTCCGACTCATCCGGCCTCCTCCGCCCCGCTTCATTGCCCCACTGCACATTCCTGTCCTGCAATTCACACACGCGTGGCCCTGCTCGACCGCACCAAGATGTCTCACCCCACTCCCACTGCCCTTTCCCTTCTCCTCTCCCATTCACCCTTTCCTTTTCCCGGCCTCTCCACACCTCCCAACCCCAACCCCGCCCAGCCCCGCAGGCCCGCCCTCTCTCGGTCACGCCGCGCTCGTGAATTATGACAGCGCCGCTCCGCCTATCTTAGATCACTGTCCTGCTTTGTAGCGGAAAGTCATCAAACTGTGCGCTTCGCCTGTGATTAAGTCTCTGCAGGGGGACGCACTCCAGGGAGGCGGCTCTGAGGGCGAGGTTGGGGGGTGGAGGGGGGGACTTTCCAATTACTATGACGACGTGCGAAGGCGTATCTTGATTATGACAGCGCGCACCATGGTGGAAGCACAGGCCACTGGGTACTGGCCTGCGGACCCTCTTCCTCTCGATAGACTCTCTAGATCGAGTTTCGAAGCCTTTTTCGCTCTTTGCGTTTAGTAAAAAGTTTCATCAAACATTTAACAAAAAATACAAGGATGAAATTTACACACTTATGGATTTTAAATACCCCATTTTCGCTCATGTGTCATCAGTTTTACGCTCTTCATGATTTTATTTACAATAAATTACACGATTTGCCATTTTCCTGGAGATTTATCTAAACGCCTAAAAATGTAACAAAACGATTTTCACGTTAACTCGAATAAACTTCGAACTATGTGCGTAAGTAATTCTATCACCGCTTGTTCCTTTGCAAACAAACCTATTAAATACCTAGTACTTCTTAATAGCCAGCTGACATACATGCCACGTATACAAACCAATCACAAGGCCGCCCTTTCAAATTATCCGCTAATAAAAATAAAATCAGTTATCAGTACAGAGAATAGTCTATTATATAAGACTGCCTTTCATCCTCTTTTGACTTATGCATATGGAGGATGTTGCACCTGAATAAAAAATTCTCCGTCTTCTCCTTCACACATAATTTACAATCTGGAAAATCGTTCACCCAGAGTAGAATTCAATTCATATTATGCATGATCTTCACTGTCTGGGCTGTCGACGTTTCGACCATCATGTCGTGATCTGAGGAAGACGACGACAATATTGTCGAAGCGTCGGCAACACAATCTTCCACGCGGCGTCACCCGGACAGCCAAGATCATGCACATGTCTCTGGCCACGGAAGCCTACGACTTCATCAATTTACATTACCCAAAGATAAATTCAAACCTCTCTTATAAAGTGTATGCTCTCGTAACTTTACTATAGTATTTTGTAACGTTTTATGATGAGTCTTCCCTATCTCAATTTATATGACACTCGAAAGTAAAAATGAAGTCTCCAGAAGAAGTTACCTCACACTGACGGACACTAGTATAAAATTAGAGCTAATAATAATAGTAGTTATGTTGCTCAAGCTTGTGAATGTGATTCGGTATTCTATTATTGTGTTTAGTATTGTTATTATTGTCGCTGTTATTATTTTCATTAAATAAATATGACATACTCAATATCTTTATTAATATTGCAAGACAAAAATCTACTTTTCCAACTCACAACATAAGTATCTTTATTTCATATGTTTAAAAACGATTTGAAATGGCATGTCTTGATATGTGAGACGTCCGTCAAAATCTTCGATTGCCTTCTTCGCAATTGATATGTTTTGTAGTTGTTAACAGGTTTTAGAAGATTGGGAGAGCAAAAAAATATTGTTACTGAAAAAATCTTCTTTGCCCACCACTTAGAGAATAATACTTGGAATATTTTCATTAAAAATCAAATATTTAAATTAAACTTTTAATCACTTACACATTATTGCCTTTTATTGCCGAGAAACAATAGTGTTTATTAATATTTCAGATTCTCTGTTATCCAGTATACCGAAATGTTTGCCGAATTAACACGTAATGTTCTTCTTATATAACATATTTATTAATTTAGTGCATTTCATTCCCTCGAAGTTGTATCTTGTAAACACGAGGATTTTGTAAAAGCAATATATTATCGATTTAAAAGATATAAAAAGGCGATTTTATATTTATACTGCCACCGAATTTCGGAAATAATCATTTCGAAATAATAGCAATCAACCTTTATTTACAGTTGTAGTTCCCAGTACCTCAACTTCAAGGACTAAATACCTTTTTTAATTCAAGAAAAATTAATGTTATTTAATAATGTTATTCTCAAATGCATTACCAAAAGCAATATGTCTTGCATCATGGTATTCTCAAGAAGAGTCTCTATCAGCTTGACACTCCCGAACGCCTCGGTACAACTGCATGATAACTCTTGGACCACATACTCTACATTCTAATTAGTGCTTAACCCAAGCTAAAATAATACAACTTAGAAATTAAAACGGCGAGTGTGGGTCCGATTTGACGTAGTTACTCACGCTTCCTGTTCTCTGTTGCTCGCGGCGATGGTGTAACGGTTAGCGTATCGGACTGTTATACCCAAGCCGTGAATTTTTAAGGGCGAAAAAAATCCTTCGTACTCCTTCCTTCGGAGGGGAAGTAAAGCCGGCTGTCCCATGTTAGTAGATTTACTTGCATGTAAAAGATCCTCAAGCCTAAATGACGCCTATGAGCTAAATTCAAAAATCGCCTTTTTCTCGCCCAAGGAATACCTCCTTTCTCCGCTAGTGGGTGAAAGGAGCGTAGCGAAATTTGCGTGGTCAGACGGAAGAGCGGGCCTGATGGCCCGAGTCTCGCCACGTGAAATAAGGCATCACTTCAATTCGAATAAGAAGTGCCGGTAAAGAACATTCGCTTCCAACTGCCGTTTCTTCTTTTTTTCTAGAAGGACGGTGGCACGTTCGTCTCACTTGGTCTTGGAGTAATGTGAGTTGACAGAGCTCTACGATTCTCTTTCCAAGGTAACTTATAAGACTCGCGGAAGTTAGAGTTTCCTCCCGCAGAGATGCGTGCAAAGTAGACGGGGACTTCTGAAGGCGGGTCCCCGAGCAAACAAGCTCGGTTGCCCGCAAGACGCCGCTGCCACATCTAAGGCAATGTCGCACTACTCCCCGATGAAAAGTGCAGTTTGAAAGTAGACAGCCAAAAGTTAGTCACGCTGACTAGCAAACAGTGAGGATCAATATTTAGCAATCCGCCTCTCAGCAGTCGTTTTGAGTAGAAAACTGGCTTGGATGATGATATGGTAGGTTACAGTAATTTTATTTCAGAAAAGTTTTGAATTTTTTTTTGTTATTTAGGTCGCATCAACCCCTAGGTCCTTAGCGACCACTATTGCTTGTAACAGTATGGTAACTGTGAGGATGACACGATATAATGATGATAGGGGGTGAAAGGTCGAACACAATACAACCATGCCAGAGACGGGACTCGAAACCGCGATCCTTCGGTCCGAGATCGCTACGGCACTACTGCCTTAGCAAACTCGGCCACCGCATCGGCATTGTATTGTTGAGTATTTACGTTTGTACGCAATTGTGAATTTCAACTTGGGTTAATAGTTTCCTCAAGATTGTTATATTTTGCGCTTTTCCAATTCTGTCTTTTCTTTTTCGGAAAAATGATTTCTTCGTGTTCAACTTAGTTTTTCAAAAATTCTGAAGTGTTTCGACATTTTTTTTGAAACTTTTCGCAAATATGGTAAGTAGAAGGATCAATCTCGAATTGTGAGCGTCCTGCAAGATAAATACATTTTCCATCGTGCCACCATCATTCTGTATCGTCATGCCAAAATTCTTCCCTACGAATTCTCGATTACAGCAAATTTGTTTATGGAAGATCCCTTTCATTCATCGGCTGAGAGCATACTTTTCTGGGGCGAGGATACCCTCTTCACTCTACCTTCCCCCTCTCACGCGAAACAACGCGCGGAAGTTTTAATGGATTTTCGTGAAATTGGCTTGAGGGACTTTCGAAAAAATTTACCACCATCTGCCTGTACATCGAACCTACTTTATTAATTCATTCAATAAAATCGATTAAATAAACGCCATTTATTTTCTGCCATGTACTGGCTTGTCTACCCCATAGTTGTTGATTGCAAACGTTAAAGAGTTGACTCTATTTGGGCATCGGCCATCGACTTCATTAGTAACCCAATTGTGTACTTATTGTATTGACTGTTATTTAATACAAACTAATGAAAGGTTTTCTTGGAGTTGAATAAACGCAATGGATAATATGATATGTGCGGTTCTTATTTGTGGTGAAATTAGTATGAACTTCAGATTTAGTTTGGTTTCACTGTGGACAGAGAAGATTCTGTGTTGGGTAACTCGGCGACAATTGACTTAAACGACAATTGCAGAAATGTTTCAGATAAATATTTATGAACAAATTTACAATAAGTATACGCACTATCTGACACAGACTGCCAAAAATTGTTAATTAAAAGGCAAAAAGTTGCATCATTGCAGAAAGAATGGTGTCTTCATGTCAGGAAAATCTGACCTTATCATTTGGGTGGAAAAATTGTTAGTGAATTGTTGAACATGTACCGTCAACTTGTTTTGCCTATTACTGCTAAGTTATAACTCTAATTATTTTATTACTATTATAAATTTTATTATAGGAAAGTAATCAAACCCGGGCCTGGTTCCTAATGCGATCCCTTGATTTACAGCTCTGCAGAGTGATGTTGCCTATTGGAAACGTACTAAAATTGTAGTACTTTGCAAGACAGCAGTCCAGTCAAACGGTTGTCTTTACTTGTCGGACAGCCTACGAATTGTGGGAACAGCGAAAAACAAAGTTTTTCACGTACTTATGCGCAGTTGTCTACGTTTGCTATTTCATCGGTAAGTTTTCTAACAATTACATTATTTTTAAGAGGACATTACCAAGTGTTTACATAGGTTAATGTATTCTATTTTACTTGTCTTGTAAAAATGTTATTGGCATTTGAAATATAAACACGCTGGTGCCGAACTCTAGCACCCCAAAGGTTCCTCCTCCAGCCTCCCTATTTTTCATTTTGTATAATAAACAATTAATTTAGGTATTTGGCACTCCTTATACCTAGGAGTCTAATAAAAATCAAGTGCCTACTCTGAAGCCTGTCTGCTCGAGAGGTCAGGAAGAAAAGGTCAAGAGACAATTTCAGTATTTAATTCGAAGAAAGAGAGATTTAAGAGAAAACTGAAGTTAAACAAAAGAAAAAAAGTATGATTCCACCTCCAGCGAGAAATCGTACGACATGCCCTCTGGCTGTCCCGAATTGGAAGCTCTTCCAGAGCTCTTCCAGGAATATCTTCCCTCCCAGACGAAGATGATGTAGAGTGCATGTTTGCAGTGCACAATTTTTAGAAGACTTTAGGAGAACTACGGGGGATATGCCTACAGTGTTCACACCGGGCTCTTGTAGAATGTGCGGGGGCGAAAAAGAAGCTCATACGCGACTTTTTTTGCACCTGAATATATATTTTTTTTATTTAATACGTAATTATTACAAACAAATTAGCTTACTTGATCCTATGTGGCTAGGCCGAAGGCCTTTAAGCCATTACAATACCTACATCCTTTCGCCTGAATATATAAGAGATATGCAAGACATATAAGACAATTTCTTATGTATAAGACATTGTATTCGATTTTTTATAAAATGACATTGACTTCAATCTATTCGCAGATTTTATAAATTATTATAACGTTTGCGGAGGGGCTCACATTAGGAAACCTTTTTTAATAATCTACAAAATCTAGTGATTACGAAAATATTATTTTATTTTTCAACCACTTGACTAATAATTTTAAATACAAAACAACATTTGTATCACTAAGAAAGATATGCATTTCAAATATTTTGATTAATTGGTGCAGAAAACTTGATTTTGAAATATTCGGAAACAAAATGGGGGCCCGTTTTTGCGTACTTTCTCTACTACTCTATTGTCTGGGGTTGCCGAGTTTTTATCACAATGACAAACCAACGTTTCCCACTCCACTCCACTCCACTCCACCCCAATCTCAACACCAGCACCCGCCTTGCTCAGGAACTACTGTGCGCCCCGTGTGACCTACCCCCCTCCCTTCTCCTCCCCACTCTCTTCTCCCCCCCCCACTCTCTTCATCCCCCCCCACCTTCCATTCCGCCTACTGCGCTCGCCCCCACTGACCAACCTCGTCCGGAAACTTCGCAGCTGCCTTTGATGCATTGCAAGTTGCATCGTTTCCAGTAACACAAATAATTGTGGGTGGTAACCAAAATCAGGATAGCGATTTGGGATCGCGAAATCATCCCCCTATGTTTTTCTTGACTGCTTAGAAGTGTTTGTGCAAAATTTGATAGAAAACACTTCAGGAGGTTCAAACGTTTTTGTAGAATTTGGAAGTTTGTGGTGGGGTGATGTATGTGGTGTGTGTGTGTGTGCGTGTGTGCGTGCGTGTGTGCGTGTGTGTGTGTGTGCGCGCGCACGCACGCACGCACGCGCGCGCGCACGCACGCACGCACAGCGCGCACGCGCACCGCGCGCACGTTCGATTTCTGTCGACAAGACAAACTATTTGTAGCCAGTTTCCTCCAGGATATTCTAGATGAATTCTAGAGTAACACGTGATTGCATGGTTTCAATGCGCCCACTTTGATGAAATGCTGTGACATACTGCGTACTTTTACCTCGTTTTTTTCTGGCATAACATGAATTGTTACGACTTGATTTATCAGACTCATGATTACTAATGAAAATTTTTAAAAAAATAAAGACTGAAACAACAATTTAATCGAGACTTTTTCATGTAACGCCCGTTTGTATTTTTAATTTTTCTACGCCCAAGAAATGGAGAAGCCGGGTGAATGTAACATTTAAAAATTCCTTTTTTTATGAACTTCCAAAGCGCAAATAAACATTTTTAATACGAAAATATCCACCGGAGACACCCTGCTAAATCGGTATATTGATTTTCATTAAATACCTTCCTTTCATTTATGTTAACAAATTCAGATCATTACTGTTCGTCGTTCATTGTGTTATACAGAATTATCAATAATTTCTTTATGTATCGCATACATTTAAAAAAAAGCTTGGTTTCATTTTATTCTTCAAAGAACTTTCATCAACGCCCACGCAAGGTGCGTTGCGCGCCGACCTTAGCCATAGCGGTTCCAGTTTGTCCAAAGCCGAGCGAGCCGTGGAGTATCCGAGCCACCTGTTCCCTTGAATTGAATTGAATTGAATTGAATTGATTGAATTAATGCCTTATTTTACGTGGCGAGACTCAGGCCATTAGGCCTGCTCTTCCGTCTGACCACGCAAATTTCGCTACGCACCTTTCAACCAACTAGCGGAGAAAGGAGGTATTTCTTGGCGAGAAACAGGCGATTTGAATTTAGCTCAGAGGCGTCATTTAGGCTTGAGGATCTTTTACATGCAAGTTAATCTACTAACATGGGACAGCCGGCTTTACTTCCCCTCCGAAGGAAGGCGTTCGAAGGATTTTTTTCGCCCTGAAAAACAACGGGTTCGATCGGGTTGGAACCCGCCAACTTGGGTACAAACAGTCCGAAACGCTAACCGTTACACCATCGCCGCACGCATTCCCTTGGCAGCGCTCGTCCGTTTGCGAGGGCGGGCGCGCGAGGGCGGGCGCGAGGGCGGGCGCGAGGGCGGGCGCGAGGGCGGGTGCGAGGGCGGGCGCGAGGGCGGGCGCGAGGGCGGGCGCGTGGGCGGAGCGGCTAACGAGCGTGTCCTCATGAGGACGCCGCCGCCGCCGCAAGTGTCAAACGCTGCCGGTGCTGCGGTCGCGCCCTGGGGAATAACGACTGCGGCCGCCCCACCGCCTCCCCCGCCGCCCTTTGTCCTCGGTTGCCCTACAAGGCGACCGCCCTTGTTTGGCTGAGGCGATTGAAACTTTGGGTCGTCGTTGGTCCGCACAAGCTTTTGCAATATAAATCAAATAAAATTGTGAAATAAATTAAAAACTACTAAACAACACGTATCGTTGGTGCACTAAAAATTAACGAATATTTTCTAATCGCGAGTTCTAATATAATTGGCATTTTTTCTGCTTTGATATTTTTAAGCAAGGATATTAATAATAATGTCTACAATTCGTATCTAAGAAACGTATAATGTTATCATAATATAACGTATATTATGCTATTGTAAAGGAAATAATCTCCACAAAAGTTAAATTTGTGGAGATTATTTCCTTTACAATTACCATGGATTACCACAAGATATCTGCTACCACCACGGAATATATGGAATGTATATTATGCTATTCATGTTTTCCGGCGCGTCAACTGCTGTGTCATTTATCCCGGTTGTGCAGTGAATGTATTATCTGGGACTGTGGCGTTGTTCGTCCATAACTGTATGATGACATTCGGCACCGACCTACATGCCGGATTGCGTGTTTTTCCTCTCCAGGCATCACCATCTAGTTGGAAACTGCCCGAGCTGGACAAGATCTAAACTGCCGACTGTTCCTCGATAGTATGCGAGAGCGTGTGTAAGTAAGAGGTGACGGTAGGACAAGAAAGAGAGGAAGGAAAGATCGCGCGCGGTCCGTGGCCCATTTATGTGGGTACTGCTCCGGCATTCACCTAGTAGTTATGGGAGAAACCACGGACAACTACCGATCAGAGCAGCTGGCCGCTACAATTCTCGAGGCAGTGGCTGAATTCGGCCCAGCTATGTAGCTATTTCGCCACCGTCGGGACTCGAACCCTAGAACCACCTGGTCGGTACACCTGTATGTTGAGTCGCAACACAGCCTCTGAACTAAACTCAGCAATATTTGAAAGGAAATGTAGATATAATTATTTATCTCTTCATTGAAAAGTCTAATGCTTGAGAGCATTAATTTTGAATTTAAAATATATTTTAGTTGAACATAAACCTAATTTCCATGCGTTTTATGGGTAACTTTGTATTTGTGTTTAATTGAAAGAATTCTATGGCCGATGGGAATTATATGACCAAGTACTAGATATATGCCACATGTTGTTGTCGGCAACTAATTACACACGATGACGCAGTTGGCCTTCGATTTCCATGCCACATCCGTAAAGTGAAAATTTGGATTACTGGAAACCACAATCCCTGGATCGTATAGTGCGGTTGCGTCCGCAACCAGTTGCGGTATCTCGACAGCCTCGTGTTCATTGTTAAACAATAATAGCAGTATCTTCAGTAGGTCGTTTAGAGCATTTCATATAGGACGTTATTATATATATAGGACGTATATAGGATTTCATATAGGACGTTATTTCAATACAACTTGAATTAACAGCCATTTCTAACCAACGCTCGCGTATCATCGTCAGGTTGCTAACATAATCTTCCAAATTCAGCGTGCCATCTCCTCACGAATCCAATGCACATGGGCGGTGCCGAATGCCTTTCAAACACGGGACCCACGAAACATGAATATTGGCTACCCAATGTGTGGAGAGGAAGTAATTTACTAAATGAGGTAACAAGATTGTTCCACGGTTTCCCTTAACAGGGCACCGCAATGAGAGTTTTTTTTTCGAAAAATCGCCGATTTCGACGCACGATTACATGTAGTCTCTTCTTACGAAGTAAGGGCGAGAAAGTAAACCGGCATGAGTGTAAACAGCTCACCTTATTACCAGTTTCTACTTTCCACATTTTCACTTTCTAATGTGACTGGCATCTCTCCTTCCTTAGTCGTGAGCTACGACGTGTTTCTGGCGCTCCTTCTTACTCATTAAAATTGCACTCTTCAAGAAGATTAGATTAAAGTTGGGTAATTCTTCGTGTTGTTACCAACCCTTACCCCCTTGCGAATTTGAAGGAACGAAATAATAAGCTTCTTTTCTATCAGTTGAAAGCGATTTTACTTTTAAAAGGTAATAGAAAACACGTATTTTATTTCATTCATTACACAAGAATGACATCCTCCTAGATCGTAGAATAAACTTGACACAAGTAAAATTGTAGTTAACACACAAGAAGCTGTTGTTTCTCCGTTGGCTCGAAAAATGCTTTAACTTTATAGAAAGAAACTGCATATGTACGTCTTGAAACTAAAGTTTGTTCGGTAAAGAAACATATTTTAACTTATATAAACGAAAGTACCAAATTCATCTAACGTAACACATTAAGGATAGGAAATTACATTTTTATCACTAATGCACATAGCAGTAATTTTTTTTAAATAAAGGATTGGATGTTGTGGTAATAGTAAATTGTTTTTATTGTGTATTTATAAAGAAAATTTCAAATACGTTCTATTTTCTTGAATAGAGTAATCATATTATATTTCACATAAAAGTATGTGTCTTCCGATTTTACGTGGTCGTCGATGTCTGTTAAATCATTTTCAACAGTGAAACCCCGCATGGTTAGTCTGGCCACAATCCTTGCAATTATAGTGCCTTTTCAAAATATATAAATGTTTTATAATTGGACAGTCTTTTAAATTATTGGAGAAATCAGATAATGGCACATTACAGAAATTCTTTAATTCGTTAATGTATGCTACTGAAGAAACCTTTTTATGTAGAACAATCATTGCGTCCTGAGTATTCGCGTTTCGCGAACAGTTGTGTTCGCTCGAACACTTCATGCAAGAGTTTCTGATAGCATGGGTAATTTATTTCGGCTCATTTGATTCTAATTTGTTACTATATCACAGTGCTTGCATTGCCGTGATATCGAACATTTATTTCAGTTCACTGAGTCATAATTTGATATTAAACTACAATATGAATATTCACTATCTTAATTGCGTTGCACATAAAGCCAATTTATTTTAACAAAAACGTTTATGCAGTAAAATATCCATCAGAATGAATAACATCCAACCTGATTTCATCGCTAACACTACGTACAAATGATACTGTTGTAGATTCATACATAATGTAAAATGTTATTTCCGTTCAGGATAAGTTACGCCCGCTGAGAATTATTTACTTTGTATGATATGTGCAAATCACGCGTTATCTCCATTAGAGATATTCTTGACTTTGAATAATGTTTTACAGTGAGTTTTATTTATTTTCAGGGCATGCATGCTTTTCAGATTACATCCCACGGTTTCATTAAAAAAGGCCTGTTATTCGAAGTTATAAAAACGTCCATAAAAGTATGTCAATATAATGGCCATTTCTGTACACCTTCTTTAATATTATATATTCAGAATAATGATATATTAATGAGGATATAATAACGAATAATATATTAAGGAAATGAAACAGATTCTAATTCAACAACGATTTCATTGCTTCTTTACAATCCATGAGCTGTGTCTACTCAAAAGTTTCTCTTGGAGTGTGGATGAATGACTAGACTTAGCTCGCTCCAACATAACAGCATTAAATATCTTAAGACACACTTCATTACTGCTTCAAGCCACACACTATCTATTATCTATCTTCATGTGACTCGATTTTTAATTAAATTAATCCTCCTAGCGAAATAAGCCTAACAAATAATTTAGAAATTAAAAATAATGAATGAATAAATAAAAAAGTATTAAATGTTACTATAGGTTTTACTCGTAATTAAAAATCTTCAAGATGTTGCAGGTTTAATGAGTTTAATTTTTTTACAGATATCATTTATGTACTCAGATATCATTATGTGAGTAAATTAAATGATTCGAGTTTTGGAACATTCGAGAGAAATCAAGAAATTCAGCGAATCTGTGATTCAGACACGAAATACATTAATAAAAAATTGTCTTGAAGTCCAAAAATGTTTTAAATTTAATATTTCTTACACTTTTATGTGTTGCAGATGCTCAACGTTCTTCCATGAATCTCGCAAATTCCTTTCATCATTCTCTTACCTGCAACAAAGAAAATGTTTATTTACATGTTAGAAAAAGTAAGCAACAGAAAACCAGAGTTTTATTGTAACATGAGTAAACACACATCGTACTTAACATCACATGATAAAGTTTTGAGAAAAATGTAAATATATTATTTTTAATTATCTAGTCTTAATTAGTTCTGGATCTCTATTAATATATAAAAAACTGAAATGTATAGTAACATAAAATTAGAAGACAGCATCTGGTTCCCTGTATCCGGAAAAACTAGTGATGTATGTTATACAGTGCAGACAGTTACATAAACTCTCTAAGTGATGACCCTACGAAAACAAATTTCTCCTTTGTCGCTTGAGATATAAACCTTCTCCGGAGGAAAAAATAATCAAATATATACAGGAATTCACGAAGAAATTTATATCTGAATTTTACATTTTTTCCGTGAGTGGACTACGCTTACGGAAATTGCGCATAAGGGAGAATAACATAAATTATGGTAAAAATTAAATGCAAATTACGGGAAGTTAATTACTAAATTATTGTATGAAATCTACACAATTTCAATTTTTTTCAGAACTTAAACAATATTTTTCTAATATCGTTATGACATGCATAACGCTACAATTTAAAACGAGTTATGGATTTTTCTGTTCATAGATGTCATAAACATGAATGATAACATTTTTCTAATATTCCAACGCCACGTTATTTTGTTAAAACGTGGGCTAGTAAATCACGTTATTCATCTAGGAGAGTTGTCCACATATTTTGTCATACGACAAGATAACAGCTGAGGAGCAAATACGTGCTTAAAACAAGTGAATTTTGTTTTTAAATTCTTTGTAAACCACACTAAATATTTTCAAAACTACGCTGTACGATATAATACATCCACAGGGCGTGTTCCCCTTACCGCAAGTAACTGAGAAGCCACAATGAATTGCTGAGCCAGAAGGATTTATAACAAAAGTCGGATTCATGGTTCGGAGAGAAAAGACAAGTTGTGCGATAATTGCCCACAAACGGCATCGTGAACTAGCTTTCGTAGGAACATTTCCTCCGTGGCTGGCAGCTGGCTCGCAATCAAGCCCAAACGATTCATTCCGCTCGCCTTTACTGCACAGCCAGCCCAGCTCAGGTCCGCTCAGCTCCGCCCTTCCCCGCCCTTCCTCGCCCCTTCCCCGCCCTTCCACGCCCTTCCACGCCCTTCCCTGCCCTTCCACGCTCTTTCCCTTCCTTCCCCTCCTTCCCTTCCCCTCCCTTCCGCTCCCCGCCACACCCCCACAACGCCCCCGCCCTTCCCCTCCCTGCCCCGCCCCGCCCTGCCCCGTCCCGTCCACCGTGCCTCTCCCCGGCCAGCCCCAAACCTCTCCGCCCCGCCCACTTCGCGCCACCCCGTTCCACCCCGCTCCGCCCCGCTCCACCTCGCTCCGCCCCGCTCCACTCCACTCCGCCCCGCTCCACTCCACTCCGCCCCGCCCGCTCCGCCCAGCCCCGCCCCACTCCGCTCCACCCCAACCCGCTCGGCGCCGCCCCGCCCCGCTCCGTCCCGCCCACCTCCTCCCTTCCCCGCCACGCCCCGCTTTTCTGCGGCTCTCCCCATGCCGGGCGCCGCCCCTCCCCCGCCCGCCGTCGAAGCCAGCGGCGCCGTTCCTCTTCGGCGGCGCCATTTCGCGCGATGCGAAATCTATCGCGACGCCCGACGCGCAAATCCGCGCGGACAGCGCAGCGGAACCGCCCGTAAAACACGCTCGCCACATTCCCTCTCGCCCCCGCCCCGCCCCCTCCGCATCGCCCCCTCCCCTTCGCCCCGCCCACGCCGCTCCGCGACGCACGGAACCACCCCGCCCAGCTCCTCTTCGCCCTTGCTCGCCCGCACAACGCCTCGCCCTGCCTCGCCCTACATCACATCCCCCTCCCGTCACAATTCCTGAAGGTTTTCACCTCTCCTCCCCACTCTGCCTCACTCGTGTCATTTATGTCCCAGTCGTTACCGCTTCTTTTCACTCCGTTCTTTCTGTCTCCTTGAGCCTCCTGTATCACACTCGTCCATGCTTCGTTACACTGGTCCCCGCTACGTCACACTGGCCCAGCTACGTCCCCTGGCCCTCGTTTCATGCTCTCGCCCCCACTTCGTCACACTGGTCACTGTTGCGACACATTCATGTCCGTTACACAAGACTCATCCCCGGAACATCACACTGGTCACCGTTATGTTACACTTACTCCCTTTACGTAGCACTCATTCTTGCTACGTCACACTTGCTCCCGCTACATCATATTTTTCTCCTTTACATTACATAGTTCGTGTTCGCTACAACGCACAAATACTCGTACTCGCTAAACACTGGTTCATCGCTACGACACTCGTGCTTGTTATAACCCCCACTCGTCTCCTCCCTTCGTTACGTACCAATCACTGATCTGTCCTTCCCTACATGCTCCTGTCTTGCACCAATCTGCAGACCGGGAGGTCCTAGTTCGAGTCTCGACGGTGGAAGGATTGTCGACACCGGCCAGTAGCTAGGTAGAGTTCTGTTGTCTGGAGGGGAATTCTGGCGGTCGACCGCTCTGATCAGTAGTTTTCCGAGGTTTCTCCTATCGACACCAGGCGAATGCTGGAGCAGTACCCTAACCTGGCCACGGACCGCGCGCTATCTTTCCTTCCCATTCCTTGTCATATCGTTGGACTTACTTACCCACACTTACACTTGCATGTAGAACACATGCCAGGATACCGGTCGGAAGCTTAGAGCTTAGTCCTGACTGAGGCGATGCCTGCTGGTGGGAAGATACCTAGTTTGCGGAAATCACCGCTAGCCGACAGAATGTCGGTGCCGGATCTCGCTGTCCACCAAGGAAAAGATCACCGCCACCTCCCGAGCAAAAAGTATTCACTACACTTATGGGAGTAGTGACCTTAGCCGTTGACGCGCCTGGAATCACCAATCACCAATCAATCAATCACATAATCAATCAAACAATCAATCAATCAATCAAAACCAATCCACATTATTGTGTACTGCCTCCGCTCAGCACCCCACCCACATCCTCCGGTGCCCCACACCCCCCCACACCCGCAGCCCACATCGCCCCGCAGCACCGCCTCGCACCGTACCACCTCCCCCCCCCTTGGGCTCGCCTCGCACCTGTTACCGCTCTCGGGGGCGGCGGCCGTCGGCAGGCGCGTTCAGCGGGGAATTTTATTCCAAAGACGTTCCGCGGCGCCCGCGTCGGCGCCAGGCGCGTGGCGCGACGCGCGGTATCTGCTCTTGTTTTAATGCATTCCGTATTTAGAACGGGGCAGAATTACTGTGCATTATTCAGGGGCGGCTTTAGAAGCGACGAGACGCGTGCATTCCAGAAAACCTCGAGATAGTGTTAAAACGAGGAGAAGTAATAAAAACCGGCTCGGCAGCGAGATAAAGCGCGGCGCTAAATTAATGTTTACGAATCGCCGCCTGCCGCGCTGCCGTCGTCGCGGAGCCTGCCGCCGCCTCCGCCGCCGCCGCTGTTATGCTGCCACCGCAACTCACTGTGCACCGCCACCATCGCAGCTAACGCCCCTTTCCACAGCCTCCGCTGCTGCCGGCGCCTCCGCCACGGACGGCGCCGCTTCGCGGTGCGGCCGCACGAGGGGAGGCGGGGACGAAGGTGGAGGAAGAGGGGCGGACGCAGACGAAGGCAGACGTGAGGGTGGAGGTGGAGAATGCGATGAGCAGCGAGTAAAATGAAGTCGGATGAAAAGGGGAAGGCCAATAAAAGTGAGAGAGCGAATATAAAAAAAGAGGCGGCGGGTGTTAATGATATAAAGAAGAAAGCGGATAAAAATGAAAGGGCGGGATAGACAGAGAGATGGAAATTAAGAAGAAACTGGGAAGGTGAAGGTGGAAGTGAAGCCGGCGGAATCTGCGCAATTCAACGGTTAAACTGAAAATGAAGGTGACCGAGAAGATGGACACAAATGTGATAAAGAGAGGAGGAGGAGACAGAAGGTGCAAACCCAGACAAAAGCTTTGTTTCTGTTGTGTTTCGTGGTCGCGAAAGCGGCAATGGAGATGGTGGTGATGGCAAGGGCGAAGGCGATGGCGAGGGCCATGGGAGGGTGACGATCATGAGGACGAGTGCAATGATGAGGGTGAAGGCGATCGCGAGGGAGAGGGCAATGGTAAGGGAGATGGTGAGGGCGGTGTAATGGTGAGAGCGCTGGCGATGGTGAAAGCGAGGGCGAGGGCGAGGGCGACTGCGAGGGGCGAGTGCGAGTGCGAGGGCGAGGGCGAGGGCGAGGACGAGGGCGAGGGCGAGGGCGAGGGCGAGGGCGAGGGCGAGGGCGAGGGCGCCGGCGAGGGCGAGGGCGAGGGGCGCCGGCGAGGGCGAGGGCGAGGGCGAGGGCGAGGGCGAGGGCGAGGGCGAGGGCGAGGCCGAGGGCGGAGATGGATGCGTTTCCATAGACACAGGTGGGGCCGGCGACGGGGGCGGCGGCCGCAAGCGGCTGGCCGGGCGAGCGGGCCGCTCGTTGCGCGCGGGTTAAAAGGGTGCTAAGCCCCGCCTTCATAGGCGCTCCGCTCCGCGGGATATCGGCTAATTCCGGGAGCGCGGAGGGGCCTTCCGGGTCCAGCGCGGCCACGCGGCGACCGGTTAATCACGCCCCGGCCGCAGCGGCGCCCCTCCCCCCCGCCACGCCCCTGCCACGCCCCCTCTCGCCCCTCGCGGCTGCCGGAGGAATGCGGCGGAATGCCGCGGCCCCCGCCCGCCCCCCGTCCGCCCCCCCGCCTTCCCCGTCCGCCCCCGCCCGCCCCCGCCCGGTCCCCGCCGCCCGCCGCCCCGGGCGGACTGCGACTCTCCAGCCCCCCCCCCCTCCTCGCGCCCCCGCAGCCCCCATCCCTTCCTCCTGCCCGTCCGCAACTTGTTTGCCACGTGGATCGTAATTCGCCGTTTTATCCCCTTCGGTAATCATGTTTAAGCGCTTTGCCTTTTTCGTCACCCTTCAGTTTCAACACCAGTTGTTGGTTCGTCTGTAACTTTTTTGCTCATGTGTGTTTTATTATTAAGTATGCGAGTTATGATACCTCATTGTATTGCCGGATTTGTTAACATTCCTATTGCGCAAAATTTAGTAGCGATTTTACTGGTTGATAAATGAAATTACCAGCAATCCACCAAATAAATAATAATAGAGGATAATAATAATTTAAGAAATGGTAAATAGTAGTAAATGTAGGTTATATGAGTGATTATAGCGCTAATTTAGCTATATAATATCGAAAATGTACGTACGTTTTGTACACTTCCCTGTATCACATAGCAATTTCACATCCCCCATCTCCATGTTTCCTCAACCCTCTCCACGTTTTTTTTTTATTTTTTTTATTTTTTTTTATTTATTTTTTTTTTATTTAAATCTTTACCATTTTCCCGTGATTGCGGCGAGTCCATGTTTCGTATGTTTATCTGGGATGCATTTGTTTTCTGTATAAGCTCCTATTCTTCACTTCACTGCAATCAAAACACCTGTCCAGCTTCTACTGAATGCCTATTCCGTCATATTGACTCTCATGAGCTCCTCCCCTTTCCTTCCCCGGGCTTTCTTCTGCCAATCGATGCGCTTTGGACGAACGGCCGAGGAATCTGTGCGGGCGAGCGGGCGGGGGCAGTCCAAAAGTGGGAGGTGATCCGTGCGGATGCAGGGTTTTAATTGATTGATTGATTAGTGATTCTGAGCGTATTTACTGCTAAGGTCATTGGTCCCGTAAGTGTAGTGTAACATGTTTCGCATGAGGTGTCGGTGGTCTTCTCCCGTTGGATGGTGAGATCCGGCGCTGACCTACACGTCGACAAGGGGGTTTCCCCCTACTAGCTGTATTCTATCTGCCCCCAGCGGTGCACCGCCTCAGTCAAGACTAGCTCACGCCTCCCGACACACATGTGAGTGTAAGTGTGTGTGTAAGGGGTGAGGATAGGACAAGGAAGGGGAAGAAAAGATCGCGCGCGATCCGTGGCCCGTTTGTGAGGGTACTGCTCCGGCATTCGCCTGGTGTTGATCTTAACCATCACAGCCGGGAAGAGCTCTAAGCTCCCCACCGGTCTCCCGCCATGTGTGGAGTGTGGTGCATGCTAGTGTAAGGGGAGAGTATATGGCAAGGAAGAGGAAGAAAAGATCGCGCGCGGTCCGTGGCCCGTTTGTGAGGGTACTGCTCCGGCATTCGTCTGGTATTGAACGGAGAAACCGCGTATCAGAGCAGCCAGCCGCTCCAATTCTGTTCCAGACGGCGGCTGAATTCAACTTGAGTAGTGTCGAAAACCCTGCCATCGTCGGGGCTCGAACCCTAGGTCCTCCCTGTCAGACGCACTGTAGTGATATCAATTGATGCTTTGACCACCGTCGCCGATAAATGGGTTGAGAGTGTGAAGAATAGTGATCATTAGATTGAAGTGATATTTTCTAGTTTATGTCGTCACTTAGAAAATGCTAGTGTTTCCATTGGTGCAACTCTATGTTGATATCTGCAAGTCTTTGTTGATATGTGCAAGTCTTTGTTGATATGTGCAACTCTTTGTTGATATGTGCAACTCTTTGTTGATATGTGCAACTCTTTGTCGATATGTGCAACTCTTTGTCGATATGTGCAACTCTTTGTCGATATGTGCAACTCTTTGTTGATATGTGCAAGTCTTTGTTGATATGTGCAAGTCTTTGTTGATATGTGCAAGTCTTTGTTGATATGTGCAAGTCTTTGTTGATATGTGCAACTCTTTGTTGTATAGTGAAGAAATTTATTCAGCATCGGAATTTACCAAATTGTGTATTTTTGCCAAAATATCAACATCTTTTGATTGTATAATTACAAAACGTTCCCTGTGCTATGTGCGACAAAGTATTAAAGAAAGAGTAATATCGGCTTTGTCATGTGAAACGGTCAGCTTGTTACACAACTTCATTATATGTGTAAGATTCTTCTTCTGAGATAGGTTTGCTTTCCTTCCCTAGTTTGCTTATAATACCCTGCAGCTTTCTGCCCGTCGAACTTACAACTGCGACACTGTTTTTGTTTCGTGATTCAAGAGCAAAAGTGCGGAAAGCTGATCGTTTATGTTATTTCATCCTCTACGTTAAATTTGCTTTTTCAAGTTGATCTGCATCTCGTCGTCTTGATTTCCGGTTCTTATGGTCTGTATATTTTTCCCTTGTGACTTTTTTTAATCACATGAGAGGATATCACAATAATGATGTTGTGAGAGCATTCTTTAGAACGATACTGTTTAGGAGAATGTGCAGTGATGCTCCGACGGTTGGGGGAAGAGGAGGAAACAACAAAGAAGGCTCTTGAGCCTCCAATCCCCAAACGTCGCTGACAGAAAATCAGAATAATAGACTTTACTAATTTAAAACAATTACAATATTTTAATAATATTAACTACAATTAACAAATAAACGTTATTTGTAAATGCATAATTATTTTAAAAAGATAGGCGTGACATGGTTTGGTCTTCATACCTATATCCGCCACTCCCTCAATCAAATACTCATTGCACTCTGGTGATATGTAATCATATCGTGTCTACGAAATGCGAACGTTAAGCACAGAGATCAAGGTCATAAGACATCAAATTTTAATGAGCGCGCCGGCATTCGCGCACTTTTATTTTATTTTCTGGGAAGTATTTTTTCTCGTCTTTTTTTTTAATTTTTACATATATTCCAAACTTCCATCACGAGAGGATTCTAATAATCCCCCTCCCAAACCAATTTCTTCTGAGTTTTCTCCAATCTTCTCTCGAGCTAATAAACTTTCTTTCGCGTTCTCCCTATTCATTCTCCCTTTTCAGGCGTTTTCCCGTCTTCGCGATGTAAATTGCTCCTCCTTTCCTCCGCCTCCCTTCATTCTACGTACCTTTTACGATCCCCGGATTCGTTTGGGATCCCCTGAGACCCCATTTCTAATCGTTTCGTGAAGACTGCTACGGCGCGCTGTCTCAAGGAAATTCTCAGGAGATTTTTTTTTTTTTCGTTTCTGCTCTCCTTTACCTTCCTATCTCGACTTTTCTCGCGTAAGCATACCCGCTCTCGTCTACCTGCAATCGAGAAGGTTCGGTCGAGGTGTCCTTTAGTCGTGATAGCATCGCGTAGCGCCTGTCATAGTGTCACATCAAAAGAGGGTTCTTTGAGCAACGTTCTTATCTACGCATCTGCCATTTTTTCATAAAAGGAATCAGTTTGAAGGACATGCTTTTTCCGGTTAACTCCTACTTTTAACATTCGCTACGTTTTTTACGCCCGAGTGACTAGGGGCAAAGAGATCTTATCTAATTTCTCTGGGCATCTGGCTTGTACTTCCTCTTTAATAATGAAGTATAAAAGATTATTCAACTTAAATCTCAAAGTTTCTGATATTACTTTGATATTACGAAATAACTGACATAAAAAAGTATTCAAAGTATAAGAATTGAGTATGAAAATAAAATATTGAATGTCTAATATTATGAGTTCGAGACTTATTGAGTGGGTTTTAAAAAAATATAAATTGGCACTTACAGCTCTTTGGCAATTATTAAAAACTACACATGCCAAAGACTTTCATACAAATACGAAAAATATTATAAAAGCTAATTAATAAAAAAAACAAATATTGTCAGTATGGATATCAAACCACCACAATAATCTTTTTAAATAAAAATCCTGCTGTAACACATACCTCAAAATTTCACCAGTTCCCTTTTTTTCTGGAGTAATTGTAATATTGTCCGATTTTCTTTAGAATGGGATGATTTGACAGCTAGTGATGGCAACACAACTGACGATTCTGTGGTCGTTGTGTCCTTGAACTTATTAGACTCTCCTTCCTCCATTCGTTCGTTTGCAGTTGGCTAACTTGTAAATAGTTACGACGCTCCCTGGCTGTGATGTCCTCGTCCGACGAAAATATAGTGCGTCACGAGAAATAATTGAAATTAAGAAGTGCAGAGCTTTGTGCTCTTCTGTAAAAATTCTTTCTTTTTATAAAAATTACATTGAATTTAGTTTTTATGTGATAAGTATTATGTTTGTTTTAAAACCGAGTCTTGAATGTGAGATGCGTACTCGTGACGGTGCACGTGTTTACTTCTCTGAAGTACTCGTGATGTTCACTTGTTTCGCGAACTGTCATTTTATCTCATTCTGAAGAAAATCGTTCTATAATCCTGGCGTAAATAGGCAAAAAGACACTAAAAATAAAAGGATTCGAGGAAACCATTTCCAGATATCTGGTCAAGATTTCGCCTTCTCTCGTTATTAGGGTTCTCTTTCCGCTCTCTTTCCACTTCGTAATCCTATTTCCCCCGTAGGATAGATTTCCCGAAACCAGCTGCCCAGTAACGGTCCGCAAATGACTCCCAGAGGCGTGCTGGAGATAGGGGCGCAATTACTAGACCGCCCCCGCCGTAAGGTTGTGCGGTCACCGCGACCCTACTGAGCAGCCTCTTTCGGTCAAGGGAGTCTGTGCCTCCTCAGAGTGCCTCCTTGGCGGCGGCGATGGTGTAACGGTTAGCATACCGAACTGTTGTACCCAAGTTCGCGGGTTCAAACCCGATCGAAGCCGTGGATTTTTAAGCCCAAGAAATACCTCCTTTCTCTGCTAGTTGGTGAAAGGAGCGTAGCGAAATTTACGTGATCAGACGGAAGAGCAGGCCTAATGGTCTGAGTCTCGCCACGTAAAATAAAGCTTCAATTCTTCAATTCATTCATTCTTCAATTCTCAGAGTCTCCAACTCATTGTCACGATCATGTTTTCTTGCTTTGTTGTATATATTCTCTACACATTATCTGACATGTAATACAGAGCGCCGAGGAAGTCTCTCTGCACTGAGCCAAATCAGAGCCTCCTATTTAAAATTGCAGTTTATGTTGGTAGCAAGCAGATCGCTGGGAAACAAGTGAAGGGGACAAAATTTCCAGCATATGTTTCGATTGTGGTGAGTCCGCAATTTACGTTTCCGAGCTGCGATTCCTGCTACCAACATAACTTCTGTTGCAATCGCTCTCATCAGCCAGGTGCTATTGCGGAGACTCTTTCCTGGCGCACTATATAAAGCCTATGTTGTATTAATTTCTTACGTAACGGCATGATTTCTTGCTTTTTTGAAAATGAGAAGCAATGTGCTATACATTGTGTACTGCATTAAACTTATTTAAATTTATTTTACCACGAGCTTTACATGCTAGTATTGTTCTTACTTTCCCGTATACGTACGTATATACGAAGTATACTGGGTGAAGGGAATGTTA
Organism: Gryllus longicercus; assembly: GCA_038098605.1. Lineage (NCBI taxonomy): Eukaryota > Metazoa > Arthropoda > Insecta > Orthoptera > Gryllidae > Gryllus > Gryllus longicercus. The sequence continues at coordinate 53,889 of JAZDUA010001507.1, forward strand.
TGTACGTAATGCTAGGGAAAATATATTTCGAGATTTCAACGAAAATACACGTTTAGGGGTTCCATGATACCGAAAAAGTGTTTTTTTTTCTTTTCAAAACGCCCGTCTGTGAACACTAGCGTCTTAAGTATGTGTAGATTTTTTTTCCAAATTGAAGAAAGCCCTGCCCTTATCTGGATCGAGTCGAAGCTTTGAGATTTTGAAAAATATTCTTAAAAATTGGGGGGTACTTTACACAAAGCCCCTGAGACATTTTGAAAATTTTATCAAAAGCTGCTTCAAATTTATTCTTTTAATTTCTCGTAAGACCAGAGTAAAATGCACTTATAAAGGTCGCGTAGGTCCGATTTTCAATTTTTACTCCTAATATTTGGATATTTCAAATATTTGATTTTTTTCGGCGTCTTCTTACTACTACAAAACGCAATATAAAGATTTTTCCTTCAAATGAATGTGTTCTTCTTAATGAGTTCTTTTGTTAAGGCCAGGTACATTTCTTTGAAAATTTTAATAGTTTCCGCGCAATATGTGCAATTTTTAAAACATTACAAAAACAAGGTTTTCTCAAAAACGGCTCAAAATTTTTTCTTTAAACCTTTGTTGAGGATGGTGCAAAATAAACTCTATAAGATGATACAAAAGCCATGTGTATCTATACTTTTTTTTCTAAGATTGCAAAAATATAATATATTTGACTAGTCTCTCAGGTCATTAATATTTGTATTAGCCGCAATGTGTTCCCATTATTGTATTTATGAGTACATGTGCTTCAAATAATGTATACATTTTCTCGAAAAATCCATCGTTTTTTGTGGAAACTAGCTCAAAAGTCCGCATTTTCAGAAGCGCTCAAACACTATTTTCTCAAAAATAGCTCCAATTTTTTCTTCAAACTTTTGGAACGTATAATGCTAATTGCTCTCTTTAATATGACTTAATATTCATTTTAGGGTCCTATTTCGGATTATTAAACATTATACGAAAGTAATTTTTTGAATGATCTGTCACGTCGTTAATATGCAAATTTTCAGCAATTTGTAAATCCTATGGTATTTGTGAGTTAATGTGGTTCAAATTAGTTTAAACTAGTTTTTAGAAAACTCAAAAATTTTCTGTGAAAAAGCTTAAAATGTCGAATTTACAGTAACGTTAAAACGCCATTTTCTTTAAAACGGCTTCTTTTTTTCAAATAAAATTGCCATATAGTGAGAGGTTTTAATGTTCTTTAATATTCTTAAAATAATACTGCCTTTCTACTATTTGAAAACCAAAAAATTAAGAAATTTTCAAAAAATTGTACCTTGGGCGGCGATAGATAGCACCTGGGAAGAAAACGTCCGAATAGATAGCGGAGATCAAAGGAAATAGAAAAGTAATACAGGGATGTCTGTGCCATTCTCTAGCACCACTACTTATATTTATGATTATTAGTCCAAGAATCTTCAGATAAAAGCAGATAATTTTCAGGTATTTTTTCCTGAGTTCTATGGGGTAAATGAAGCAGTACCTTTACAATTTAAGATTATTTAATCCACACCTCGTCAGTTTTGTGTGACCAATAATCACAATTGAACATTTTAAATTTCTTGGTCACTGTTTTACTATTAAAATCCCTAAGATGAGTCGTTTTTGTACATTTTTGTGTGTTGATTTTCTCTCTCTTCTCTGCATCGACAAAACAGACGACATTATTAACGACGCGTTCCATTAGTATGCAAGATAGCGAGAAGGAAAGGTATATCGCAGGGGGCTTGCAAATAAAATAAAGAATTATGTTGCACTGCTCCTTCAAGTCTGCTTCGCTGAAAAGTTGTAGAATAACTTGGTTTATTTCTGAGATAAAACGATATCCTCGATAGAAAACAATACGTCCTCTTGGCACAACAACAGTTGAGAACTAATTCAAGCGGAAAATTATTCCATTGGAACTTACAGACGTGGATTGTGTAGTGAAGTTGAAGTTAGAGTTGCTTTGGAGTTCACAGACACGTTGTAACTATTGAATTAGTTGAACTGAAATCAGTTGTCTTTGTGACTGTATTAAGCAGTGAATTCAACAGAGAGGCTCATTCTGCAATGGCCTATTTACATTTTTTAACTCGTCCTGCGCGAAAACTGTTTCTTGAGCGTATTTATCATGTGCAAAGAAACTAATTTTTGAATTCTGACTAATCGTGTGCGAAACTTAGGAAGAGTGCGCGAATCACTCGTTTCGTGCAGTGTTACGTAGCTTGTTATACACACTTTACAAAAGATAAAAATATATTATTTCAAACATGTAACAAACAGGTGAGTTTTTTATTTACAAAATCTTAATTTCGTTTTGAATTATTGTGTAACAAATGCTGACGTGCTAACACATCTTGCCAGGTCTGATTAACGCTCTTCACTTACTCATTTCAAGTACTAAATAGGTCGCAGAATATATAAAATGTATAATTTTAAAATATCTAAAACGTGATATTGATGATAACTAAATCTTTTGTTTGTCATTTTGTCCGGTTATTCTTCACGTTTCAAGCTCGTTACATAAGGAAAATGTTACATTCATATTCAAATTGAAGCAAATTTCTTCACATAAACATCTGGGCAAAATCTAGAAAAAAGATATGGAGATCTCTGTTACGCTAATATCTTATTGAGTAAGTGTCGATCCACAAATTATTTCATGGGGGCTAACTAGAAAATTCAATATTTGGGCATTTCGGAACAAGCACTCTCAACCTCAATCCCTTCCAAATCAACTTATCACAAACATTTTAGATTCCATTCACAACATCGTAGTAATTAGCAAAATCCTCCACAACATTGGACAATCACACATTGGAATATCAGTGGATGAAATTACAGATTATCTTGGCAGATACATAGCAAATTTAATTATTGGCATATTACACCCAGATGCATCATCGTCTGCATACTTGATATGCTCCAAGCAGCTCCTAAAAACTAACCAACCAGAAAGCAATTAATCATTGTGTGGGCTGAAAATACTCTATAATAATAGTTTTCGCCGAATCAAAATAGTAGTTTATGCAATTAGTTTATAATGTTAAACTTTATTGCACGAGTATATGTTCTGAAAACGAGAGACTTTAGGAGCGAGTTATCAAATTTGTACGAATGTAATAAAGCAACATTATAAACGAGTTGCATACTATATTTTTTTGCGTAACAGCATTATACATTTATAAGAGAATCAAACTTAATTTTGGCAAACAACTTCCCTGTGGCGACTCGGGGTATTTGTCATCGTGCGAGTAAACAGTGGTCGGCTGTTCCGTTTAGCTCTACCTCCCCGGATTCTCTCGCTACGATTGGCTGAATGTGTGATGACGCAATCATTAGTGCTCGTACGCCATCATTTGTGCCATAAAATGCCCGATTATGAACGATTTCTTGCAACAGAAAAGTTTCTTTTATAATGCTGGAATTAAGAAAAGTAACTTGCATGAATAGATATCGCAAACAGGGTCGCTGCTTATACGTTAAATAAGATGTTTTTTTTTGCACATGGCGCACGCAGCTTGCCTTGCATATAGGAGAATCTACCGCATATAAAGTAAGCTAGATTATAATTTTTTCAAATTGACCGAACGCATCTTACCGGCAAAAAAAGGGTTTCGTCAACGCGAACTTTAAACTTTTTGGAACACCTGGTAATAAGGAGAAGAGTATTGCACTTTTTTATTACAAATCCAATGTATATTTTTCAAATTTTAGCCGAGGGTGCGGCATCTGTTTTTCAGCAAAACAGTTGTAGTTATTTACCTCTATAGTATATATAATGTGACTTAGTTTACATTAAGTGCTACATTACAACCCATATAAAAATTATTAGCATATTTTAAGGGTCAGGAAAACGCGCCTATAAAAACTTGTTTTTGCTGAATAATTTGAAGGAAAAATTAAAGATCCGATAACATTAAGAGGAAACCTGGTGGCTTAGCTCAATGGTCAGCGTACTCGCTTTCCATGCCGCGACACCGCGATCGATTCCCATTCAGGAAAGATTATAGTGTGTTTTATACCTGCAATTTCCCAGTATATGTTGCTGTGTGTCGATGACAAAATTCCCTTCTTAGGTTGACAAAAATAGAATGTGGGGATAGCTTCGTCCTAATCACCTGTACCCGTGGCCACGAGGCCGGGACGTCGCTAGTAGGCCGTGGTCCGTACACGGGCTGACGCGCCAAGTACAAACAAAACATTAAAAGGAAAAAGCCATTTCAAAAGGGAGACTCTCTTAAAATTAAATGATCTGAAGAATCTGTAGGAAACATTATTGTAGGACATTTCAATTCTTATTCCTTGTAACATTCTGGTGGTTTTCGTAGCATAATTAAAGAATACTCTCATCATTTCTGTTGACACAAAACTCTCGTAATCGGCTTAAAAACTGATTCGGAACGATAAGCATTATACATTTTTCCCTCAAATCCTAAGAAAGTTAAAATAATTTCTTTCAAGACTATTATGGATCGAACAAAAGAAACTAAAGAACTAATAACCACGCGTATTATCAAGTAATTCACCATTGCTACTGAAATTCTCACTAATTCGTTATCAAAGATACTGCGAACTAGTTTTAATCTTTTTTCGACTGATAATTCGAAGTAAATTCATTATTAAGTAAATAATCAATTAATAAACGTTCTTTTCTGCACGAGTGGATATGTTATTCATTTGTACGTCTGGCCATTTCACACGTCACTGTTCTGCCATTCATTTCATGGCATTAAGATTCACATATTTTACGCTCATTTATTTCTCAGTTCATTTGACACTGCTCTTCGTTATCTTTTTCGTTTACAAACAAATTTGCATGTCGAATTTACATATACTTCTCATTCAAGTGTCAGTAATTTCCATACGTGCTGTGTCAGATGCTCTCTACTGCGATTGTATTCATGTCAGACATTAGCACAAGAGAAGTTTTTTTTTAATTTTTCTAAACAAGTGGTAAAATGAAAATTATTTCAATTGAATGGTTTCGAATAGTCAAATAAATTGGGGGCTGCGGACCGATGGTAGACATTTTGTTATAAACTCTAGCTGTTGATCGTGCGATGCGAGATATTTATGTCAATAATAATTTCAGTACGTCGAACATTCCATCAAAGCATGATTTCACATTTCAACGTAATTAATAGTATACTACTCCCGCACGACCTCATTCCATAGTTCACTGGCTATTCTCAGAATCTCTCGTTTCCGGTGTTTGTGCCCAATGCAACACTCGCAACGGCGTGTGTGTATGTGTATGTGTACGTGTACGTGTACGTGTACGTGTACATGTACGGGCACGTGTACGTGTACGTGTACGTGTACGGGCACGTGTACGTGTACGGGTACGGGTACGGGTACGTGTACGGGTACGGGTACGTGTACGGGCACGTGTACGGGCACGTGTACGTGTACGGGTACGGGTACGGGTACGTGTACGGGCACGTGTACGGGTACGGGTACGTGTACGGGTACGTGTACGGGTACGTGTACGGGTACGTGTACGGGTACGTGTACGTGTACGTGTACGTGTATGTGTGTGTTTCGCTCATTCCGGTTGCATATTTTCGCTCTCATTTATTCCTCCGAATATTTCCCACCGGCGCGGCGCGGCGCAGCGCGTCCCGGCGGCCAGTGCCATCCATCGCGTCGTTCGTTCGCGAAGTGGCCTCCAGGCCCGCGCGCGCGTCCTTGATGTGCCACAAGGCCGCCCACTTCCGCGCCCTCGGCCGCCTCTTCACTCGTGTATCTGCTCGAGTGTCACACGCTCTGGCCCGCCACCGCCGCCGCCCATCCGGCAGCCGAAGCGTCTCCCGCGCCATTTATGCGGCTGTCCCCTTCGCGAGGCGGCGGGCGACGAATTGTGGGCGGTGACCGGCGGAGGCGCCGGACGACGGGGAAAGCGGCGACAGGGGAAGGGGGGCGAGAGAGACGGGCTGCGGAGAATAGCTTGGGCGACGGCGGCGGGGAACGGCGGGGACCAGTGGAGACCAGTGGAGACGGCGGGGGGCCGCGGAGGACAGTGTGAGAGGCGGGCGGATGGGGCCGGAGGGGGGGCTGCGAACAGTGAGGGCGGCTGGGGTGGCGGGCGGCGGGTGGAGGGAGTGGTGGGGCGGGGGGCGGGAACTGGCGGGGAATGCGGCGGCGGCGGGGGACTTTGTGGGTGTCAGGGGTAGCGGGGGCGGCGGGGATGGCAAGGGGGCGGGGGCTGGTTGGCGGAGTGCTGCGGGGATGGCTACGGTGGAGGAGAGCGGGGAGTGGCGGGGGACGCTTGGAATCGCGGGGGCGGCGGGAGTGGTGGGGCGGGGGCGCCGGAAGTGGTGGGGCGGGGGCGGTAAAAGTGGGGGGGAATGCGGGGGCGGCGGGGGACGGCAAGGGCGACGGAGAGTCGCGGGGGCCGGTGGGCGGAGTACGGCGGAGGTGGGTATGCGGTGGACGGCGGGAGTGGTGGGGCGGGGAGGCGGGAGTGTGGGGCGGGGGCGGCGAAAATGGCGGGGAATGAGGGGGCGGGGGGGGACGGCAAGGGCGTCGGAGAGTCACGGGGGCCGGTGGGCGATAGACGGCGGAGGTGGCTAGGGTGGTGGACGGCGGGGAGTTGCGGGGCATCGCGTGGAACCGCGGAGAACGCGGGCGGCGGGCGGCGGCGGCGGGCGGCGGGCGGCGGGCGGCTGGCGGCGGGCGGCGGGCGGCGGGCAGTGGGCGGCGGGCGGCGAGCAATGGTGACGGAGGCGGACAGGATCGCCCCCGGCGCGCCTTGCCACTTGTTCGCTCACCCGTCACCCTATTCACCCGTCCGCCCGCCTCGCGGAGCCTACCTCTCGCTCGGCCCAGCCTGCGGCCCCCGCGCCTGGGGCCGGATGGGCAGTGCCGCCCGCAGTGGGTGCGAGCGCGAGTTTGGAGGGGGAAATGAGTGCCCACAACATTTTGCTCAGTGATATGCCAATGAATGCTGTGGGCTCTGCGATTGCTGAGGGTCTAGACCTTTCGAGATAGCTACTACCTTCTTTTGTGCAGTATTTGCCTACGTCCCACAAAAATATTCTCAAAACACGTACTCTGTATATATACTGTCTTCGGTCTGGTAGCAGAGACACGGACATCAGTAGTTTTCCACTCTTGACGAAATTACTAAGTATCGTCCGTGGGTAAAAAAATCTGGTTTAGATGGGCGGTCCGGTTTATACACGCAGCCCTTTTTCGTCCATTCCCACTATTATCCTTCGTGCCTTGACGATCTTCGCTGATTCCTGAGTTTGCTTGTGAATAGCTAGAGAGGAAACCATCAGTTTC
>JAZDUA010000362.1:1200000-1600690 GCA_038098605.1 Gryllus longicercus
TTTGGTACTTTGCATGGTAGACGGCAATGTATGTAATGCTGTGACAGGGTCTTCTTCTCAGACATGTTATATGTATGGGGCAAAATTTGAGTGATATGAACAATTATTATCAAGGAAATAAGTTAAAAGAGAATTCCTTTCCTTTGGTATATCACCCCTTCACTCGTAGATTAGGCTGCTTGAAATCATCCTGCAAATTTCTTATCGCTTCGAAATTAAAACCTGGCAAGCAAGAAGTTCTGAAAATAAAGAAAAAGTTTTGAAGAAATTTGTCAAGAATAGATTTAGAAATTAGTTAGGTATTATAATCGACATGCATAAGCAGCAAAGTGGTAATACGGATGGCGGTAACTCTTCACGCAAATGTTTTAGAAACCGCGAAAAAGCAACAGAAATAACATGTGTGAATCTAGACGTGATCAGATGTTTGAAAAACATCATTCAATGCATAAATTATGGGGAAAAAATTAATGCAGGGAAATTGGATAAATTCACTAAAGAGATCGAAAACATTTACCTTCGAAACTACAGTTGGTATCCAATGCCTGTGAGTCTTCACAAAATTTTATTCAATGGAAGAGAAATTATTGAAAAATGTATCTTAGGTATTGGACAATACTCAGAAGAGGCCCAAGAAGCAACAAATAAACACTCCAAGCACTACAGAGAGTTCTTTACAAGGAAGACAACCAGAATACACACAAATAGAGACCTACTAAACAGACTCATTACTTGAGATCGATATGTAGCAAGTTTACGAACATCTTCAAAATTAGAAAAGAACAGTGTAAATAAAGAAATTATTAAATTATTAGAAAATAATTTAGTGACAATGGATGTAGATGATTCTAAACATTCATCAGATAGTAGTAATACCTTCAGCAATTATATTTTTTTCTATTATTTTAAAAATATTGTTTGCTTTAAAAAAATATTATTTCTTAATGCGTATTTTCTTTGTTAACTTATCAAACATTGATGTATATGAATATAGTCTATTTGCTATTTTATAAAAGAATTGCCGTTTAATTTTATATTTAAGGTTAAATTTTTTGTTGCAATAAAAATTATTTATGTTGCAATAAATAATGAAATTTGTTTATTGTACTCATTTTGTAATATTTAAGTAATGTACAACATGGTTTCATTCAGTTTCACTCATTATCTTACCAATTAGAATTTTTGTTCCATAGATCCTCAAAATTACACACTGTGCGGGGGCGGGAGGGAGGGCAGTGCGAGACAGATGGGTCATGATGGTTACGATTAACCCAGCAACGCAAGATAGTTCAGCTAGTGGCAAAGGCATCTCCTGCTCAGTGAGCACGAGTTTTACAGATTAAACAAGGTAGAACAATTAAGGTGACTAATCGACACTATACTATACGATCTTGTCTATCCGGGATGAGCCGCATCTCGATCAATTGTGCTGACGTTTCGGCCACCTTGCTGCGGCCTTCTTCAGAGCTATACTCTTCAGCAGCGACTTAGAGCGCGTACGAGAGAGCGCGAGCGCGTACGAGAGAGAGAGAGAGAGAGAGAGAGAGAGCGTCCGAGAGAGCGTACGAGAGAGAGCGAAAGCGTACGAGAGAGAGAGCGTACGAGAGAGCGAGAGAGCGTACGAGAGAGCGAGAGCGTACGAGAGAGCGAGAGCGTACGAGAGAGCGAGAGAGCGTACGAGAGAGCGAACGAGAGAGAGAGAGAGCGAGAGCGTACGAGAGAGAGAGAGCGTACGAGAGAGAGAGAGCGAGAGCGTACGAGAGAGAGAGAGAGCGAGAGCGTACGAGAGAGAGAGAGAGCGAGAGCGTACGAGAGAGAGAGCGTACGAGAGAGAGAGCGAGAGCGTACGAGAGAGAGAGCGAGAGCGTACGAGAGAGAGAGAGCGAGAGCGTACGAGAGAGAGAGCGAGAGCGTACGAGAGAGAGAGAGCGAGAGCGTACGAGAGAGAGAGAGCGAGAGCGTACGAGAGAGAGAGAGCGAGAGCGTACGAGAGAGAGAGCGAGAGCGTACGAGAGAGAGAGAGCGAGAGCGTACGAGAGAGAGCGAGAGCGTACGAGAGAGAGAGCGTACGAGAGAGAGAGCGTACGAGAGAGAGCGAGAGCGTACGAGAGAGAGCGAGAGCGTACGAGAGAGAGAGCGAGAGCGTACGAGAGAGAGAGCGAGAGCGTACGAGAGAGAGCGAGAGCGTACGAGAGAGAGAGCGAGAGCGTACGAGAGAGAGAGCGAGAGCGTACGAGAGAGAGAGAGAGCGTACGAGAGAGAGAGCGAGAGCGTACGAGAGAGAGAGCGAGAGCGTACGAGAGAGAGCGAGAGCGTACGAGAGAGAGAGCGAGAGCGTACGAGAGAGAGCTTCAATGACATTCCGAACGAATGAAATGAATTAAATTAATTTTGCCATTGAAACTTATTTCTTACACAAATCGTTAATTTAATATATTTACATGTAGAAACTGAACATTTCGGAAACGAGTTTAAATAAATCCGAATATCATCTTTCTGTAAAACAATGCAATGTAATTCCTGTCCTTCTATGACCTTCGGGCCATCACCGTGATTAATCTAACTTTTATCCCTGCTCGACGGCAATTACGTACTCTGTATCAAGGGAGAACAAATATTTGAGAAGTAGAAATAATCGCAACCTTGTGCTTGCTCATTTTCATAGATCCCATGTCTCGAAATCTGATAAACATTCCTTATCGAGAATCTGATTGCCTGATCAGGATTCCTGCATTCCGCCGAGAAATATACACCGGTATGTCATGGACGGACGGATTATTTGGAAGGTATTCATGAAATCTCGCTCTTCTGGGCTTAATGGGAATACTTCTTTGGGTTGTGAAGCGATCTATAAGTAGCCCTTGTTTTTTCAGCAATGTAGATAGTGTTGATAATCAGCCTCCGTCGGCTCTCACACCCTATGCCCTCCTGGTCAACGATGCTGCAGAGATAAAGTAAACACTGATAGATTTAGGGAGGGGGAGTACATGGAGCGGGAATCGTCCGACTGCATCCCGCAGTCTGTTTTCCCCTCGTCATCGCTTCCCAGCTAATCCCCTTTCACTTTTCGCAACCTGAGAGGGCATAGTCCGACTCCATTCGGTGTTTCTGGAGGAGTACTAAGTTTGCTTTCATAAGCAGCGTATATACGTGTAGAAGTGCCATCCAGAGAAAACCTTGAACAACGGTGAAAATGGCTGAATCTTCGAAATTGTGTATGTAAGTCAGCGAGATAAGAAGGTACTCGTGATGGGTGATTTCATGTTTTGTTACTCAAATTGTTGTATTCAATTGATGTATTTTCTTTTTAAGCAAACCGAGAAGCTTAATTGAAATTTCGCAACAATGCCGCAACTTAAGCTCAGTGTTGTTGAACGACGCGATGGTGGCGGTGATAAGATACAGCTGTTTTATTTAGTCGAGCTGTGGTTTCCAAATAAGCCTTTCAGAAATGATTCGAAACAGTGCCGACATTAGCATCATCTGTACAACGTAACTCCTAGGCGGAGATCACGCACTTCCGTTTGCGATGATTTCGATGCAGTTTGTTATAAATTATTTCACAGAATGCCCCGTGAGGTATGTTAAATACCATTTAATGTCATCTGATCCCTAAAAATTTTGCTGCGTATTGAATAAAAAAAGGTACATTAACTGTATAACTTTAATAACTTCACCGTCGGAACCATGAATTTGCCGTGTTTCTAGTTGAAAATCATATACTGGAATTTAATCATTAATAATTTTTACAATAGGAAATCAGCCTTTAACTACATTTTTTGACGTTTAAAAATATTTTGTACAGAAATTTAAAAAAAATTAATTCAGTATTTTCATATATTCAGTATTTTCCATATATTAAGTAATTAATGCATCAGTATGATCAGAATGATGTTGATTCTGGAGTGAATTAATCATAAAATTTAGGAGAAACTTATTGTATAAGCATAATACAAAATATTTATTCTATTGTAACTGTGTCAATTTAAGTAGGTTTGCAAATTGTTCACACTATGCTGCAATGTCCAGCACAAACAGTTTTTGGCACACAGTGCCTAACAATCGTTTTTCTATCGTCATCCCTCGTGCACATTGCGCAGAGTTTTCTTTTTGTCAGTGTTCTCTGGGTGCTTGTGGGTGGAGAATTAATTTCGTGAAGGAATTCCAAAAATACTCATGACATATCTTATTTGCCTTTTGAGGTGAATATTGCTGTGTCTTTTTTGCATATAAGGTTAGATAAACTCGTCAGAAACTTAATCTAAGAACAAGCGACGTCTGTGAGAAACCTTGCTGTGATAATTAGGATGCTGTTCTGTAAATATTAGAAAATCATTGTACAGGGGCAGAAATGTCCAAAAAATTCACGAATAAAGTCATTGGCCACCATTTTGTGATTCTCTTGCATGTGCGCGTTACAAGTTTTTTGTTCATTACATCGGCTCCTCGTTTTGTGGACTTGTAGTTTTATAATTCCCATTTAAAAGAGAAGGAATACTACAAAAACAATTACATATCGGCAAAAGAATAAATAGAGGGATGGAGTCAGGGTGGTACGATTGGAAACGCGCATTATTTTTTAACGGGTTCCCATCAGCATTTTAAAAATTGTGAAAAAAATAAAATATCAGTTAATAAATAATACTATAATACAAGATGTCACGAAGACTCTGATTTTTGAAAAAAAAGAAAAAATGTAGAAGACCCAAGTAGAAACAAACATGCTGCTTCTTTAACCCCACGTTTGCATCCGATGGTTAAAGATAACTATGCCCGCTACAGTTTTTCCATAAGAGCCTGTACTAATTTAAACTTCCTTTATTCAAAACTTACGCCGGTAAGGGCCAAACTGTTTCTTACCATCTTGAAGAACAGAGATTTTCACTTTCATTTAAAGTATTTTTGGGGGTATTTCACCGTGGCCGATCTAACGAACACGCTACTTGAAAGTTTTATTTTCTTGCGCCTCCTTTGAGGTGGTGGCAATATATAAAACGGCGGCTATAAATTAACTTAATACTACAAATCGTAGAAAATTAAGTAATTTAATTAGTTTCTTAGTATTAAATTTATTTATCAAGTGTTTATGATGTACTAACCGATAAACAAGTTGAATTCTGAATGCAGATGGATTTAAGCGTTTTTACCAAGAATTGGTATTATTCGCCAAGGGAATGCACACAGTTTTGACAACGTTGGCAATAGTGCGTCGCTCGCTTCTTGGTTGAATTGGACGTTTTCATGTACTAAATGAGGTGTTAGTAGCGCAGAAAATGCAACATTTCAATGTTACGTTGCTGTATCCAATGACACGAAAGTATGACAAAAAGTATGTGCTGCTGCAGAATCACTAGTTTTATTCAACTTTGTTCTCTGATAGCATAAATAACGATTCAAAACTGGTGAATGTTTCAGTTTTGTTGCAATTATCTTAATTTTCGAGGATTGTAAAAGTTATTTTTTCTTCGGTGTCTTCCTACTACTACAATAATAAAGTTAGAGAATTTGTCTCCGAATAAAATCTGTTCTTCAAAATTATGTGTTTAAAATTAGCTCAGTGACAGTTTTGGAGTAATTTTGCGTGAATTCTAAACAATTTTATAAACAAGATTATCTCAAAATCGGCTCTCAATTTTTTCTTGTAACTTTTTGTGCGGATTCTACATGCACTGAATAACATGACATAAACGCCGTTTTGGTGTCTTCTTTATATTTTTCAAAAATTACACAAATTATTTTTAATAGATCACTCACGTCGGTACTATTCACGTTATGGGCCTTTCTATACATTATTGCATATGTGAGAACATTAGCTTCAAATTATTTATTTTTGAAGTTTCTCAAAAAATTTCAGTAAAAACGAGCTCAAAATTGTGATTTTTGAGAAACTTTGACACATTTTATCTGGAGCGGCTCCAAATATTTAAAATACAAATTTGCATATAGGACTTAGTATGTTTTACTCTTTTAAGACATTAGGTGTACGACATATTTTCTCGCCTTCTTAAAATCGACTTCGACCGTGGGTCGGAGGGTGTTATATCGCGATTCGAAGATCGTCAGCCTTACAGCCACGTCAGAGCACTCGGACGCCCAGCAAATTAAGACAAACAACTTTATTCGGAAGTTGCGTATGAGGTTTTGGTATTGAAGTTCCCCGTTGGGAGACAGTGCCCCCCTCCCCCTCTCATTCCCGCTTGCGGCCTTGGGGAGGCAACCGCATTCAAATCAGACAATACTTCCTTTCCCAAGGATATTGCACGGCGTCGAAGCTGTTGCGTCGCTCGGGGGGATCCGGGCTCGGGGCAGGCACGCGCCGCCGTCGTTAGCCCTGCCAGCTGCGGCTATTCGAAGAGGCGCACCGGCCCGGCCGAGTAGCCCGCGCGCCTCCGCAGAACGTCCTTTCAACACGTGCCGGGAAATTCAAGGAAAGCGCGTGCCGCGCTCCGAGGGCCCCTCGCCACCCCGCCTTCCGCTTCCAGGATTTCCTCCGATTGTGTCTCGAGATACCGCCGCCCGCCCGGGAGGTGACCACGTGATGCGGCGGGAATAATGCGTATTACTCACCCCCTTTCCGCGCTTATGAAAAGTCTTTGTGCCCTCTGTCCTCGACGGACTAACGGTGCTTTTCTTGGAAATGCCTTCAGCCCTTTTGATAATATAAGGCTTCCACTGAGTCGTCGTGAAGTCCTCCACTTTCATTAGTGACTTTTATAATCTAAAAACGAGAGAAGTTTTCACTTCGCTAATGATATCAAAATAAAACTGTTGAGATTTCCACAGTATACATATTTCTGCAACGTTAACGGTGAAGAAATTTGGAGTATTTAACGACAATTGAAAATAAATGTTTTTATAGGGTTGTAAAACCAAAACACGATACGTTTCTGGGAGTGTTTCCCAGTCATCAGTGGCTGCTGCAAAAAATCAGTCACAAAGAACATTAAAAGGAGCTAATATTCATTCAGATTTGATGACAATATCGATTGTGTGATTTATTTTGAGAACCATCATCTCGCCTTCAATTCCCTTTCCTGGTAACTCGCTCTCAGAAATTCCGGTATTGCCTTTTTTTTTACCTCTGAAGCTGAGAGTGTAGGATTCTCCGGCTGGAGTCGGTAGCTACTTGGCTGACTGGGAGTCGCCGCGTCCTAGGCACAGGTGCCAACGTTTCGCGTGCCATTCTGCGACATTCCTCATATTTCGCCCTCAGAATGGCGGCCGGCACGTTGGCACCTGTGCCTAGGACGCGGCGACTCCCGGTCAGCCACGTAAAGAGTAGTTACCTCCCTGAAGCTGTCCGACCACAATGGCAGCCTGCAGCGAAGCATATATCAGTGTTCAGTGATTCTTCAATTGTGATTAAAGAACTTTGCTTAAGATGCATAGAATAATAGTGTTTACAGTACAGCCTGTTCATAGCATACTCATAAGGATGCAACATCGATGCTTTTATAAAAACATTGATTAATGCCGAAGTTTTTAAACACGGTTGTTCTGTGCTCCTTGCTTAGTTGTTTTCGATGTTTTGTTATGAATATTTGTTGAAAACCATGAACCATATGTCCATATAAAATGCCAAAAGGCAATACGACTGTCAGTTCACGTGATCGAATGGAGCGAACGCTTTTTCACTCATCAAGCAAACTATCATTCAAACTCATCATTCATCAAGCAAACTATCTCTTCCTCGACAGATGGCCCCGATGTCCTGGTATTTCCTCGCCTTTCCTCGTGTAGTTCGCATGCGGAGAAGCGGCGAACGCATGACGGAGGCCCTTCCCACTTTCGTCGCATTCTTCTACGTCCGACTGAGGAAGCTCTGAACCCTCAGTCCTCAGTGACAGTTCTCTTAATTGTTCTATTTTGAGTGGGTTTTGTCAGTTAAACCTAATAGTTTCTCTCCCATGGAAAATTAACTGTGAGATGTCATTAAACCACTTTTTTTAATCATGATTTTTGGCACATTCACTCCTTGATTCACCAACATCGATGTTTTATTTTTAAATATCCATCATTTGTAGCCGCTGTCGCATCCCTGTAAGCGCAGGAGGTCTTTTTTGTCATCAGTGATGCATCGAAAAAATCATTATAATCACGTTTCTAATACCTTTAATGACTGTGACATTCGCGTGTATTATCAATTACCAATCCTCGCAGGAATTAAAAGAAAATTAAGCAGCCTACTGCCACGTGAGAGGTATCCAAGAGTTTATTAGATACCCATGAAGTTAGAAAAATACAAAAAAAAACAAACAAACAATGTAACTGTAATCAGTCACTGAAAATGCAAATATTTGATTGTGACATTCTACCTATTCTCATAACGCACGTACCGACAACATTCTCACACTCTTTGCATCACTGCCGTCGAGAAGCTGACGTCATGAGATAGTAAGGGTAGAGGCTGTCTACCATTTAATGTTTGTTTTTACGTGTTGCGTTGTGGAACAGTAACTTCTTTGATATTGTTGAGAAGAACTGTCGGACTGTATATCATGCATTTCCAATTATAGCGCGGAAAGGAACAGTGTTTAAACAATTTCTGAATGACTCGTACTTGTCCAGTAAATGCACAGGAAATGAAACCCAACCCAGAATTAACTAAATAAGAAATACTTCAATTCGAAGACTGTCCGAAGGAGCTAAATTAAAAATCTATTCCCATGTAAATGTATTATTTGTACAAATAAAATGTACACTTGGGTGCATGAAATTTCTACAGCAAAGTTCCGTGAAATGAACTCATTTCCTGGATGTGGCATACATCTCTTCTTACAGAGTGCAACCAAGTCCCAAGAATGTACACGTCCCTCAGGGAAAACAACGAGGCGACGACAGCGAGTGGGCTATGCGGAGCGATCGCCCAGCCCGGTCCCACCGTGACCCCCCCCCCCGCTCCGCTGCCCCTTCCATCCCAACCCAACACTTCCCCGATCGGCCCCGCCCCTCCCCCGCGCCAAGTCGCACGCGGAGGGTGGAGTTATCAGCAGCGGGCGGATAAGGAAGGGCGAGCAGTCTTTATCAGCGCCTCGGGGGCCAGGGCTGTCCCGTGCAGCCAGCGGGCGCATTCCAGAGGCCGGGCCACCTCGTCTCCGGGCACGACCTCACCGCGGCGCGCAGCCTCCGGCGTCACGTAGCCCACGCCATCCACGAGAACACACACGAGGACAGCGCCCTGCCGGGCCCTATGGGCCTCGCGCTCACAACCGCCCTCCACTGAGCCACAGAGTCCGGAAGTACTCCGAGAAAAAAAAAAAAATTTAGGAACATTCACGAAGCCTACAGTGATACATAATATGATCAGTAAACTGCTTCAGTAGATTAACCTGAGGCATTCAGGGCTTTTTTCAGCTCATTTTCCAGTTTTTTTAGACATGCTCGTTGTCACATGGCGAGTAGTCTAGGCTGTACTTATGTTACAATTCTACTTTTTACCGCAATCCGGACTGACAAAAGCCACATTACATCGTAGCGGACGAAGAGCTTGCCAAATTAATGTTTGCTCTATTTCAGGTTCCCATATCAGCCCACGGTCAATATTTTTTTCCCGTTAATCGGCCGACTAGAACCACGCAAGCAAGCATCCTGCATTTACCGTGGCTCAGTTTTTATTTATTATCGCGGTGGCAGGTGCTTGCAACAATTCTTTGGGGGGACCAGCATTTAGCTGGATCCGATTTTTATCCCCCATGGTTGTTAGCCCGGGGGTATGGCGGATGAAAGATGATAGGAATGGATTAGGAGGCGATGGGTGATCGTGGACTTTTTGGAACCATCCCAGCATTCGCCTTTATGACCGAGGGAAACCACGAAAACCCCGGTCAGGATGGCCGGCCCGGGAATCGAACCCGGACCTCCCGATTACGAAGTCAGTGCGCTACGCACTGAGCCACTTCGCTCGGTGGTCAATACTTTATAATATAACTATTTTATAATCTGTCTGTATGCATAACCACAGTTTATTCGTTTGAAAATTCTGCGAGGACGATTCATCATTGCGTGTTTCCGATTGTGTCGACTGCTATGGTCATTAGACCTGTTAGTGAAGTGAATGTCATAGAGCAGGACGTGGAGATGTTTCTCCCCGACAGAACGTGATTTTCGTCGCTGACCTACACGTCAGCTTGCGGGATTTTCCCTTCTACATCTTCACTAGCTAGGCACCACCCCTCCCGGGTCAAGCGATGAGTTCCTAACTGCTTTCCCGGCATGTGTGGTAGTGTAGTACATGTAACCGTATGTGCGTGTTTAAAGAGGAGATGAAAGTATGAGGAGGGAAAGTTAATCTCGAGTAATTAATTCGTGCATCGTTTGTTAAGGTATTGCTCTCGCATTCATCTGGTATTGGTCGTAGGAACCACGGAAAACCCACCGATCAGAGCAGCCGGTCGCTAAATTTCTCCCTCAGTCTGCAGCTGAATTCAACACACCGCCCGAAACTCCATCACTGGGACCTCTCGTTCAGAGTAGCTGCAATAGTAACAATGTTGCCCTGGGCCATCTCAGCCAGTAGGCCGATCAATCAAATCACTAATGCGAGACGTTCCAAATACAATGCATTTTACTTGCAACTTTTAATTAGTACTCGATTGAATTATAAAAAATTCAAAGTCATTCTGGATCTTGTTTCCGGTTTCCTGAATCCTTAATAACCTAGGACGAGCAATAGTAATGTATTCGCAATCACCTTCGTAGAGTGTGTTTACATTGCCTTGTACGCATTGATAAATGATTGATTGATTAATGATTCCGGGCGCGTCAACTTGCAAGACCGTAGTCTCGTAAGTGTAGTGCATGTTATTAACGCGGGATGTGACGATGCAAGGGGCGCGACCTACGTCGGCGTGCGGGGATTTTCTGCAACCAAGTATCTCCCACCGGGGGAGCCCCGCCCCAGTCGGAACAAGATCTAAGTTCTCGACAAGTGAGAAAGTGTAGTGCATGTGTGTGTGTGTGTGTGTGTGTGTGTGTGTGTGTGTGTGTGTAAGTAAGGTGTGAGGATATGTCAAGGAACAAGAAGGAAGGATCTCATGTGGCCCGTGGCCCGTTTGTACTACTCCGGCATTCGCCTGGTGTTGAGCGGAGAAACCAAGGCAAACTAACCATCAGAGCACCCAGCCACCAGAATTCTTCTCCAGCTGAATTCGACCCAGCAGACAAGGTAGTGTCGAAAATCCTACTACCGTGGGTGCTCGAACCTTATGATTTCCCGGTCAGATGGTAAATAATTTATCATAATAGAAAACAGTAATGGGCCAACCACAGTACCGCGTGATACACCAGTTACATTGCATCTCCAACTTGAGAGTGCCCTCTCGGCGTTGGCCAATGCCTGCTGACTATCTGACATACATGACCTTAACACGGAAAGCAGTGCAATCTAGAGTTTTTTGATTTTGTTCATCAAGGTATCGAAATCTACCTGGTCGAAAGGTTTCGAAAAGTCAAAGAGATCCATAATCGTAATCATCCGACTGTCCGATTCGTCGCATTCTAACATCATCCGCCAGGCGTTACGGTGGTCTATATTGAATAATTCTTCCTGAATCCCAATAGGTGTGCTTCGATAAGTTGATTCATTTTCCAGGTAGGCAGTTAATTGATCAGATATGATCCTCTGAAGATCTAGATATGTGACAAAAAGCAAATGTTTCTTTAAGGCTGGGGCATCTTTTTAATGGGAAGACAGATTTCTTCCAAGTTTCTGGAAAGTCAAAAGTTCGGGTCAAATGGAATGATTGTTAGGCAGGATGATGTCGTTTATTTCACGAAATACCATTTGAAAATTCTTGAGTGACCTGTTATCGTACAGCGGCTTTAAAGATTGGAGAATGTCTAGATTTTATAGGAGTTTTCATCAATTAATTGTAATGAAAATATCGTTCCCTGAGATGCCGTATCAGCAACCGCCCGAACAATTATTCTCTCCGAGACAACGATGTCATCTATCAACAAAACAATTACATCAACACGTAATGATTCATTTCAGCGATGATAAAATCAACGATACCATCATTAACTATTACGAACGATTTCCAATCTCCACTGTTCCCTTTAAATACTCAGTTATGTATTCCTGAGTCTCAGAAAATAATATTCGGTTTTCGATTGTCTAGTTAACTCATTTACCTTATTATGTCTAAAAGCATCATGGTAAAGTATTTGCTCTGGCCAATAGTGGTTCCTCAGTTTCCCTTATTTCCCTTCAAAGCCGTTTAGATACACAAGGGGCAGTTTTTTCCTTGCTATGGAAAGGGAAACATTTAGCTTCAGGAACATCAATTCGGTTAAGCAGCAATTCATTCAGCTGATTCCTCCAAGATATCAAGAACGAAGTAATATTTTCAAGTGCAGTAATGAATACATTTTGTGCTGAAGACATAAGAAATCATTAACTGAGGAACTAGGGTAATCTCTCTAATCTTACTTCCCGTTCTTTCTCCTCATCAACCAAAATAGCATGTTTTACAAGGACAATTTCAGGGCCAGAGAGAAAACGGAAGCCTGACTGACCTGCTGATAACATATTTTTTGCATCGCTTACCAATGCACATATCTACTAGTTTTTGAAAACGAGATTCTTTTATGCCCGAGGGACATAAATATTTACCTGATACAAGACAACCTACAGCGGCCAGATGTGAGAAGAACTGGGGCAGTAGGTCAACAGAGGGCCCTTATTTCAAACCAAAATCATCAAATAAAAGATCAAATATTCAATTTCCTTCTGGAATGCCAAAAATGTTAAGTTAAACCTTTATTTAGTTAAATGTTTTATTTGGCCGAATGCAGAGACGTCAAAACTATGATCCGATTGAAAATGTAATTACATCCACATTAAAGAACGAAGTAAAATAGGTATCGAAGTACAGTTACAAATCATATTTCAGATGGAATTTGGTTTCATGATCAAGGAAAATGTGAGTGCACTCCTGAAATAGAACTTTTCCCCGTAGCTGACGTAATGGACGACGAATCGGAACCTGATACCAATAACGTAAGTAGGATAAAAAAGCATTGTTTGCAATGATCGATTTACAGTTTCCGTTTTAAAAAACTGTGGAATGCTTCATGATAATGGAGTTAAATTTGGAGGAAATCGGTCCTCGTACACTAAAGTCTAGCTAATCCGGACCTCGGTAATCCCGCCCACATCCGGCCTCCAGTCGTTCAAGCAGAAATGATGACCAAAACAATGCTACACATGTTTGAAATTGCACCTTGGTTGCGAACAGTTTTCAGAAGCTAATCAGTGGACAAAGGGTGCCTCTACAACACTTTGCTATGAGGTGTTCCGTAACTACACGATCTCCGTAAGTCTTGCATTTGCCAGTCTTTTCAATGACTTGGAACTTTGGGCAAGTTCTTACATAAATTTTAGGGAATAAATTCCACAGCTCCGATACATTTTTTTACAAGTTCCCCCACCAGTATCCCTGGCGAGGCGGTCATTCATTCCATTTTTGGGCCAGTACAATCTGCGCGCGCGCGCCGTAGCCCTATGTCTCTTTTGCGGCAGAAGGGGGGAGTATTTATCATCTGGCTAAAGCTAATCTTACAACTTACTTATAACTATCATGCCTTAACTAACCGTTTTATAGATTGGCGCTTGGGCAGTATCCTTAATTAATCAATGTTTAATTTATAAATAACGTGGCCGACAACTGTGGGTTCGACCTGAGGGTTTGTACCCCACACCCAGCTGATCACCATTTTCTTTCATACCAGTCTCTCTGCCCATAGCTATATCGCAGCCGTGTCGCTCCACATACGAAAATCTAGAAAAGCGACTATTCAAATTTTACACGTTTAAATGAGTAATTTTCACAACCAAACAGAATGGGAAAGATATGGTATCAACAATACAACATAATCAGCACATAAATTTACCAATACCAGCCAAAAGCCTCCTGGTTTCGACATGCCTCGTCCGATATGAAAGACGGCCAATGGAACGCGCTGGTCAAGGAACATGCGCGGCTTCCGTCTTCACATGGGGCGTGGCGCCCTTGACTGAATCTGTGCCTCCTCCCCCTCCCCCCGGATTGTACGCCACACGTGGTAAAACATACTCTCTGTGGTAGAAAGTTGCGAACGCGGAGAATCTGTCCGACGTCCTGCATTTAACACCAAATGCAATCGAATTGATAGAAATCTGAAGATATCCCTTCGATGTCGTTAAGAATGTATTTTGTAGTTTTGATTTCTTGGATATATGTGTTTTCTCATTGAAAACTATATTGTTACGTATACTAACTTGTTATATATTATTTTAAGCCATGTATATCTGTGAATAATCAATTCTCAAACTAACTATAGAATTGAATCAGGTGTAAACGAATTGCAGATGCGATGCACATGGCAGCGCATCGCATCTTATTTTGTGTAAATCACGCACTAAGAGGTAGCCTCCCAAATCGTGGGACAAAAAATTGGAAGACGTTAACTCAAGTGGCAGTGATAAAAAGAGGCTGAAGAAAGGAGAAAACAAACATGGAGTCTATCTGCGCTTATACTTGAAGATAACCCAGGGCTGCTCAAAATCCGAGGCGAAACTGAAGAGAGGAAACCCCTCACAAGACATTGCACAACGGTATTATGAAACAACCTCGGCTTTGAATGCTCTTTTATTAAAAAAAAGTGTCATCTCCCAGCGGAGAAAAAATTTCGAGATAAAAACAAACAACGGGGAACTCTCAAGGAGCGCTCCGCAAGATGACTCTGTATCAATATTGCGCCACGGTCGCATAAACAATATTCTGTCAGCCACTGGGCCCCGTCAGCACAGCCGTCCGATCGAGGGGCTCAACAAATTTACTCGCGGGCCCAGGCGGCGTCGGCGCCGCCCGAGAGGAGAATAATTTACCGGAGGCCAACAACTCCCGGCCCAGCGGTCTCGAAAGCCTCCCTTCCTCTAGGGAAACACACTCAAGTAACAGGGGGGGGGGGGGGGGGGGTACCCAAGAAAGTGGTACTAATTGGCATTTTCTCGGTAATTGGTCGTAATCGTTGACCACTGAATCATGTACCTGTCGACCACTTGAATCGTGTGAATTACAATAACATTTTTATGTCATTGGGTTTTCAGGATGATGTGACAGCTGAAAAGCACAAAAGAAATTTAGTCAATCGCGAAAGTACCAAAGTATGTATTTGTACATGTTTATGACGAAAACAATGTTAGCGAGCTCATAAAAATGTTTGTTTTTGAATAACTGAGAGTGTTTGGCATGATATCAGTCAAGAACATTTTTGTATGCTTTGAAAAGTGACAGTGATTTCAGAATTATTTGAAGAAACAGAAAATGCAGAAACCTTCCTGACTATTGAGAATAGATACTTTTCGGACACGTCCATTCGAAAGATTACAGCACCCACAGTCTTTTTAATAGATATAAAATACAGCATAATAGACAATATAACAGACAGTATGTGCTGTCAAATGAAGTCTTTTAATATTAATTTCTAGAAAATCGCAACACTCTGAAAGCAAATCTGAACCCCTCACGTAAATTCGTTCGCTGATAGGCGAGGACGAAGTACTTTCCATTTTTATGAGTGACTTCACAACAATAAAATAATTCTTGTTGGGATAGTACTTCTTGAATTAATTAATTGCGATGAAGCAAAGACTTATGTTTAAAAAAGTGACGTTTCGGCTCATATTAAAGTTTTCTCCTCTACTTTTCAATGCTGTTGATAAATCTATTCATCAAATGTCCAGTCTTCGAGCTCCTGGAGATTATCTCTCCTAAATAAAAATAATCCAGAATAAAAGTAGAAATGGGGCATTTGCGGCGTATGGGGGTTCAGTGGACCTCGGGCGCCGCCACCCCCTCCCCTAGGACCACGCGCATAATAATTGTTTCCTTGACGAGCGGCAGCGCCCTCGCCGGCGCCATTTTAGGTTCTCCAACCTGCAACTGCGCGCTCCCCGGCCCTAGGCCTTTTCGCCCTCGCGCTCGCTCTTTCCCTCCGCGCCGCTCCAGCGCTCTCTCTGTCCGTCGCGTGCAGCGCGCGCCGCCGCCTCCGCCGCCGCCGCCATCTTCGCTCTCTGTCTCCCTCCCTCCCCGCTGGACTGCAGCGTCCCCCGACTCGCGGCTCCCGCCATTTCTGCTGCCCCCACCCCGCGCCGCGCCGCGGCCTCCCCCACCACGCCGTCCGCACGCGCGCGGCAGAACAAACAGCGCGCCCCTCCACGGCGCGCGGCCCCCACCGCGCGCCGGCCCCGCACACGCCTACGACGCGAGCAGAAAACGTCGGCCCCGCGCCCACCCCATCTGGCCTCCGCGCCGCGCCGCGCTGCACTCGGATGGAGCGGCGGACAGGAAGTTGGGGGCGCGGGCGGAGGCGGTGGAGATGGACGCAGGCGGCAGGCGGCGGTCGAGAAAAAGTCGAGGGAGGGCGAGACAAGTTGATGGTCGCGTGGGCTCTCCAAATGAGGAAGTAGATATGCACTTTGAGGCGAAGGAAACGATAGCTGCTGCTCCCATCGTAAACATCCGATTCGAACGGTCGTGGCCGTGCCTGAGATAGCCCAACTGTGCGGGGAGCAGATAGAGCTGCGAGGAGAGTCGGCGGTCCACATGGAAATGAAATGGGCGAACGAAACTGAAAGCCAGACGGAAACTTCGAGAGAGTAGTGGAGGGAGGTCGAAAGAAGGAACGAGTGGCAGAGCGCGGCTGGATTAGACGAGGCGGGGCGGGGCGGGGCGGGGCGGGGCGGGGCGGGGCGGGGCGGGGCGCATCGCCAAAGGAGGCGAGAGGAGCCAGAGAAAGCGGGCGTGGGAACGGGAATGAATGGCGGGTGTGGCGAGGGCAAGGGCGAGGGTGGAGGTCGCGAGGCGACCTTCCAGTCCCCCGCGCGCCCTGGAGCCTGCACCAATGCCACAGCCGGGCCGAGGCCCTGGGGCTGGGCCTGCTTCGCTCTTTCCTGCCACTCCCTCCCTGCCTTTATTATCTATTACAACAACAATGATCACGGGTAGACTTTTTGCAAGGGTTATCCAATATATTTATGGAGACGCGTATGAGGTTTTTCTACGATTTTTGCGTTTGTCTACTTCTGTTGCGCTTTTGGAATCAGATTCACAATAAAAGTTTTAAAAATACGTGTTTCATATACTTCTGTTTTCCTGCAACCCATGAATTTAATTTCATTGTTATTGACACACTGGTGAGGTGTCGTTAGCATTCATTCGTGGTTCACGTGTTGTAAAGGTTTTTGCATTAGATAATATCATGCAATAGTTTACCCATCAGTAACTATTTTGTCACGATTTCGACTACCACACGGTGGATTGATGGTCTTAGCCATCAAAGAAAAGAATATATATATATTTTTTAAATTTGTTTTTAACGTCAAAACAGTTAAAAACTGTCCTTGACTTTCTATGTGAAGACGAGTATTCTATGCACGTTTTCTTAAATTCTGAGATCCCTACCTAACCCATATTCAGGATACAGAGTATACTCTGAATACAGATCAAAATAAGCAATTTCGGCAATAATTGATAAAAATTCGCTCAAGTGAAAACTACTTACTGTTACTAAAAAATAACTACTAGCTGTAGTAACTGTAGTACTCAACAAAGCTAAATGTTCGCTGAATATGGAAGATCTCATTATTAGGCATGGCAGATCCGAATATTAATCAGAATGAATAAAAATCAATAAGAAGTATAAATGCCTCTGAGGTGAACTAGTGAAAAATGTAGAACATGCCCGACTTGGCCCGCCAACCAACTTGCCCATTTTCCGGAAGACACAAGGACATGTATAAATAAAGAGTTACACATGCTTGAGGAATGCAATTTTGGCACAGTGACGGCGGAACAGACAATAAGCTATTTAACGAATTATGCAACTATTTTGTTAAAATTAGAAAGCAATATTGTAAAGTTGTAAACTATTGTTCAAAACCGTAATATACGAGTATTACATACCTACCTAAAGCATTTATTTGCTGAAGAACAACCCTTTTTAGATAAAAACAAAATATGTAAATAAAAATGAGTGACATTGACTCACACTTGCCAGGTAGGAAATTAAATTTTCTCGACTCTTGTTTCCTATCACTATTCTTAGTACAACTTGACATTAATGCGACATTAAACTGCTTGTATCTGGCCCTTTGTAAGTAGCCCTTTTTCATACCCAGGTGGATAACATCACATGAGCAATCCACAGTACATGGTCGCTGTAAATTAAAGAAGCTTAATTACAAGATCACTACAATAAGAGCGCCTTAAATGAAAAGATCTTCACATTATGTTTAATTTCAAAGTTATACGCATAGGAGTACGCAAGAGAGAGAACCAACTACATTTCAGTGCACCTCTTGGACCCCTTTTCAATATTTTTTAAAATGTACTTACGAGATTTTTGTAGGAAATAAAACGTTCTTCAAAGAAAATTAAATAATATATTTAATGATGCAATTAATAAATACAATTCAGTTGAACCATTTACAGGGATGCCAAAGAAATTGTAGAGCCTCTTCCAAAATGTGCGTCAGTTTCCCGAATTGTCAGCTTCAAAAAGTGAAAAATAAGGATTTGTTCATATTTACGAAAATAAAATGTTTTATTACGTAGGGCTACGGTGCACCTTTCTAAGTTTCAGGGGAGGGGGTGGTATGGTCCTCCAGGACCCACTTGTGCCTGTGGTTACACGTATATTTAGCACAAGTACTTCAAGCATCATTCACATAATAAAATATGGAATGTAGTTAAAAAGTGCTTTCACCTGTACTCATAGTGTTCGTTGTTATCTCAGACCCGCTTTACCCGCCGCCTTTCACAAAGGCATTCGAGAGTTGTAGCGCATTCGCACAAGGCCTACTGGGGGCGGTGGACCGCTTCGCGCCTGTGCACATACGTCGGAACTCCGGAATCTAAAGGAGGAGTGTAAATCGAGTCTCAATTTAAATATTACCAATTTCGGAGATGCAGTGGCCGACCCAACGTCGAGACCTGGTGAGCCACGTGATCCTTGCCTTGGACCAACGCAATTGCAGTACGTACTCAATTTTCCATTTTACATTACACGGAATGTCAATTATAATAACCACAATATTAATTTACACTGCGCGCACAAATTGAAAGAAAACTAAGCAGATTCCGGCCATGCGAGAGGTCCCTATGATTTTGTTAGATACTCAGGGACTCCCCTTGGAAAAATCCAAAACAATGAAACAATTACAATTTTGATTGTGTTCCGTTTGTTCTCATATTCCGCGTACTGATCGAGTTCTCACACTCACTACGACACAGCTGTCGTTCTTTAACATCAAAGCTCCAAGGAAGAGGCCGCCTGCCATTATTTCCTATTCACATTTTGGAACAACTCTCTTGACAAACTGTTTCAAAAGAAGTATTTTATTGTGAATGCTTATGTACTACACTTCGTTACTGCATTATTCGTGAATGCCTTTTTTGTTAAAATATTCGATTTTTAGCAGTGATATACGAGGGAATTTTGTTTGTTCTTGTGAAATGAGCATGCTACGTTTTTGGAAAACATTTTTGGCTGGATTCGACCAGCAGCACTTTTGCTTTTACAGGACACTACTTTTCTTAAATAATGAATTAAGACTTGTTGGTGAGAGAAGTTAAATATTTTCAATTTTGTACTCTGAAGTACAGATAATAATGCATCATTAAGTTAAAAGATATCTAACATTTAAAGTTATAATATTAAACCAAAAAAGTTATTTGATTTGTGGCAATGTTATTTAATATTTGTATATCCAAGATAAATTCCAATATTGATAATAGCAAATAAAGCCTTTTAAAAAATCAGTTTTGTGTGCATGTGAGTTTATTCACTCCTACTTGGTGGTTACGCCTTCCTTCGGAGGGGAAGTAAAGCCGGCTGTCCCATGTTGGTAGATTTACTTGCATGTAAAAGATCCTCAAGCCTAAATGACGCCTCTGATCTAAATTCAAATCGCCTGTTTCTCGCCCAAGAAATACCTCCTTCCTCAGCTAGTTGGTGAAAGGAGCGTAGCGAAATTTGCGTGATCGGACGGAAGAGCGGGCCTGATGGCCCGAGTCTCGCCACGTAAAATAAGGCAAATTCAATTCAATTGCGTGCTCTAGCACAGCGCTGTCTGCTGTGCCCCATTGGCCATTCGCGAAGAGCCAACTTCTCCGTCGGAGCGCTCGTCCCCGCAGCGTGTTAGCGACGAAGAGGGTGAAGAGACACCAAACAACATCTTCGTCCAATAATATGAATTTTCAATGTTTATTAAACGACGGGATTTAAGATTTTCTCTTCTTACTTGAATATACTATCACGGTAGAGGGTGCAACTTCATTAATATAAAACAAAAAGATCTTAGAAATATTGTTAGTTTCGTTGTTATGACCTTCGTAAGCCGTAACTATTTCCACATATCAGCTGTTTATTACAAACAAGTAATTTTTATACACACATACACACACACACACACACAATGGGCATATTTTTACTCGTGTATTGGCTGCGGGTGGGAGGGGGGTGAGAGCAAGTCCGCTTGCGCCGCTGGTTCCTGGCGAGAGGAGAGAAGGGCGAAGGGGCTGAGCGGAAGGCCTACCCCACAGCTTGGGGCAGAGGGCGAGGAGAGGGCGACCCCGCGCCCCGCGCAGGGGGGCGCCAAACTGCGCCCGTCGCCAGCGGAAGCAGCCGCCTTGGGGGGGGGGGGGGGGGGGCTGGGATGTGCTGCGCTGTGGGCGCGGCTTCAGGGGCATCAGCAGTCAGACTTAATTAACTTCGACTTTCTGTTTCCCTTGCACCTTTGCCATTTATTTCAACTGCGTGTTTTCATTTAAAAAAATATTTTTCTTCGTATTCTAACTTCTCTGCCCTAAAATGGCGAAATAAAACTACTTGAGTAAAAATACTTGAGTAGAATAGGTATAAATTCGAGATTGAAATCTTGTTTCTTTTATATTTACTACTACTGAAGAGAAAGTTATGTAACGCTGCAGAGGGAAAAACCTTTTTTTCCCCAGAATACATTTTGTTCCTTTATATAGAAAGAGTGGAATTGTCGTGCTCTTATGCGTAGTTAAATAACACACTAATATACGTAGTATAGACAGAAACCACCTTATGTAGGTCTTTGATTCTCAAAAATGTGTTTTTTTCTAAAAATACCAACATCATCAACAACAGCGCCTGAACAGTGAATAAGATTTTCTCGTAAATTGATATTTTCTTTTTTATACGTGGTTGATATCACGACCCTAAGAATTTGAAATGAATATTTGGAGGGGGTACTTTACATGAAGCACTAAAGACATTTTCAAAATTGTATCAAAAATTCAATGGAAAAATATCGAATGAATCAAATTACACTCATAAAATTACAAGGTGACTTTCAATAAGTCCTAGAACTTCTCGAAAATTTCAAAAGTAGAACATTTTTTTACGTCCTTCTACAACTACATTATTAAAGATGATTTCCCCCCCTCACGAAAACAGTTTTTCAAAATTACATCAAAACTAGATATGGGACAGTCCGCGGATCCTATGCACCCAGCCCGGGCAAATATTTTTGAGAGTTGGAAACACTTATGAGAATTCAACTAGTATTAGGCATACAATGCGTAACCGTTATAAATAATACAAGAAAGTATGTGGTTTTGTAGCAGCACTAGTCATAATTGAAATAAATACATAGTGTAATGGGAATCTCTATTTGAGACTTGGAAGGCGAAAGGGTCTCATTCTTCAACAAGACTCCGTTTGCAGCTGCCATTGTCAGAAGTTAAGCATATTAAGCTCACCTCTCGAACGGTACGAGTACAAATCTCTCCCGAGCTATTACGTCATACGTCCGGGAAGTCGCATACGACGGTTCCTTATGAGGCGACGTCAGGAGCCGAACCGAGAATCTACGACAGAATCTTTTTGCGTTTTACCATCGAATTGCTATCTTGTTAAATTAAGGTGCTGGAGCGGTCCAGAGTACCAAATCATTGGTGCACGAACCAAAGATTCTTTCTCTTGTACGTGCAATGTACAGTAGAAGGTATTGTAAAGCTGCAGAAACAAATGCCGACATTTTTCCTTTCTTTTTGTTCTTTTTCAGAAAAAAGATTTTTAATAAACCACTGATACATCACAGGTGAACTTTTCTTCCATTTGTCTATTCTATATCATAGTACAAAGCCTCTCAATCGAAACAGGGATCTCTGTTAAAATGGCGGGAGCAACCTGATAACTGGGAAACAAGTGAATGGAACAACACTTCCAGCATCTATTATGATTGTGGTGAGTATGCAATTTACATTTTTCTCTCGTTACAAGCTGCAGCTTGGGCTACTGACATAGTTTACATTGCATGCACTCTCACCAGGAAGGTTCCACTGCGAAGAGTCTTTCCGTGCGCGCTATATATGACTTAGTTGAATAGGTAGAATAGTCAAAACCCACGTTTTGCGGCTCTTTGATATCGATTTGTTTAAATTAATAGCAAAAGATTTATATTTTCTTCATAGCGTCCAATCTTCTTTAAAATCTTTAAAATTTCGAAAATTGCATTTTTTCGAACCTGTCTTACTTACTACCCCCTAATCAACAGCCTTCTTTAATGACATAACCCGAGAAGAAAGACCAGCTTGACCGACGTGCCAATTACGAATCAAAAAATAAGCACGTCTGAAAGTATATGCATATTATTACTTGTGTGCCAATAGATGTTTTATTAACGAATATTACTCGTGTGCCAATACGAACTGCTCTTTTAAAAAAGTGAACTAAAGGAAAATGAACATTCAGATGGTACCTCCCCGTAATTTACTCGGCGAGATTTTAATGTTGAGACGATGTGAATCTCAATTACTCGAAAGGATTTCAAGTGATTACATCAAATGAGTAAGTCCTAAGAAGCCGTTTTCTTTGAACATCTACTTTCAGAAACATTTGTAACAATTTCAACCGAACAGACATTAATGGATCGCAATTGCATCCCCCGATAAACTTTTCCTATGCCTTTTACGTACCTCTCGAAAACGGAATACCCGCGTTCTGTTTTCCTCGTGGTTACTAGGAAGTGTTTACTTCTAAGATCATCTTTTCGCTTTCTTGTTGAGTAAAAAAATGCTCATTTCGTTAATTTCTTTAAAACTTGCTCTTTTAAAATTGTATTGAGTATTCTTAATTTATTGAAACTGATTTCCACTTATACCATGGGATGCATCGATGTAAAAGAGCCACAGACTTCCCTCTCATAATGCAGAATTAAAATTATATTGTAAATATTTAATATGCTCACTTATAGATATTCCACGTTCACCTGTGTTCGAGAACATCTATATGAATGGAGCTTAACTAAACTGTTTCCTTCCCCCTTCCAAATCACCGGCGGGAATGCAATCGCTATTACTTCTATGGTAGCGAAAAATAGACGGGGGTTAACTGAGAAGGGAGGGAAATCTGACCGCGGGATGACATCAGGCAATCCCCACTTTAGCCGCCTAGAACGCTCGGGGTTGTACACAAAGTTTCAAAACGGGTAACTCCATGGACGGCTCAAGCCCTCCAGAGCGCCACCGATTCGCTTTTCATGTGCCATCCCGGCTGCCAGCTCCGCCCAAAGTGAACACACTTCCTGGCTTCCCGTTGCGTGTGCAGCCGCCGCTTCCTTTCGCACAGACTTGGAGTGATTGAAACGAACGCACGGGGCTGGCGCCGCCACGCACCGAGGAGAACCCGAAATCGAAAGTGTGCCCCTCCCAGCGGCCGTGGCCGCGCGGAAGGCCTAGACAAAACGTTTTTTTTTTTCTTTTCATAATTACCAACATCACCAATTAGAGCGTCCTTTAACAATTACTGGTAGTGAAGTGTATTTACTCATATATGATTATTAACATTATTTATTTCATCTAATGCGAGGTTACCCTACGAACCCTAAGAGGTAATTCTACGTACTCTATTGATCCTCGATTAGTACCGGGAAATGACACTTGTAGCAAATTAATGATTTCACAGATCACGGTACTTCTGCTGACTTTTTCAGTAAGGTGGTTGTAACTTTTAATAATTGTGGTTTCAGAAAGCCTTAACGCTCTCGGAGTCTCAATACAATGCATTTTCATTATCAGGTGCAATGCAGCTTCGAATTTCAAAACAAATAATAGAAGGAGATACAAATATGCCTGGAATGTAGTTTAAACACCAGCAGTCAAAATGAGCGTTATCTTTATTCTATTTTTTTCGGTATTGAATTTATTATATTTCCATCACTATTGAAGAATAAACGTACTAAATACAATCGAACTAAATATTGGCAACCCAACACGACGTATCCAATGCTATTAAAGAACACTCAAATTACTATTGACATTGTTAAGGATTATTAATGACCTGGATACGTTATTGAGAAGGAGGAAGCAGCTCTAGAGGAAAAAGAGTAGAAGCACGTTGGAAGTAAGAACAGAAATGCCAATATTAGGTTGAACAATATTAAAAAAGGTTCACAACTACAATGTATGAAACACATAGCGACTACATTATACCAATTAAAATTCTATTAACACAATACATCGCGTTGTCGCGGCCAGAGACTTATTCGCACGGGTTCGTTGAAAACGCCATACGCAGGTAACATTGCTCAGCAATCAGTCGAGGGACGACTCGAGTGCCTGGTGATGTGATGAGATATTGCCCTGGGTTTTATGGTAAATGAAAGGGTGGTTATGCTTCAATTAAAGGTCGCGGGTATCTTACCAAGTATTTCTACGTGAATTCGCCTGAATTCTAGGTTACTTCTCTGGGATTCTAGGTGGGTTACTTATAATTGTTTTATGAAAATAATTACCTGGTAGTTAAATAATTCAAATCGACTACAAACTAGCATTTTATAACAAGTTTCTAACTCTTTAGCTTTAACATTTTGAACTCAAAACTTTACTCCAATCATTCCGGAAAGGTTTTTCTGAGCCACTGAAAATTCTCTCTTTGAATGTAAGTTTATTAACTCTGTTCATGAATTCTGCACTTTGGGTTCCTGCGAGATTGATGGATTGATAGTTTCCAGGCACGTCATGGTCATTAGTCCTGTTAGGGTAGTGAGTGTTTTATTCCGAGAGGTGGCGCTGCTCCTCGTCCGCTAGATGGCGAGATTCGGTGACGACCTACATGTCGGCGTGCTCTAAGCTCTCCCAACATCAATGTTAGTTTATTGCATGCAAGTGCTTGTGTGGGTGTAAGGGGAGAGGATAGGACAACGAAGAGGAAGGAAAGATTGCGCGCGGCCCGTTGCCCGTTTGATACTGCTTTAGGATTGGGCCGGTATTGATTGAAGAAACCACGGAAGCCGTCCCGATAGAATTCTCCAGGTAACAGCTGAATTCGACCTAGCTCTCAGCGCGGTGGCGAAAATCCAGCCGCCGTCAACACTAGAACACTTGTACCTTTCTCTCAGAGTAGATGCAGAGGCAACGGTAAGGAGTAACTTACTTGGTGCGTTCGTAAGAGAGTAACTGACTCTTATTCTTCCACATCATTTTCTCTTGGCAACTCTAATATTGAATATTTTAACAAAGATTAAGTTTAATTTATAAAAGAAGTTTACGCATTGCCTTGCAAAGCTTTCTAACGACTCTCGAAAGTGTAAGTAACTGGACCTTGCATCTCCCATGACCCATTGCTAAATCTTTGAGTAGTATTTTTCTTATGAATTGTACTTTATGGAGTCACAGAATTACAAAACATGTTCTAAATTAATACAAACTTCTTTGTACAACTTCTAAGTACTTCGTATATTTTCATTTTTTGACAATCTAATAACTGAATGAACTCTCTTATCATTTCTTTCAAACGACGGCAATTACCTTGTATTATTACAAAAGAAAATGAGAGTTATTTACCAATCCAATGCATTAAAATAGCATTTCACACGTACCTATCCGTTCTTGTCTATTACACAACACAGAAGCTGAAGTTTAGGAGTATCTTTTCGGCAAATAACTTCGGTTTTAATACGGAGTTTCATTATTTAGGAGCTGTAGCATCTCTTCCTATTTTCTTCAAGCTAATTCTAAACACTTCAGGTTTATCAAACTCATTTAAGTAGTTAGTCGTTTCGTCGATTTCATATTTTGTACTCTACCATCTAGCTTTACGATGACTCGGTATTGGAATAAAAATGAATATTGCTTTTGAGAACATTCAGAAATACCTTGAAAATGAATGTCGACATTCAAGCCTTACTATTTTTCAAACGTCACCGACGGAATTCAGGAAGTGTGAGAACACAATTATTAGCTGGGCCATGCCTGCGGTTTCCTTGTATGTAAATGTTTTCAAAACAATCTAAGAGGTATCGCCACACAGTGACAAGCGAGAGCGAAAAAAATATAAATAAATACACCAGCAACAAACACAACACAGAGGAGTCGGTAAAAGGACGCCGGCGCCGGCAGTGGAGTTTCTCTCCCTTTGAGCGTCGACGGAGGGAGGGGGAGGGGAGGGGAGGGGAGGGGAGGGGAGGGGAAGGGAGGGGAGGGGAGGGGAGGGGAGGGGAGGGGAAGGGAGGGGGTGCAGGGAGGAAGAGGGTGCAGCTGGCGGCGATCGGGTTTCGCGATAGAGCGCCGGCGATAAAGCCAGAAAGACACGCGAGCGCTCCCATTCTGACAGCGCGGGCCGCGGCGGCCCACACCACCTCCTCACAATCTCTGCCTCCCGACGCCAATCCTCACCAGGAGTACGACGCACTTACTTGCTATTCCCTCCACGATCAGGAAACATCTTTTTAGTGGGGACTGTCTTGTGGCTTAGGCTCAAAATATCTATTTTCCGTTTCCATATTTTGATAATTTTGAAATTCCATTCTTTGTTACCTTCTAATACAATAGATTTGGTCTGGGGATGTCTTTTTCTTTATTCTTAAGGGGCGGTGTAATAATATTTTTAATATGAGTTTATTAGGGTCCTAAAATCGTTTCCAAGATGGCAAGTTACATCCAACCATTATTACTTCGCCATTACTACCATTAATTTCTTTGCACGATGATGCATCGCAACTTTCTTCCCTCTTCTCGCTCCAGCACCTGAATGAAGCACGGAGGTCTACGCGATGAACACTTCGCACTACTTCAGTAGTGATTGCTAATGCTCATTAAATAAGTCTTTAACAAATCTTGAACAAAAGCGTTTTTACCATAGGGCATGGGCAAGGACGTAGAAAATTTGCTGAAAGTGTGAAAATCCCACCACGAAAAATGAAAAAAAAGTAAACTAGAGGGAAAGTGCGGCGTATCGAAACTCCTCCCCCTCCTAGTGTTATTTACCAAGTTTTAGCTCAAAAGTTTCTCTTCTGACAGAGTTTTATGCATGACGTATACTTTCATCCATCTACCCACCCAGAGAGGGAAAGATATCCCAATTCTCGGGGATTAATTACGTTATCTTCTCGCCACCTACAGTCTTAACCCGTTAATGCCCCTTGTTACATACACGTAACCACATTGCTGGTCATCTCATATTTGCTCATTTGGCACTAATTTGCAAATTATATTTCTTCAATAGACTGAGACATCCTAACTGAAACATTTTTGCATTCATGATTGTTAGATGTCGATTTAGCCGAGGCCGTTAAGGCTCAGTACACTACTGACCAGGGCGTATTAATGACTTGCGCCGATTCGAATCATCATCTAAAGCCGTGTTTAGCTGCGGTTAAGTCGTCAGGAGAGGTCGGTGTTAAGCAAACGGTTCGAACCGATGTTGACAAGAAATATGCACGATCTTTAGAACAGTACTAACATACCTTAATCGAATCGTGGGTGCAAAGTTGCTAAAAAAAATGAGAAGCATTTCCATTTTCTTGCCCATCTTTTCCTTTCCAAATTTTTTTCTTCCTACAATCTTGTTCAATTGCGATATATACGCACATGACAACTGCTAATGCGGTTGGCAATGGCTTGTTAAAACAGAACTGAAAAGGCGACAACCACTGTTTCGATATACGAAAAAAATTGTTTTGAAGCATTGTTGCGCTTCAAAGCCCCGAATTGTTGCATCAGTTATGTGAACATTTATGTTGACGGTAGCATTTTCACCGATTTCATTTTCTGGGGAAATAAAAAAAAATGTATATCTCTGTAGCGTATTTTCTTTCGGAACTAATCCCATTTCCGAATAACGAATCCATACGTTTACTTCTCCTCGGCTTTCCCCTTTTCTTTTAGGAGAAACGTGAAATAATTTATGGCATGCTGAGTAAGAACATTTTATTCTCTATTATCAACTGCTACTTCTCTTATCGTCGACTCACGAGACTACTATTTTCGCGTTTTCCGCTAGCAACTTCAATCTCTCGCGCCTGGACGGAATATAACAAAATAAGGCCGGCTTCCCACGGCGCGACCGCAGCGCGCTTCCTTCCGCAGAGCTCTTCCGACGCCGCCACTGCCGGAGCCACGGCCGCACCGCCGCCCGCTGTGGAAGGGGGTGGGGTCTGGAGGGGTAGGTTTCGCCGACCCTTCGGCGACGACGAACAAAGGGACCGGAGCAGGTAGAACGCTGCGGCCGCGGCGCAGTGGGAACGCTCCCATTTAAAGCTGTGTTCTGCTAGAGGTGGCGCGTGGCCCCTCCTCCGCTTCGCGTAGCTGGAGTTCGGCGTCGGCTGCCGCAGCAGCCGCCACCCGCTGCACGTGGGAAGGCCTCCATTCAAACCAATGCTCTGCTACGCGCCGCGCTGCTGCGAAGCGCGCTGCGGCCGCGCCGTGGGAAGGGGCCCTAAGGCTTTCGCGCAATTTTGGCTTGGCCCAGCCGTGCTCCCCCGCTGGCGGGGCGCGTGCTGAGGGGAACTCACCGGACGTCGCGGAGCGCGAGCGCGTGCGAAGGCGCGGGCGCGGCGGGGCGCCGCAGGGGCTGCCGTAGGGGCCATCGAACGGCCCCGGCAGCCACGTGCCCATCAGGATATCCAGGGCGCTGCGTCTGCAACAGACACGAATAGCATTAGTCAATTACGCTACGTATGTACACATCGCGTTTTTTATTACAATACAATATTTGATTGCATTATCGTGCGTTTTCCTGGCGCGTCATCTGCTATTGGTCGTTAGTTCCGTCAGTTTAGTGGCAGCTGCGGTGTTAACCGCTAGAATGTGAGAATCGGATTTGACCTCTATTGCGCGGTTTCTCACACTACAGATACCTCTGCCCGAACCTCAACAGTTTCTAAGCTCCCGACAGGTATTGTAGTGTAGTACAGGAAAGTATGTATCTTTACATATGGCACCTGGTTCTGATAGGGGAAATTACGGAAAACTACCGATCAGAGCAGCGGCTGCTAGAATTCTCCTCCAGACAGCGGTTAAATTTCACCTGGTGTCTAATACTTCCATAGTGTCGATAATCCGCCGCCTCTAACCTTAGCACCTCCAGGTCTGAGTTGGTGCAGTGGCAACCGCTCTGAGCCAACTCAGCCGATTCATTACATTAAAAAAAATGTTCAAGGAAATAATTATAAATTGAATTTCAATATAATGCTGGAGTATTTCTCCTTCCACAAACAACGGCGCGTAGTGTTTAACCCACTCATTTACACGAAAATCCGTGGTAAGTGGCTGTTCCCAGAACGGGTGTATGAGTGAGCAAAACCCTTTCTGAGAAATAAATCTCGAATGATATTCAAAAACAAAACATTTATAATGCTTGATTTGGTTTTTGGGGCGGAAGTATTAGGAAAAAGAGGGCGGTTGTGAATGCCTTCGGGATACGTTTAAAAACACGTCATGTCAACCAAGAAGGATGAGGAAAAAAAAATAGGTTTGAAATTTTAATTACAGCTGTTCTGAGTTAGTAGTGCAATTTACATATTTAATTAATACCAGAGTAATTATTTTTATGCAAGGGAATTTATTTTTAATTTTTACGCGCATGTTGACCTGCCACAATGTGTCTCGAATAATGAAGAGGTTCCTCTAATTTTGATATCTGAAATTAGTCATTACTGTCGTCGATCGTGTTTCCGAGACAGAGAGAGAGAAAAATAGCTACTCATTATTAAAAACTAAGTGTTAGGGAGTTAAACACCAATTTGAGAAATAAACCTCATTTTCGGAAAGCTCAACGAAGCTCCGGTGAAGGTAATTGAGGAAATTAGCGTACACGATCACATGTGATTTCACCGTTTATCTTAATGCATGTGTGATTCAGCGAGTCTTTCTTTTTTTCTAAATCTAACTTTCCAAATTTTAAATATGAATAGGTGAAACCGAGCCCTTTTTTATAAATAGAAGGCGGCTTTGAATATACTTTAAAAATATATTTACACATTTGTTAAAAAATGAGAAGCATCAGAACTCAGAGGCATTTTACTTTCTTTTCTAAAATGCATTTCAGCTATAACACCGAGTGTTTTTATTAGCAATAAAAGTGTGAACAGTACTCAACTCTACTCATTGTGTCCATCAATGATATGCTGTAATATCCAATAATTTTGACATGAATATAGGAAAACAAAAATCTTTTGTGGAGTGAAAGTTGTATAAAGAAATCTTTCGAACGTAACTTCATGTCCCACCTGCCAGGAGGCCAATACGCAAGACGAAAACTAGTCGCAAGGTAACTGTTTCTTGTCCTCGAAACACCTCGTCGATTCTGTGAATACGTGCCTGTTTTGTGCGTACAAAGGCATCCCTTTATTTGAAAATTTAGAAACAAATCTCGCATCTCAAATACGCTGGCGCATGTTACCCATTCCTGGAGGCAAAGTTCATTTCTGAGAGACGGGAGATAAGAGCGGGAGTAAGAGGGAGAGAAGGAAGCAGGGGCGAGAGAGAGAAGAAGAAGGAGAAGAGAACGGAAGTCGGAGCAGGAAGGGATTAGGGCGTATTAGCATTAGCCACAAAGGTAATGTTTACGGCAGCGGGTGGACGGGCGGGCGAGTAGGGCGACCGGCGCGGCGTTTATTTGGCGGCTCTAACTATAGACTAGAGTGCTAACCAAACAGCCGCCATTCTCCCGGGTTCTCCGGCAGCTGGCCATCGTTTACTCTGACAGCCAGCGTCCGCGCCGTGCGCCGGGCCGGGCCGGGCCGGGTCGAGCCGCACTAGCGCTGCGCAGCGGTCGGGCGGGCGGGCGTGCGGGCGACGTGTGCACGCGTGACACGCGTGATGGGGTTGCCGCCGAACGACGCAGTTCGCCCCCCCCCCCCCCGGGCCCCTCCCGGATGCGCGGTGCAGCGGAAGGCGAAGGACGGCGAACGCGTGAGGCGCAGCGCTTCCCACCGCACGCGTCCGGACGCGCGACTGAACTATCAGCGCCTTTTGGGGGCTGTTCTTCAAATTACTATGGACAGAAAGCGAGCTACTCCCTCCCTTCAAAAAAGCCAATAATCTCGATTTCACCCACGGTCACATACCCTGAATTACACCCCGGCACCTCAAATATGACCGCCTTTCTGCATCGCCGTGGACATTCGAGGAGCCGAGGATCGCGTCCCGCGTAAGGAACGGGTGTTTTCACCGCATCATTGACTTCTTAACCACCATGGTGTAACGATTAGCGTATCGGACTGTTGTACCCACGTTGTCGGGTTCCAAACCGATCGAAGAAGTGGATTTTTAAGGGCGAAAAAATCCTTCCGCCTTCCTTCAGAGGGAAAGTAAAGCCGGGTGGCCCATGTTAGTAGATTTACTTGCATGTAAAAGATCCTCAAGCCTAAATGACGCCTCTGAGCTAAATTCAAATCGCCTGTTTCTCGCCCAAGAAATACCTGCTTCCTCAGCTAGTTCGTGAAAGGAGCGTGGCGAAATTTGCGTGGTCAGACGGAAGAGCGGGCCTGATGGCCCGAGTCTCGCCACGTAAAATAAGGCATTAATTTAATTCAATTCAATTCTTTCCATTTCTCTTTCACCCACCTCGTCTAGCCACCCCTACTATATCACCTACGCAGTGGAAGGCTAAGCCAAATCACTAACGGTGTCACCTGACAAGACCAAGGCTTATGCCAGCTCCCTCAACGATGCTGCTCGACGCCGCACTCTCAAAATAAAGGGAAGCGAATTACTGGCGGATCCAGCGATCAGTGAGGGAAGGGGGGGTCAAATTTGGAAGTCCATCGAAATTTTACTTTAAAAAATTCTATGTGAATTCCGGAAAATAAACATTTACTCGCAAATCAGAAGTAGACGATTGCATGGAAAGTAATTTGGAAGGTCGCCCAACCCTTATTATGCAAACAGTTATTCACCCATAAGGGGAAAATTATCGAATCTATCACTTGCAAAACCCTGCACCGTCCTTCCACAATGATTCAAATTTGCATTTGGGCATATTTTAAAATATATTACTTACTAATTTTCTCTTTACGTAGAATCCCAGGAAGTAAAAAGGCTTTTACATCGCACTGCACTTCCAAGAACACGCTCAGCACCAATGGAATGCATCAAGGCGGACTCAATGACAAGAACCTTTATACATCCTTCTCTTCTACGCAAAGGCTACGTCAAACTGACGTCAAGCAAATTTATCACACAGATGCATTTAGACTCCCCGTTGCAACTGCGAAGTTCAGAACGCAGATACTTAATGGTGAAGTAAATCACATTCCTCGACAGCATAGAACCAGAGTTTAAACGTATAAATCAGATTGAGGACTAACCAAACATTCGAACTCCATTTTGTTTTCCACCAATTCTCAAAATCCCAATTACAGAATTTGTCATAATAAGCCCTTTGGTTCCTTACAATGTAAGTGAAACTGCCTGGAGTAGAAAGGGAAGGGAAATAGTTCCTAAAAAATGGAGTGTGGCGACCCCATTTTAAAAGTTTATATTAGATTAGTAATAGTACAAAAGTATAAAACATAGACGCTTTATCACTGCTACACTTAATGAAATACATCATTTTAGCGCACATGTAAAAATTGAATGCAAACATTCATTAGCAAGAAATTGAAAAATTGTTTTGCAGCGAAATCACAGCCCAGAACATATCAGACTTCTTTGTAGAAAATTTCTCGCTATTCCTCAGATACTTTGGAGTGAATTTTCATAACGAGGCACCTTTAACAAAATATCGAGGAAAATTATTAATAGTGGACGCGCACAGGTGCGACCGAGCGTATGTATGTGTTACAGAAAGCTGCTCTTGCATTGAAACTAAACGTTCCAGAGCGAGATAAACCGGAAGACGCGGAATTGCGCTTGGACGAGGGCGAGGCGGAAAGAAGGAAAGGAAATTGCGCATGCTCTTCGAGAAGCGGGGTGGGACTGAGAGGGGAGGGCGAGGGGTTCGGGGTGGGGCCGGGCGTGGCGTGGCGTGGCGTGGCGGGGCGTGGCGGGGCGGGGTAAGACACAGGGGCGAGGCGAGGTGGGACGGGGCGGGGTAAGACAGGGGCGAGGCGAGGTGGGACGGGACAGTATGACAGGGGGTGGGGCGGGGTAAGACACAGGGGCGGGGCGGGGCGGGGTAAGACACAGGAGCGGGGCGGGGTAAGACACAGGGGCGGGGCGGGGCGGGGTAAGACAGGGGCGGGACGGGGTAAGACACGGGGGCGGGGCGGCGTAAGACAGGGGCGGGACGGGGTAAGACACAGGGGCGGGGCGGGGTAAGACACAGGGGCGGAGCGGAGTAAGACACAGGGGCGAGGCGGGGTAAGACACAGGGGCGGAGCTGAGTAAGACACAGGGGCGAGGCGGGGTAAGACAGGGGCGGGGCGGGGTAAGACACAGGGGCGGGAGCGAGGCCGAGACCTGTTGCGCCGTTACATTGTAGAGTAAAAACGGGAGTGGGCGATACAGAACCGAGTGGAAAAACAAGAGGTGCCTATGCGAGTACCGAGAGCGTGAAAAAAAATGAGCGTTGCAGCAAAATCTACTCAACTTTTGGGCGCCGTTTGTAAAAGTCTATTGACATGCTCATAGAAAACGTTGAGGTGGAGTGAAGTAATGCTGCGCAAAATCAATTTCGAGATTTCAACTTCAATACCCGTTTTGGGGTCCCCTGATACCGAAAATGTGTTTTATCTTCAAAACGTCCGTCTGTGAACACTAACTAGCGCCTAAACCATGCATAGTTTTTTTTTCCAAATTGAAGAAACCCCTGTCCACCTGGTCCGAGTCGAAACTAAATAACGTACTTTAAAATTTGGGGCCCCTGCCACACTTTAAAAATTTTCTCACATACTGCTCCATTTTTTTCTTTAAATTCCTTGTACGCATAAAAGATGGCATATGTCCAATTTTCAGGCTTAACTCTGAATTTTTGAAAATTTCTGAAATTTGAAATATTTCCAGCGTCTTTCTACAAATACAAATTTATAGAGTTTTCCTTCCGATAAAATTTTTTGTTCATAATCAGTTCTTTCAATAAGGTCATATACATTTTTAAAACATTTTAGTAGTTTTCGAGCAATATTGCGTGCATATTTGCAATTTTTAAAAAAATACAAAAACAAGATGTTCTCAAAAACGGCTCCAATTTTTTTCTTTAAACTTTTGGTAGCGATAGTGCTAAATGTATTCTATAAGATGGCATTAACTCCATATTGCTCTACTGTTTTCTCAAAAATTGCAAAAAATGTAATGTTACGACTTGTCTCTAATGTCGTTAATATTTATATGAGCGACAATTGGTTCCCATTATTGTATTTACGAGTATATGTGCTATAATAATGTCGGGTAAAGTTTCTCCAAAACTCAAGTTTTCTGTGAAAATGAGCTCAAAATACATTTTCCAGAACGCTCAAACATTACGTTCTCAAAAGCTGCTCCAATTTTTTTCTTTACACTTTTTCAACAGATGTGCTAATTGTACTGTTTAATATGACGAAGTTAATTTTTCTGTATTCTTTTGTTCTTTAAAAAATTACACAAATATATTTTTTTTAAATATCCCTCACGTCTTTATTATACACACTTCCAGCGATTTGTAAACATTAGTGCATTTTTGACTGGAAGTACTTGAAATGACTTCATATTGGTTTTCGTAAAATTAATAGTTTTCGGTGAAAAGAAGTTCATATTTCGTATTAACGCTTAAAACCCATTTTCTTAAAAAGGCTCCGAATTTTTCCATGAAAAGATCCATATAGGGT
Organism: Gryllus longicercus; assembly: GCA_038098605.1. Classification (NCBI taxonomy): domain Eukaryota; kingdom Metazoa; phylum Arthropoda; class Insecta; order Orthoptera; family Gryllidae; genus Gryllus; species Gryllus longicercus. The sequence continues at coordinate 1,235,045 of JAZDUA010000362.1, forward strand.
GATCCATATGGATTATCCATATAGGATCCATATAGGGTCTTCTTTAATATACTTAAAGTAATAATTAGATTTTACTATTAGAAACCGAAAAATTAAGAAAATATTTAAAAAATGTACTTCGGCGATAGATCGCAGCTGGAGCCATGCTGTAGCACTAATATACGGGAGTAATATACGTTGTTTAGAGAAAATTATGTAATTCTCCACGAAAAAACGCGAATTTTCGGCAGAAAAAATTTATTGCCGAGCCTTGATAACGAAACAGTGGATAAGTCCAATTAAAAATTAGTAATAAATCCTCTAACACACGGGGTAGCCAGAATACATGTTTTGTGGGTCTTTGAAACTGAAAAATTAATTGACGCCAAAACTTCCATCTGCCCGTCCGTCTGAATTGAAGAAACGCCTGTTCATCTAGCTCAAGTCAAAGTTTTGAGATTTTGAAAAACTTTCTTTAAAATTTGATTGTATTTTACATGAAGTACCTGAGGCATTTTCAAAATTTTCTCAAAAGCGGTTCCAAAGTTTTTCTTTAAATTTATTGTCAGAATAGAGTAAACTACGTATAAAGATATAAAATTTCTCGGCAACTGAAAAGGTTTCTGTGAAAATGAGCTCAAAATTCAACATTTTCAGAAACACTCAAACACTGTTTTCTCGAGAGAAAAAAAAACAAAAAACAAAAAAAACCAACACACCAATTTTTCTTTAAACCTTTAATAGGAGTAACGCTAAATGTATTCTGTGCGATGACACAAACGCCGTATTGCTCTATTGTACTATTTTTTCAAAATTTGCAAGAACGTATTCTTTTTTATTTATTTTTTTCACTTTTACCTCACGATAAAATTTACATTACAGATGTATTTCATTTGTCAATGCATTACTTAACAAAGAAGCTTCAATATATTACTAATGATGGTTTTTGAAATGTCCATAAGTTGTCCGTGATCGTTGAATATCAGGGAGGTGAATGTGGCGAATTTTGTGAAACGTGCGTACAGAATTTTCCCAAAAATATATGGAAAATGTTTCACCGAAATTGTTCACAATGGCAAAGAGTTCGATTCTCTACGATATTCCAAAAGCTTGATTTCGACCAAGATATTAGAGGCCCCCAAAACCAAGAATGCTGAAAAATGTAGGTGTTTTTTTAAACACACACAAAATAAAAAATTATCTATTGCACAAAAAAAGGAAACCATCGCGTCAATTGAAAAGTTTTCTAAATATTGTGTTTTACATTTTTTCGAATTATTGTAAATTTAATTGCAAATGTGAATTTTTTGTATTCGTACGCTTAGGCAATTCACCACTGGCATGGGGTTCATATTGGTTATCATCACAAGAACATTGCTTTAAACAAAATTTTTGTTCTGATCCAGTCGAAAATATCAACCCGACAACCACTTATCAGTGGAATATTGAAAGAATATTACGTAGAAATGTGTGTGTGGTTGAAGTGTCATCGTCGTGTATTACTTACGTAGTAATTTTATTCTTTTGTTTTCTCAAAAATTACAAAAATGTAATTTTACTTGTGTCTCTCATAGTTAAAATTTAAATTAGTGAAAATTTTTTCCCACTATTGTATTAATGACCACATGGGCTTTAAATAATGGCTTAGAACGTTTGTCATAAGCTCAACAGTTCTCTGTGAAAATGAGCTCTAAATTCGGAATTTTCAGAAACGCCAATTTTCAGAAATTCAGAATTTTCAATAGTCATTTTCTCCAAAATGGCTACAAATGTATTCTTCAAACTATTGGAACGGATATTGCTAACTACAATTTTTTATATGAAAAAGTTCATTTTGGAATATTCTTTTGTTTTTTCACAAATTACACAAATTATTTTTTTGAAATAGTATATCATACCGTAAATATACACAGTTGCAGCGATTTGTAAACATTGTTGCATTTGTAAGTTGTAAGAGCTTCAAATGACTTCTAATGAAGGTTTTTGAAAACAAAAAATGTCTGTGAAAAATACCTTCAAATTTAGTTAGCCCAGACCAAAGAAAATAGAAACCTAATATAAGAAAGTCAGTGCCATTCTGTAGCGCTACTAGTTTTTCTTTCTCGCACGTGGCTTCAAAATTTTTTCCTTTACATTTTCTCATTTCTGGCGAACACCGTATTTTGGGAAATTGCAACATGTTAACATTTCAAAACTACAAAATTAATGATAGAGATTTTTCTCTTAGGCAAAATCTGTTCTTGAAATCAGCTCTCCAAAAAAGCACTGTACCACTTGGGGGGGGGGGGGGGGGTAGAGTAGTTTTTACGTCATTTGTGCTTGAAATTTATGCAATTCATAAAAAAACATTCTCAAAAATAGCTTCAAATTTTTTCTCCAATTTGTTTTCATGGATAGAACAAGGAGCGCTTGAAAGAATGGCGCAGGTGTCCTTTTCTTTGAAATTTCTGAATTTTCGAAAATTGCAAATTTAGAAATGATGTAAGGAAGTGTGTAGTTGATTATTACCGAGTTCCAGGGCATCTAATAAAACCAGAGTCTGAGGCAGCATACTTGTGTATCAAATTCTGTGCGCATAGGAAATAATATACATTATATCTCATATAGTCTAAATATTGTAACATAAACATGTAATATAAAAATACTATGAAAACTAGGTGCTACAACAGCACATCAATTCTTGCAATATTTCTAATTTTTGACGTTTTCGATAAAATGTTTTTTAAGTAAATTGCTTTAACTTCAAGCAGAAATTACGCGGTAACTACTCCTTGTGTTTTTTTTTCCTCAAAAAATTCTGTAGGAGTTTTTTTTATTTGTTTTAGAACATTTCGTTTAAGATAAAAATCTATCTTCAATATTGTAATTTTTCAATGTTAATTTGTTTGCAATTTTCGAAAAATCAGAGAGTTTGCCGAAAATAGAACCAGCACCTCTTTTTATATTCGTTCTCTGACACATATAAAAATTTTAAATGAAAAGGATTGGAGCAGTTTGTGAGCAAATAATTGTTTACTCATTGCCAGTACTTCAGAATGCTAAAATTCCTCGGGTTTTCAAAGAATTTTATATAATATTCTTTCAAGTTATCTTTGAACAACATATTTCATTAAAGAAAAAAAACTATCTGCAATATTGTAGTTTTAGGAAGATATCGAAAAAATTCTTAGCTTTAAGAATTTTCGACAAATTAGGGATTTCAACGAAAATAAGTCCTGCGCATTCTTTTAAGCACCCTTAATGCTATCCAAGGACAATTTTAGTTCAAAAATTTGGAACCATTTTCAAGAAAATTTTGAAAATGTAATTGAGCCTTCATGTAATATACCTCTAAAAATCTAAATATCAGTTTCAAACTCTCAAGGCCTGGAGTAAATCGATTGAGGAATATGAATTTTGGAGAAAATCGAACTGCCTAAGCGCCAGCTTGGACCGTAGGCAGACAAGACAGACATTTCGTCGTCCATCGATTATTTCGGTATCAAGGACTCGCAAAACATGGGTTCTGACTACATAACGTGTTAGAGGAAGTAATTTACTATAAATAGGAAAATGATATATCCACTTTTTCGCTAGCAGGGTCCGGCAAAAAAAGTTTTCCTTTCAAAATATCGCTTATTTCCAGCGCATGATTACAGTACTTTCTCTTTTACGAAGTAAGGCGAGAAAATAAACTTCGCAGTCCTCTTAACTGGCGTAAGAGGCTTCAACATACGTTTGGTGCTGTTGGAGGTTCAAATTGTGCCGAAACCCATCAGAGTGGTTTGTTTCTCCTTGTGATTAAGGCAGGTAATGCAGAGTAAAGCCCAAAGAGCATCTCATATACAATCGTTTAAAGACTTTTTCACTTCATAGCTGAGGTGTTTATACTGCAAGTAAACTAAAACTATCTAAACTACTAACCAAAACAATCGAAAATTACTTTCTTTCGTTGGATAAGGTAGCAAGAACGCATGTCAATGATCCATGTGAAACAAGGTTCTCCTAGGTCACTAGAAGCTCTCCGTCGATGTTTCCACGAGAGACAGGTTCGGAGACTCACTCACACACTCATATATACATACATAATACATATGCCAATACACACACACACACACACACACAAAGGGCTCTTCTTCAGAATAAATGAGTACTAGTGTTTTTAGACACATTAGTTTCGTGAGAGTAGTGTATGTTGTAGCCGCGGGTAAACGTGTTCTTCCCCTAAAGGAACGTGAAATCTGCCTACAGTTCTACAGCGGGAGTGTTCATCCCTAGGTATTTCCTACATGCTGTGCATCGCCCCAGCTGGCGAGGCTTTCAGCGAGAGGAGGATGACAAGAATGAAGTAAAGATCACGCTTAGTCCTATTTTGTTTGTTGAAGTACTGCTCCGGACACCTGCTGGTATTGATCGGAGACGCCACAAAAAGCTAATGAATGTCGCTCGAATTTTCCTGCAGACAGAGGGTGATTTCGATCTAGTTGTCTGTCTAGCTAGTGACCGCCATCGCCGGAAGTCGATCCCTAGGACCTTTCTGAGTGAGAGGCGGCTGTAGTTTTACAGGGCGAAAAAATCCTTCGTACGCCTTCCTTCGGAGGGGAAGTAAAGCCGGCTGTCCCATGTTCGTAGATTTACTTGCCTGTAAAAGATCCTCAAGCCTAAATGACGCCTCTGAGCTAAATTCAAATCGCCTGTTTCTCGCCCAAGAAATACCTCCTTTCTCTGCTAGTTGATGAAAGGAGCGTAGCGAAATTTGCGTGGTCAGACGGAAGAGCGGGCCTAATGGCCTGAGTCTCGCCACGTAAAATAAGGCATTAATTCAATTCAATTCAATTAGCACCGCATGACGTCGCGGAACAACCCCAGTGGGTCTGCTCCCGGAAGCGAACGTCCACCCGAGAGGAGGGAAACCGATCGGGCGGCCTGCCGCGTCTGCCGCCGCACCCTGAAGCAGCCGACAGCTTTAAACAGGCGCGACCAAACGCGAGCTCCTTGTCTCTGGTCGGCGCCACGTCTTAATTACATAATGTTAAATTAGGATCCTCAGGTTGAGTCACTCTGCCCTACTTGGACACTGCTAAAGGGAAGAGGCTGTTTGAAGGGGAGGGGGGATGGGAACAACTTTTCAGTTCCACAATTCATTTGTTATTTCGTGATTCCTGGCGCGTCCACTGCTGCTGCTGTTGTAGTAGTAATGTATCCTTTTTTATCACGGGAGGTGACCTAACGTCGGGAGGTATCCTCTTCTCTTCGCCAGCGAAGCCCCCCGACAGGAGAAGCTCTGAGCTCCCGAATGGTCCCGCCTTTGTGCGTGTGTGTGTGTGTGTGTGTGTGTGTGTGTGTGTGGGTGTGTGTGGGTGTGTGTGTGGGTGGGTGTGTGGGTGTGTGTGGGGTGTGTGGGTGTGTGTGGGGGGGTTGCTCCGACATTCACCTGGACTTGTTCGAAGAAACCACGAGGGAACTACTGCTTAGATCAGCCGGTCGCAAGAGCTCTCCTCCAGACAGCCGCTGAATTTGACGTACTCAGCTCCAAATCTAAGGCCTCCCGCTCAGAGGCACTGCGGGGACGACAGATCCTTTCCCGAGTCGGTCACTTGTGCGAAAGGACTCTCGCCCCCGGTCTTGTCGGGAGAGGCCAGCAAGGGAATAGCCAGCTGAAGCGGGGGACGGGACTGCAGAAGGGCGAGTCCGCAGAGGGCAGCCCCGCCTCTGCCTCCGCGTCCGCCTTTGTCGCATGAAGTTGTCGCAGTGAAGTTAAGTGTGAATGAATGGGAAGAATGAATGGTTATGTAAATAATGAAAATAGTATGAATGATGTGTGAATGTAGAAATAATAATAATAATAATAATAATAATAATAATAATAATAATAATAATAATAATAATAATAATAATAATAATATACCAATACATACAAACAATTTACGTAGAATAAATAAATAGAATTACAATAATGATTTTAGTGTAAGTTAGTAATGACAAAGTGCAATTAAGATAACTTTAAGTCTAGATTGTAAGTTAGTTGTAAGAAAAAGCCCCGCCTGTAGCTGCTTAAGCCGCAAGGCAGCAGCGTAATGTAAAAATATTTATAGATAATAAATTCCCCTCCTTCACAGGGTTACTGTGGAGGGGACAAAACAAAAAAAAAACCTTTGTCGCATCTGCCCCTAGGCCCGCGTGGCACGAGTGCCGCCACACGCCAAAAAAGGGAACTTGCGCATGTGCGTAAGCATGCATAATTTCTAAGCATACATTTTTAATGGCGCTACCACCAATGTGAACCTACAACTCTTGGTTTCTTATGGGTGGCCCATGATAACTACGTCAGGTCCATCGTACAATATCGCGGAATTCAGTTACGAAAGGAACTTTTTTTTGGTAGTATATGTTTTCTCGTGCAGGTTTCTTTACGAGTAGCCGACGAATCTCAGATGTTCTTCTCAGAATACTAGCAAAAATTTAGTTTTCCTGAACATAGTACAGAGAAAGTTATACACAGTCTTCAACACAGAAATGTCGATCTGCGAGAACCTGACCCCAAGACTCTCTGTACTCATACTTACTCTCTGTACACATACTTGGACCCAAGCTCACCTTTATGAAATCGAAAAAATAATGTTAAATAATGTTAATTTGACGCGCGTGAATGGCCCGTGAGTTTTGAATGCACTTGACGCTTCAAACAAATCAACTACATTAGTAGATGTTTATCCGTTATCAACTTTATCAGTAACCAAGTCGATTTTCCCTTAAATATCACTTAAAACATCGGTTATTCTTGTCTAAGATTTAAGTGGAAGTATTTAGATTGCTTAACAAAGGTCTACGGCTTAGATATCGTCGCCGCTAACTATTTAACTGTGAAATCGGCAGAGAAAGAAGAGGGAGAGCATGAAATCCCCCTCACTGCCAGGTCCTCCCCGCCGACCACAGGCGCCAACGGGCAGGGAGCATCTCCCCTCGGCGACGGAACGGTCGACACGGAATTATCTTTTTCTTTCGCTCTCCTCTCCAATTTTCCCTCAAATTTGGAGCTCGCTTCACTCTCCTTATATTCCGCTTCCCAACGTCATTTTTCCCACCACAACGCCTCCACTATTGAGCTTTTTCTATGACGCAACTTTCTCGAATGTTGGGAAGTATCTATAGCTCTTCCCTCAGTTAATTATTACGTTTCCACGATAACAACGTTATCGGCAGTGGCGTTAATACTAAACGTTTCCATGTTTCAATTTAAACTTTTCTCCTGAGAGGTCATACACCGCAAAGTGACATGTCATGTCATCTTCTGATTGGTGCATTCTAGACGTAGCTTCCTTGTAAATCAATGTTTATTAGGGCGTATAGGTGATAGAAACATATAGCTATTGGGTCATTTTTTGTCATTTTTCTGAACGTTTTCCCTCATTTTTACGCATTTTTTGTTTCCTTTTCATGTGTTTTGTTAGAGAATGTTTCATGAATTTACAATGACTCACTAAAACAAAGTTTTTATTGTATCTTCAGTTCATGATGTAACTCACTTTTGCAGTGGACTCTGTCTTTCGAAACTTCCTCGACCTTTCAAAACCTACGGATGGAAGATTACATTTCCTCCTAAAATGAACACTTTGTGTTAAACATAATTTCATATAAATAAATTTTATTTAAAATTGTAAAAATCATTGAATAAATAAACATTCTTATACAAATTTTTTAGTATTTAAAAAAAATTAGGATTTTTGCCCTTATTTTCAAGTATTTTTCGTCATTTTCCTCTTATTTTTAGGTCATTTTATAGGTAATTTTCAAAGAATCTTTAGGTCATCAGGATCCGAGCCCTGCTGATATGGAACGAAATCCCAAGACTTATTGATTTTCTCCCAGTGCTCTTCTTCAGCGCGGCCGCTGTCGCCTTCGAAACCTCGGCGGCGGGGCGAGGGCGGGGGCGGGGGCGAGTGCAGGGGCGGGGGCGAGTGCGGGGGCGGGGGCGGGGAGGCCGGCGAGCCGCAGGGCGGAAGCGGAGTGGCGCCACGTGTCCGCCTTCGCCGCCCCGTCGCGCGCAGAGGAACAGCCGGGCCGTGGAGGACGGAGAGCGCAGCCTCGGGGGATCCGGAAGGACAGAGAATGTGGTCGGCCGCCACTCCACACGCGGACTACGTCCTTCAATTCAGATTCCTCAAATGCTCACAAAACTCCTGGTATATATCATTAATACCAATTAAAATTTGACTTACGATTACTTTAAAGGATGTGTGAATTTTAAAACGTGACGGTATCTTCAATGGTATTTTATTTTATTTTATTTTATTTTATTAACGTAGTATTAGCGGATTCAAACGAAAAAAAAAATATTAAAGCGATTTAATTCGCAAGGTATATTCATTTTTGCCTAATTCTCTATCTCTGTAAACTGCTCCTTTGGTCCATCCTCGACATCAGTTGTATGGTTGGATTTTTTTTTAATTGACACCATCATTCGCCCACCATGCCAAAACCTATATCTTTGATACCCATTCTTCGCCACGTGGGACCAAAACAACATGGTCCCAAATCATCTTCGTCCGTCTTAACTTAAAGAATCTGATTAGAACTGACATCGTTGGCGCTTTTCCGCGTTTTGAAGAGCTTTTATAGACTCGGGAGGCCATTAGGGTCATTTGTGAACTGCGACTGCACGCAAACTGACACAAAAATTGGGTGCGACCGCTTGGCCGCGGGCAATACTGGTTTGTCTGAATTGACCAACAATTCCGACAGTTCACAAATACGCGTGTTTCTCTGTTTGTATCCCAAGAAATATTTTGTTTTTCGGCAATACTTAGAACTATCCTCAGAGCTTCGACTCTAAGGTGAATCAAATATGAACGAGATTTTTGTAATCAACGTGATTTTTTTTGTCCTCAGTTTCGAGACGAATGTCCGCAGCAGTGTTTATTCTCAATCAGTGTTGCACTTTTGCTTCTAGAGTCGATATTGTTGCATTTAGTAGTGAGTGAACAAGAGGCATAGGTTTCAGTTGCGCAATGCATTATTATACGGTTTTTGACGAGTGAAAGAGTGAAATCTTCAGAAATTTTGAAACAATTGCGTGGAAAATTTGCTAGTGAGCCCCTTTCAAAGCTTCCAGTCTACAATTGGTGCAAGTTGTTTGGTGGCTGTCGAAAAAGTGTTTACAACTTCACCCATGTTCGACGTCTAAGGACGAGCGTTACGTTGGACAACATTGGGAGAATGGAAGACATTATTCGTGATGACAGACGAATAACTGTTCTTGATACGTGTGAAACAACTTTATTCTCTTATGGAACTGTGTATACAATCATCAGAAACCACTTAAAATATTGTCTAATCTGCGTGAGGTGGGTACCGAAACTTTTGAATGCAAATCAGAAGACTGGAAGGATGGAAGCTCCTCAAAGACTTTGAATCATTATGGTGCATTATGAATGAACATGAATAAGCGCCAGTCAAAGCGAAGACTCGTTTGTTTGCCCGAAAGTCCTCATGAATGCCTTGTGGGATGCCAAAGAAGAGGTTTCCGTTGATTTCCCGCACGAGCAATGAACAGGTAATGCAGATTACTATTGTGAGCTCTTCAAGGTTAAAGATGCCTACCGACCGAAAAGACGGAGAAATCAATATGCAGTGTTCTTTGTCTCCGTGTCAATGCAATACCCCATACTGCAGCTGTTACCCAATCATCATTAACGAAATTACACTGAACAATTTTGAAGAATTCGTTTCCCTTATCGATTGGACACTCTTAACTCTGACTCTGTCTATCTCTCTCCTGATATATAATATAAATAAATATTGAAAAATATAATTACGAGTATTAGTAGTTCAGTCTGTATCAGCCAAGGTTGAAACTTCTTTCGAGGAACAATTTTTTTATCTTGAGATTATTTTCGCTGTTATTAAGTATCAAAACTGAATGAAATATCTTTACCGTTCTACTTGTTACCACTTCTTGATTTTCTGCGTTTATTTCAAAATATTTCATTTGTTTGTTATTTTTGTGAAGGAGAAGTAAGCATTATGTCATTATTTACCTTTTCGGCATGACAACTTAAGTTATTTTTTGAATTTCGACAATACACATGCGCACACAATCACACACACACACACACACACACACACACACACACACACACACACCAGTGAACATATCTTCGGTGCTCAAGAAAAGAAACACTTCAAAAAATTGTCGTTTTGCAGTCAATGGTTTTGACTTAGGAGAAGTTATTTCGCGGTCAAAGATGTTTTTTAAAACTAATTTGGCGTCTGTCTTAAGAGAATTTTTATACAGTTCTTACTTAAAAATATTGCCATTTTCTACACATTTATCTTCACTTAACTAAGTAATTAGAAGTTTTGAGACAACTTTCTTGTGTACCGCCGATGCACTCGAAGCCCAAGCAGAAGCAAACTGAGGCGCCTTTTCTAACGCCCGTATTTCGCAGCCTCCTGCAAATCGTTCAAAGCCATATCCATTGTGCATTTCGTGGACGGAGTCGGAGGGACTGTGGAAGAATCCGAGAAGAGGGCGCTAGGCGTCGACGGCGAGCGGCTTCCCCGCGGCGCCCGCTTCCTGATGCTCTCCCTCCCCTCCCCTCCCCTCCGCCCCACCCCGCCACGCCGCGCCAGCGCCGCCCCGGCCTCCGGTTCAAGGCCGCCCGTGGGCCGGCCCGCATTCTTTGTGGGATTCTCGGAAACCGCCGCCCTGGCCGACATATGGCCGACCGCAAGCCACCGCAGCCGACGCCACTCGCCGTGCCATTTTTTTCTTCTGCTTTGGCCCTCCCACCCCCGGCAGGGCAAAGGACGGGCGCATAGGTGCTGATATGAGTACGTTTGAGGAAGTGCGGGCAATTTAAGGCTGGTGAGAAAAATGGTGAAAAGACCCTTCGATGTCTGTGGTGCACAAATACTTTTGATCTTCGGGTGTTTTGGGAGAGAAATGTCAATTAATTGTAAATATCTGATTTGGGATAAAATGAAGTTTTAGTATTGCTTATTACTGATTGAGACAGCGCAGTTCAAAACTGCGCTTGTGTGAGTGACCGTGTTGTTGCTCACAAATTCGCCATGGATTTTGAGAATTCAAAGAATATGCTACAGTATACGGCGAGGTTCTGTTCTCATTAGAATTTCACAAAGATTGTGATCATGAATAGACCTACTTTTAAATGACATCGTTCTCTTGTACTTCAATACGAATATATACATATTTTTTGCTAAGTATGTAACAAAACTTACATTATATTGGACGACCTACAAAACCAAGTCTTCTAATTATTTTGATCTCGTGCGGATAATTCCAGGTGCAAATTGATATTACAAGAAAAGTAATTATGGATTCTTTCTTCAAACAATTATAGTTTCCTGTCTGTTCAAAAATATTGAATATTATCAACACAATTCGCTCCTGGTTTATATAGTTTAGCATAAGTCATTTTTACTGTGTGAAACAAACTGTATTGAAATGCCCTTTCTTAAGATATTTTTAACTATCAAATAAATCATTTCAAAATGCTCGGTTCCTGAAAGTAGTATATACCTCAAAATGAAACAAACGCATTACTTTTCTCGCAGAGTTAGTTTCTAAGAACAGTTTTAACTTTTTTCTATTTTACAAATCACCATTCATTTTATCCATTCAGGCTAATGTAAAACGAAGAAGTAGGAAGTGACTGACTGATCTATTATCTGATTACGAAATACAAATTCTCTCCATTGATGAATCATGTGCACAGGAATATATTGCATTTTATGTCATTTTGAAACTTTTTGTGTATTCTGTACCAAAAGCATCTGATCTGAACAGTCCCAACCTGCCACTTTTCAGGATCGTGTGTTCAGCATTAAAGAGCGTCTCCAAACGACGCATCGAGGCTCGAGGAAGGGAAGGGAAGGAAAGCTGTGTTTATGAGAGATCTGGCGTAAGTGGAATTCCCTTTCGGATCCGACACACGCCGTAACGTTCGCCACGGTCAATTGCCGTTGTTCACACCTCCAGCAGGGCCTTGAACGGCGTCATTCATGCTCCGACGTGGAGCACGCCGCCTTCCTCAATGAACCTCCGGTGCGCGTAGCCGGCTCGTAAAAACACCGAATCAACAGCTCAATCTCACATTCTCACGAATAAAACTATTTTTAATACGATGACAACCCGTTAAGCTGTTTTCTTTCCCAGAGATTTCATTAGAAGCCCATCAAACGAGTTTTCGTCGTCTTCCCGTTTCTCGCGGCCGATTACGCTTTTCCAGGAACTTCGCTCCTTCCCTGCGGCGCGAAGAGGCTTATTTTTCCCCGGCGCATCGAAAGGGAGAGCGGCGCATCTCGGCGTTACACCGCTGGCTACGGCTGTTGTAACCGGTTGCTTCTCACAACTTCGCGCCAGTTGCGTACGTTCGCCTCGTGCACGAAGCTGCATCGTCATTCTCGAATGCGCGTTTTCATTTTCCTCGTTCGGGTACCGCTGTGCGGGAGAGGATTCCAAGCAGACAACGCGTCGCACAGGCAGAGATTTCATCCGAAGTATATTGTAAGAACATGAAAAGCATTAAACCCGCATGTGCTATTTCATCTCAGCCTGTTTTAAAGATCTGCACTTGTTACACCGCTCCGAATCTCAAAACTTCCTTTTAGGTAGATAGCCCGTAGTTGGACTACATTTCGTCCGTTTTATACATTTGTCAAAATTCACCACTATTAGTAAAAAATATGTTCATGTTCCATCAGAAATTATTCATTTACATTTTCTTTAATAAAAAATGATTATTTTGTAGAATAATGTCTTTCACAACTGAGCCCATAGTACTTGTAATGTAACTATTTTCATTGTACCACTATAGGATGAAACTGTAGAAATTGACTTTGCAGCTTAAAACGGTTAAAAACAGGTTGGTTATTACTCACAGTTTCGCGTCAACTTTTACAAAGTCGCTCACGTTTACTTTTTTCCCCACTAGCAGGTGGTGTTTGTCTAGTGCTATTTTTGTGTCTGCAATACGAAAACAGCAGGGGATTAAAACCTCATTCATACTTAATGGAAAGTGCCATACAAATCTCTTTCTGCGTGATAAGGACAGATATACCCCTCATTCGTTTTACCGCGGCTTAATTTTAACGTTTGTTTCGTGGGGCCTGCGTTCGCAGTGGCGAGTCGTAGTACACAACAAAGATACTGGTCAATAGGTCACACAAAAAGCACGTGTTCAATATTTGAGCAATTTACACACTATTTGAAGTTAAATGAGAAATTTGAATTATATAAAAAATGGAATTTTCCCTCCCCCTAATTTTAATTTTGTCCAAAAAATGTTTCGTTAAGTGGAATTTTGTTCAAAACACTTACTTGTTTGTATGGAATCACGACAGCCTATTTACCTCTTGCTAAATTTACCTCCGCCGACTATGCACATGTGTCAGGCGAAAAGAATTTCGGCATTTTCAAATCGCGGCCGAGTGTTTTTTGAAGTAGCACTTGTTTTCCACGAACACCAATTCATTCATTCCTTTCCAAAGCCAGGCCGCTTGCTACGGTAACAACGAGAGGGAACTCCACAAGAAATGCGCTCGTCACGTCGCCACATTGACTGCAAGCGCGCGCGATGAGTAACCATCCAACAATCTTTCCTTCGTCCCACACGGCCTCCACGTCGCCCGCCCGCGCTCCCAGCCCCCTCCTTTCCCTCCCTCCACAGAACCCCTGCGAAGGCGCGAATTCATTTTACAGTTTGGTGCCTAACGTTGAGCCACTGCCTTGCGGCTTAAGCAGAAAACGGGAAGGGGCATATTTTCACAGCAACTATAACTTAATTTTTGCTTTATCTAATTGTACACTTTATATGTACGCCCTTTGGCGTACATAACTTCAATATTCTTTTCCCCAGCATTTTAGGTAATGTCCTTTATTTTGTAACAGTCTTGGTTAATTGTACAACAAAAAATGTGTTAAAATATTATAATTTATTATAATATCAAGGTTACTTATTAATATTATTACACTAACTTAATATCATTTTAGTTTTGGATTATCCACTCAAAACAATCTGACTGGCACAAGCCTGGCCACTTGAGAGTGAATGGGTCTCTTAAGACGCGGTCGTCACTGGGCCGATCCATTAGCTACAAATTTTGTATGCCTCATTTTTTTTAAAGTCCTCTGACTATCCTAGGGCATTTCAGGGAAATTTTAATGTACTGAAAGTACACGTACTTCCATTTAATCTTTGAGCATACTTGTAAATAGCGTATACTTCATCGTCCTTGAGGTTAAATGGTACGGTTTATGTTTTCAGAACTTGGAAATTAAGTATAAGAAATCCTAATATTCTAGTTCAGTAAAATTGTTGTAAAGCTAACTCTGGCAAAATTCGCATACTTCAGAAATTTTTTCCTTATCTAAAGATAAAACGAATTTAAAGAGGAAAACTCCCGCCACGATGTATCACGACGGAGATTCGGCCCTTGCCAAAGCAGGGCCCTCAGAGCAACAATAACAGCGCGGATAAAGTTGCGTTACCGCATCCGACGTTGCGAAGTCCGTCCGCGAGATCCTATGTCCGAGTCCTGGCGCTGGAGGATTTGCAACACGAACATGGGTGTTGCAGCCTCAGGTCCACAGCGCCGAGGTCGATTTTCGTCGCGCATTCCTGGACTTCCCAGGCAGCGTGATTCAGTGGCTTCGCTCAGGTCACAACAGCCAGCGCCAGTCGCCCGTTTGGCTTGCGCGTTGCAAATCCATCGCCGTCGTCTTGTCTAGGCTGGTGAGCATCATTCTGGGCCTGCTTTTCAGCTCTTCCCAGTTTGGGTGCGTGGCGCTAGTGTGTGGTAAATGGAAAGGGGAGGTGGGAGGTGGGAGGTGGGAAGGAATCTCTCGCTACCCCGTACATTGCGGTGTTCGGAGAGAAGGGATGGGGAGGGGGGAGAGAAGAGGTGGAATTTATAGATGAGAATTAAATAAGGTTGTGCGACGTTGTGGTTGCCGCCGTCGTCTCTGCCTCGTTGTGCGACCAATGGATGACACATTTACCCAGCGATGAGCGCTCGTCGGGGCGCATTGCCAGTAACAATTTATGTAACCAACTTCCAGGTCACGAAACGGCATAGCGAATCCCCCCCCCCCCCAGGTGTTTTCCTTGGCTGCTCGTACTTCGGGGCCAAATTGCTCAAGTGGTTCAGAGCTTTTGACGAACACACTCACGCATCAATTTTTTTGAAGATATGAGTGTTTTTTAAATCTTTCACTAAAAGTAGTTTACTTGAAGTAGTGTTCACGTTCGCAACATACGAACTTTCCAAGAACGTGAGGTCCACAGTTTCAGTTCAGCTGTACTTTCAAGCGCAGCATGGGGAGGTTCGGGGACTCCAGCCAGTGGATACGGTAACGGAAGTCTGGATGCAATTTTTGTTCGCATTAGTTCATTCTCCTGTGATAGATAGCTTCCTTCTTTACTAAAATTAGTTTCAGATGGACACCTCCAATAGCGGACGACGCCAATAGCGGACGACGCCAATAGCGGACGGCGCAAACCTTCCCTACTACAAGCATTATGGTACATCTCCATTCATTTAGGACTCCTGGAGTACGCGAGTATAAATGTGTAAGGCCAGTGTTCAATATAGAAGCAGAACCATAGGAACGAGAACATGAAATGCCGTCGACTGCAATCTTCTGATTGGTTTTTCATTATAATTTCTTTGCCACATAATCATTACTTGAGTCACGAAACCACAATTACTTCATTAAGTGTGAAAAAGAATGAGTAACAGCACTTTCCTCAGAGACGTATATTGTTGAGAAAATAAACACCTTTAAAACAAAAGAGTCGTCAAAAAGTTTTATTAAAAATGGAGACAATCCGTAACACAATTAAAGAAAATATTGTAAATGTTTTAACTTGCCTTTCAAAATAAATACAATTCGAAATAACATTTACATACATGTGGATGTCTGTTATACCGTAGCACAACGCGTTACATTTCCGCCATACCCTAAAGAATTTATTATCGAATTTTTGGTCGTACAATCAGTATTTTGAGCTGTGCCTTATCATTCGCACACACTTCAAGATTATGGTCTGTTTGCACTGCTCCAAAGATGATTACGATTGATGCAGATTGCAAGGAATTTAACAATTTTGTACTCGAAAATCTGTGTCGATTCGCCGCAGTGTGTGTCACGCATTTCTGTGTCAGATTAGAATATTTTTATCGAAACTGGAAATTACGTCAAGATATAGTTGTGCCGTTCCGGAGATGATTAAGATATTTTTGGATACTTTACAAACTCCTGAGGCATTTTCAAAATTGTTTGAAAAATGACTCTTTCAAGTTTTTCCTTAAAATTTTTAGTCTAACTGAAAACTGCAAAAGTTCATTTTTTTTTCTTCTAACCTGTCCTACACCTCTAATATTAGAGCCAAATATTTCTTCCACATTGCCATTTATTCCTCGATCTTAGACTTTTCAATGAGGTCATGCACTTTTTTCAAAAAAATGTGAGGCGTTTTTCGAGAGATAACTAACGCTGTTAGTGCTGTTTGGAGGAGAAAACATTTCGGTATGTCGCGCATCCCCACTAGATTTCGATTGTTTTGAATGCGAAGAGTCTTCGTATTCCACGAATGCGCCCCGGCCGGTGCAAGCTTTGGTTACGCCTGAGTCAAGCATCGCCCTCGCCTGAGTCAAGCAGGTTGATTCACGAGATGTACTCAGGTACTTTTTGGCAGATTCAATGCCACGTCCTGTTGACTAACGCGCATGCGTCACTGGGGCGAATTAGAGATAGTCAGCCTGCCACTTGAAAGCTTGCGCTCCTTCAATAGCATTTTCTCATTTCTTCCGCATTGTTAGTCACCCAGAGAATCAAAATCTTGTTTCCATTCCCCAGTTGGAGGCGTGGGTGAAGGGTCGACTCAAGTAGCGAATGGTCAATTCTCGACACTCAATAAGCTGAAGATCTCTTCCATGGCTTGCTTTCGAATTACGCGAATGGACCAATTACAAGACCTAATTGAAAAATAACGCAATTTTGGCATACAGGAGTTCTTTATTTGAAATCCGTGGACACAGCAAAGGGTCCTCAAGTGCGAAATACAGCTCTATTTTTTTAACGCGAAGTGGCGATGAAGGCGCAGAAAATTTACGAATGACAAGATTTTTTGTGATGAAAAATCTCCGATGGTGAAAAACTAACCAGTGAAAATAAGCAAAGGGCAATAACTATTAAAAACTCTTACAGTTCTCAAGATTAGATTCTTTACTTACGACACTCTGCATAAATGTATACACGTTTAATACTATTAATGCATGTAAATTCGGCCGTATCGTGAGTGACAAATTATACAAATTATTAACCTTCCATTGTGATTGTGATTTAACCCAATAAAATACCTATTGCCTAGAACTTGGGACCGATAACATCTTTTCATTGTCACATTAGAGTCGTGTGATATGGATTTCCCGTCACGACTGCCCAGCGCGTGCTCTGCGGTGCGCATCAAAATCGCCAAGACAGGACACGGGATTCCTCGCATTGGAGAGCGTTGGGCGGCCGCAGCGGGCGATGTGGGTCTCTTCAATGGAATCGAGTGCCTCGCGACCTCGTAAACACACCGTCACTGATGCGTAATCGCGAAAGCAGCGCGGCGCCGCGCGGCGTCGGGCAGTCGAGCGGCCGGAGGTGCCCGTGGGAGAGGGGGAGGGGGCAGAGGAGCGCGTGGAAAAATCCCGCGCCGCGGCGCAGGGGTGCCCCGACAGCGTCATCGCAACGGGACCGCGCCGCCAGCGCGGATCAATGATGCAAGTGCGGCTTGGACAACCCTCGCCCGCTCTCACACTCACTTATGCTAAGGAATGCATTCTTAGTTACGTACTCAAAGAATCACAGCTGCCTGTTGTAACATTTATTTGACAGTTCATGACGCACGTAAACAAACTATCTGTGGAGTAAATACTCTTCAGACATCCTGAAAGTAACTTTTTAAATTCAAAGACTTAAAAGTTGATAATGTTAACCTATTTTTTAATCATCTACTAGCATAAATCCCGAGCGACGTAGCTCAGGGCGTAGCGCGCTTACTTCACATTCGGGAGGCCCGAGTTCAATCCCCATGCTGGACATTCTGATCGAGGTTTCTCTCGGTCATCCACGCGAATTCTCGGATGGTTCTACTTAAAGGCCACGACCGTGAAACCGACGTCACTAACCGAATTGGTGAATTAAGTAACGAAGGTTAAGCGAATTCAAGACGAATTCTCGGTTTCCTGGTTGGGTGACAGACTAGGAAACTCGGGATCTAACGGCGCAGAGGTCAATTACCCTTTACGGGGCATATATTGGCTAAATACAAATAAAAATACAAATACTAGCACAAATAATCACAATCTAGTCCACACTATCTGCAAGATTAATTTTCTGACGACACAAAAACCCCAAGAGCACAAGAACCTTGCATAAAATTTAATATTTTTGTTACATGGCATACATATCATATAGTTTCTCCTAAGAATGGATGAAAAATGTTGTAAATAGCTCAAAGAAGTCGCCAAAATGTATCGTCAAATTTCACGTTCAATATAAATAAAGCATAAAAGTCACTAAACATAAAACTTAGTTTCATCAAATCTATAAAATCAGAAAGTAAACCATACGACAATATATGAAACTATAAATGTCATTATCAACTTCATAGATTCAGCACAAACCTGATCTTTTCTTTCCAAAATTCGAACACAACTTTTTCAAAATTCATGAGTTATAGTGCCTACAAAATATAATTTCGAGTCGCAAGAGCGTCGATGTACTACCGCCAATACTAGAAGTAAATAATGTTCATAGTAACTCGAACACGGCCAGGTAATGAAATGTTTATAAATCAATACTTAACATATTGTTACCGTATTTACACACTCTACCTTAATTACTACACATTAACCAATATGTAAATATACCTAAAGATGGAAAGTATATAATTGTACTGACATTAGTAGAACATGAAATTATTCAAAAACATGTCAAATAAAAATGGGTTAAATTAATTCAGAATGCTTTGCTAACTGAAAATGAATACATAAATGCAGGTATACTGCATCAGTAACAACTAGTGGAGCAAAAGCAACACATACTTTCTCGTCCCCTAGTAACAGTTATGTAATAATACTATATCGCATTTCTGTCTATATCAACACATCTCTCAATGAGCTCTGACAGCAAAGCGCGCATGCAGCGATGGGCGCTGCCAACAATGGGCACATATTTTCTCATGAATTCTTGCTCAAAGCGCCATTTTTGTCATAAATAGAACTGTTTTATTGCTGTAGTACCAGCTCGTATTGTTGTAGTTTTATGATTGTTCTTTTAAGGCGATATTTACTATTGCACTGTTTTGAATACATACAATTATTTTTTGCAATGTTTCCAAGATATTTTAAGTTCATTCTTAAATGTTTTATTTTCAATGAAGACGTAAACCAAACAAAACCATAATTAGTCTCTTCATAATTCAATAAGCTATTTAACAGTTATAGAAGCCCCGGAGAGTCATTATACCGTCGGCAGACAGTCAACTTAATGGACTCGTACATCAATCCATTGAGAATACACATTGTAGAATTAAGTAAAGTAAAAGTGCGAGAAAGCAACAATAGAATTAATATTGTCATTTTCAATAGGAATTATAATTAAAATTAGATTAATTATTTTTCATTTCATTCATTCAATTTCTTTCGTGCCCCGTAGTTGGTTTGAAACATGTATATATTTCATTAATTTCTACCAGAAATAACGCAAAAGCTATTGGTATTTAAAAAAAAGTAAATGATCTTTTTAAAGAGCTAATTTTGTACAACAGACTTTGAGACAAAAATTTCTATCTCAATTTTTGAAGTTTTAAAATATTTTTTTTCCAATTTTCGAAAAAATCGGGGATGTCAACGACAATGGGATCTGCACTATTCTCTTAAACGTCCTTTGCACTCTTCAACTACAAAATTTAATCAACAATTTTTGAGCCATTTTTTAAATAAAATGAAAATGTTTTCTAAAAATGTTCATGTAAAGTAGCTCCCCACCAAAAAAAATTAATTCTATGGTCCGGCTATCAGCTAGAACAATTGGGGAATATCAATTTTGGAAAAAATCGGCTGAACTGTTTATGCGCTAGCGTTGTGCAACACGGACAGACGGGCATGTGCACACACGGACGTACGCACAGACGGTCGTATTGCCGACAATCAATTTTTCGGTATCAAGGACCCATAAAACGATTCTGGATACACCACGTGTTTAGGTTTTTTCTTCTATATTTAGCAACTGGATTTATCCACTTTTTCTTTACCAGGACCTGGCAATAAGAGTTTTTGTGTGGAAAATTCGTCGTTTTCGGACGCACGATTACAATACTTTTATTTTTATTTTTTTTAAATTTGTTACGTCTACATAGACGCAAAATGTCTCTAAGCCCTTTGGAGGACGTTGAGCGTTTGGAGAAATCCTCCATTACTATTAATGTCATGTCACGACTCCTCGTAGTCAGTTATCCAGAGGACCGCCAGGTAGCTTCTCCGCGTACGCCCTTCCCACCACGAGCTTCTGCGTCACTATCCAGCGCCCAGCATTGGGAAGGAAAAAGGATAGAGCTAAAGTTTAGGACATTTCACAGAGGTTGGACTAGCCCCTGTGAAGCAAGCAAACGCGTTTTGTCGTAACAAATTTCACATGAGTTTACATGGGGATTCTACGGGAATCGAACCCGGAAACTGTGGTGAAAGGCACACGACTTCGCCACCGAGCCTTTCTCTCCTCACGTTAGTAAGTGCGAGAAGTACTTTCATGTGTATCTTAATCACATTCGGTAGACAAATTCCGGTTATTTGCATAAGGATTCCACCATGAATCTTCAGAGCAGGACTCAAGCAAATCTTAAAGTAGATCTTTCTTAACCCAATTACGAATGGAATAAAAATTTCACGAACGGAACAGCACTAGCGGAAAGTATTTAGTACTAGGGGCCTGCAGCAGCAAAAGTGCTGCTCAACAAAACCTTGTGAAATGGTTTTCCAAAAAGTAGCCTGAACACTGTTCATGAACAACAAATGATCCTCTCGTATTACACGGCAATAAATGAAATATTTTAACAAAAACAGTTGTCACGAATACTACAATAACATAATTTAATATACATAGTGTACAACAGTTCACATACCAAGAATATCAAAAAAGTTGCTGTTTCATAACGCAACATACGAATAGAAACAAATGTAAGAACAAGCAGCCTCTTCCTGGCAGCCTTGCTGTAGCATGACGTGAGCAGAGTGAGCATTCAGTCGGTGAACGAAGAATGAGATTAGACGGAATAACACAATCAGTATTTACATTTTTCAATTAAAATCTAAAGTGCTTGTTTGTTCTGGAATTATTCACGAGTTTCTAGACATCTAACGAACGAAACCAAAGACACCTTTCACATGACTCGAGGCTGCACACTTTTCATTGGTTTCTGTGTGCATTTGTAATTAGGAACATGAATTCTTTTGGATTTGTTCTGATTTCCTGGGTATCTAACAAAACTCCAGATACTTCTCACAAGGTCGAAGTATGCAATGTTTTCAATCAACTTCTAGGCGCATTTGAAATGAGTAATTTACTCGTTGTGAACATAGATCTGCCCATGTCGGAACTGAACACAATATACAAAATGGTTGTAGTTTTATAGTTTTTACTCTATTTTTTCAATGAACAAAAAGTGGAAGGAAATAGACGGTTTTTCCATAGAAAAACACGTTTTTTGCGGAGAAGGAAAAGGCAGAGGGCGAAGCGAGTCTTCCTTGAAGATGACCTTGAGCCGCCGGTCTCTTATCCTGATCATTTCGACGTGGACACCGTCCAGGAACTCTAAATCCGAATTCGAGTTTCCAATCTTCTTATACAGTTAGATTCGAGTTCCTAACCCCGCCAACCCGCAATCGATTGGTTCTTCGTTATGACGCGCACACCCTAGCCTGGATGATGTGATACGATTTGTGTGGTGCATCAGTGGTCGAATGAGAGGCAAGGAAAACGGGAGAGAACCCGCTGGCCTAACGAAATTCTACATGCATCAATCAGGATTTGATTTCTACATTGGACCCAGGCTACAAGTACAGCGGGAGCACAGTGTAGCCTGTCCGCTATCGAATCCGGGCGCCACCCACATGACGTCGTCGGTAGTTGTTGCGGTGCGAAAGTAAAGGAAGAGCTCGCCGTGGAATCCAGGTCACGATGGAAACTGTAGTACATTCAATACATAATCCATTTTGACGGTGTTTTCTAAAAGCATTTCCATGTCCTTTGAAGCATTGCCAATCACACTTGAAAATCACTAGTCGGAAGTTTTTAGTTGTGCAACAATATCTACTTGCGTATCTCTTGAACACAGACTAAACTCCATAGTCCCCCCCCCCGTCCTTCTCGAGCACCGGCGGGGGGGGGGGGGGGGGGGCAATAGGAGATAGCGTCCTGCGGGGGCCCCCTGGCCTGGTCAACGGCCTCGGGACGGACGCCCCACGCCGCGACTGCTTGTGAATGGCGATAAGACGCCAGCGCTCCATTCATCCGCCAGAAGCAAGGCGTGATAGAGACCGCGACGCGGCAAGTGCGCACTGCGCCGTCCACTCCGCGAGCACGCGATAAAACCCCACCCCGCGCGCAGATTAATTACTCGCTCGCATTAGCATACGTCCATTCTTGCTTTCGCGCAGCCATCTTCGCCCCTGTCGCGGCACTCTCGCGGAGCTCTTCACGTGTTACGGAATGTTGCGCACGCGGATTCGCTCAGGCTAGTTTCCGCTTCGCAGCGGCCTTCGCACGGCTACGCGTGCGATTCTCTGCGCCTGCACGGAAGACGAACATTTACATTCATTCGGCGAAGGTCGCGCACAGTTAGTTCTCAACCGAGTAAGAAGCAGGAATAATAACGATTTTGTTCAGTCTTTTAAATCTTCTACATAACTAATAAAAATATACTCGATAAGTGGATTCACAGTGTACTATTTAAATAAAACACCGTACATATTTTAAAAGATTTAAGTTAAATCACCAAGATAAAATATTATTAATTTTGGTTTACTTTTCAAAGGTTTTTTTTAGATTTATTTAGACAAAAAACAGTCCAAACTTATGTGACGTATGGGGGGAGAAGATCTGCGAACGTTTTCTTGAGTTCCAGAAACCCTTCCCATCATTTTAATTAAGATATTCATTTCAACTATAAATAGTTGAAAGATGAGTAAAAGTTGTTTTTTTAGAAAAAATTAAATAAAAATAAAATTTAAAAATGCGCGAGAACAGCAACATTTGAAAAACTAGACATTTTCGTTCCTGAGTTGTACAAACTTATTTGCAACGGTAAGCGAACTACAGATTTGATTTTTCTGCATTGCTAACAAATTAGCAACTCATCCTCAGCTCTACTTCTATCACTACAAGCAAAAGGAGAATTCCACAAAACGTGCGCATATTGAAGCTACATTAATGTTCAGAAGCAAAACAAGGGGCCATTTCAGTATTTACTCAATTTATCAGAGAAACTGAACAAAACCTGATCGAGATGGGGGTCATTAACCCGGAATCTGAAGTACAATATTTGTTACAAGCATATTTGGTACATTTGTGCATTTTTCTTAAGATATTTTTAAATTACATTAATCATTATTCCTCGCTAAATTGCAGTAATATTTTTAGATCATATTTGCCTTTAACGAATTATGTATCATATTCCCAAATATTAATATAAGTAGTAAGTATTTCGTGATCTTCTCCTCAACCAGATAAAGATTTTTGTCATGCTTAAAACTTTGTACTAAAACGGCATATACCTTTCATATTATTTCTAAGTTTTGGAGTTTTCGAAAATTCAGGGAGTTCAAATAAAATGATACCCGCATCCTTTATTAGCGTCGTGGAAACCTCGTTACATTCGTGGGAAAAACGTGAAATAAGTAATTCGGGGAGCCATTTTAATTTATGTATATATATATATATATATATATATATATATATATATATATATATATATATATATATATATATGTTATATATTGAAGCAGGAATTACGCAAAAACGACTCAATTTTTCAAAAACATCGTCATGATAATTATTAAAGATTTGACTTTTTACAATAGATTTTATGCAAGTCAAGCTCTCTATATTATATATTATTATATATGTATCATTATTTGTATATTAAATCTGTAAAGAGGTTGATGTTGATGTCCCTCCTAATCGGCTCCCAGAGAACGGTTTTAAACTAGTGAGGTAACGAATAACAAAAACACTCTTCGAAGCAAAACTATTCTTCAAAATTAAAATGTCTTTTCAGAACATCAACCGCAATACATCACAGCGTCAGAGGCACTGCAGTGATGTCAGTCGATGCCCTGAGCCATTTTTCCCGGTTCCTCACCTATTGAACCAGGCTCTGTAATGAAATATGAAAATTAGTTGAATATTCCTTTTTCATATTTCATCAGACTGCTATAATCAATGGTTTCGTTTCCAATCGACCCGTATTTCACAGAAAATTGGGTTGCAAATGTTTGCGAAGCAAATATTTTAGCTGAAAACAAAACATCCCGACAGTAAGCTGAAACGACAGAATCACAAATGAGAGGTAAAAATTAGAGGCGACCAGTTATTAATATTTTAAAGATTTGATTTCCGAACAACATCGAAGTAAAATTACCGATTTCTTTTCCGCAATTCGTTGTTCCAAGGCCCGGAAAATGTAAAAAATTAATAAGTAGTAGCACTAGAAAACGAACGGGGAAAATTCACGGAAAAGGCTGAATAAAAGAAAGCACTACGTGAATGATGAATTCTATTCTCAAAAGTAAGAAGCTTGGCCGCACGGTGACGGGATGTCTCCAGCAATTAGTTAGCCCATGGTCTTTACCACGTTAAAGTGAAACATACAAGCACAACTGTGTGAATGTTAAAGTGCAATATACAGATTTTGTTAGCTACGGGATCAGTGATGCCAATATCGCGAGGCACAGATTTCACTTAGCGACTGTGGTGTGATTGCCAAAGGCAAGTCACTACGTGACCGTCAAAATCTTACATTTCAGAATTGCCACAATAGTCCTCCCACTCTCTTCTCGGCTGCAAACAACTCCTGTTAGGGACAAGATACTAGATTATGTGCACTCCCCGGTCTTACTTTGGAAACTTCAATAATTTCCTAACGCTGCCAGATCGACTACGTTCTCCCAATATGAGTATGTAATAAATGCGATTGACAAATGTAGGCTACTGTGCAAAGTGTGAGCAATGGATATAACCGAGATTGCGATTAGCGAATATTGTGAGAGCTGCAATACTTTAAATTACGTGTATTTTTTTCGAAGTTTGAAGCCTTTCATCTGAAGAGATCATCGCTGCCGATCTACTGAGTACATATGGGGATAATGATGGGGTGGCTGGCCCCGGCGCCGAGGGATACAGAGAGTTGCCTTGCCGTTCCTCGGCTCTTCCTTTGTTGCGCCGGCCGAGGAGGTGCGCGTGAGCGCGGGTATCGACGGCGCGGCGTAGCGCGGCGCGGCGCGGGGGCGGGCGGGCGACCGCGCCGGCGCCGCAGCCCTGCTCTGCCTTGCCCTGCCCGGGGTTCGACGCCAGTCGCCCGGAGCTCTTCGCCGCCATCGCCCTCGTCCGCGCGCCCGCCGCGTCGCGCCGGGGAGACGAGGGTTGGCGAGGCCGCGGCCAACCGGTAAGTGCGCCTCTGCTCCACACGCGTCCGGCGGTGTCGCTGCCCCTCGTCGCGAGTCTCGGAAAGGCCGCAATTAGCTTAGGTCGACCCAAGGCCCCGCGTCGTCCCATGCCGGAATCTCTTTTCGTGACGCGCAAGTAAGAGCGACGACTGTTGTCCCCCTTGAGTGAAAGTTGTTATTCAGATTACTAAGTTGTTAAAGTATTGACACACAAGGGAATATTGCAATGTTTTGCATCCGTACCGATCACTTCAATATATGATCGATATAAATGGCTGTGGTTTTTCTTTCTTCTAATGTACAGTTATAATACAATAATAATTTTTAAAGTAGAAATGCCCAGTTCTTTGTTTAACTATGTCAAGTACGTTGATATATTCCTTCAAATTAATTTTTCGCAAAAATTCATGCACTTAGACACGCACGATAAAGATTTGAAATTATATAGGCGAAGGCTACAAACTAAATCATTTTACTAACCAACAGAGACAAATAACTTAAAGTTATTTTAGGGTAAATGAAAATTAATATAAAAGTAATTCACTGGCGCTGTAGTAATGACGTATCGTCAGAGATCCAGATTTTCTTCCTTGATATGACTTTGATCTATAAGTACATCATTTTCTGATGTACGTCATGCAACATTATCAATGTCGAATGAAAAAGCAATGCCACAATATTGGAACATGGTTGTTTCCTAGAATTCCCAAATTCTCCATAAGTAAATTCTTCCAAAAGAGATTTCAATTTTATTTTAAGGTGCTTCCGAAGGAAACGCAAACCAACAAACGAATGTAGAGCAACATTTTAATAATCGAAGACAACATAAAACTTACATCAATTTGACACAGATGTACTATATAAAATGTATTGTTCATAATTCTGTATGTTCTGTTTGACTGCCGAGCAGTGTGTCAGTTACCGCGCGGTACACGCGTAGATGTCCCACGCCTTCGTTCTTGTGCGCAGAAGCAGCCTCGGGTCGCGCAGTGGCCGCGGCCGCGGCCGCGGCGATAAACCAGGACGAGAGGCCGAGCTCCGCGCTCGTATGGATCTCCGGGTTCCCTGCAGGCGACGTCACTGCTAATGCGGCGTGACGCATTTGCGGGAGTTACGACTTGGCGCGAGCTGGGTCACTGGTCGCCGATACATCTTTCCAAGATAAATGCGATGCGTACTTCTGCTTTCATGTACATTCGAAATCCCGCCGCGCTAACGATGCAGACGCCAATTTTTTTTGTCTCCGCAGTGGCGGCTCGTCAGTACATCCAATTCCACACTTACGTGAACAAACAAAAGTATGCGTTATTTTTTTTCCTTTTTGAAAAATGACCTTTTATTAAAAAAAAACACGTTCTTTATCCCTTGGAAGCTATCGTTTAGTTTTCCGCGATTCATTAAGCATTTAAAGCGTCATCGACTTCAGTATTTGGGGAAATCGAAAGCAGACGCTGCTTCTTTATGCTGTTTGATTTGTACCTTTCGTTAGAACTTTGTCAATATTCATTACAAATTGTTGCAACATTAGACCACGGTATTGCGCGACGATATTTTAAAAATTACGTATTGCAATTTAGCGACCGTGAAGGACATTAAAAAAAATGACTTACACGAACAATAGATTATTCTTGTAGGATTCTTACAATAAAAATATTTAATTGAAATATTAGATTCCTCAGTTCTGCACCCGAAAAGAATGGAAATTCTGAATTAGTCTCCTCGAATTACTTTTGATTTTACGAAATTTGACATGTGGAAAATATCTCAAATGTCTCGAAATGTTAAGCTCATCAGCAGCTATTCAACTTACTACACATTTCACTCACCATTTACTTATAGAGATTTTTTTCACAGAATGGTTGAGTCAAAGATGTGTTGAACAAAACTCTTTGTCCGACAAATCTTTCTTTTTATCGACTGCATTGCTAAAAGAGCACTTACAATCATTTATGAGACGAGTTGTTAATATCATTACGAAAATATGCGCAACTAAACTAATGCATATAATTATCATTGTTTGAAAATTGTTTACTCTACGCATTTTCGAGAATTCAAGTTCATGATCCGCATTTTTTATTCTCTTGGAAACTTGTACCCAGGTCAGAGCATTTGCTATAGAGGTTTAAACAATGCTCGCGGTTGGAGTATCCCACGTTCGGGTCTTCAGAACCGTAAGCCAAACTTGATAAGTACATAATGAAAAGAGTAAAACCGTCAAGTTGTCCCTCGTCTGGCAAAATATGACGTTGTGCGGAGCCTTGCGGCGAGCGTGACAGGCTGCCTTCACCGCCACGTGTTAACCGTCGCGTTGCCGCGCCGCCGCATTATGTTAAGTGCATCGTAATCCCGTGCCGTCGACTAATCGAATTCCTTCCCGCGGCGGGGGCGTGGCGGAGGCGCTTTGCAGGCGGGGGGGCGGGGGGGGCGGGGAGGGGGGCCTGGCCGGGGAAAGTGCGAAGGGGAGAGATCGCATCGATCGCAGCGGCCTCGCCCCAAGGCGCCAGTGCCGTATTGGAACCGTGCCCCTCAACGCCGTCGGAACGACAGCCCTAGTAACGCGCAAATGATCAACCAAATTCTATTTGCGCTTCACTACCAACATTCAATATTCCAACTGCACAACAATACAACATAAACGAAACATATCCGTTCCGTTCAAAAGGATTTCCCTCACATGTGAGGCAACCATAAAACATAATAAATCATACATTTATATTTGTAATGTTAATTAATAATTACGGTTCTAAAATTAAAAATTACGAGAAATATAAAAAAAAATTACAACCAATGACATACTAGAGCTGCTCTCAACATTAAGTAAAAAGTTAAAAACCACCTCACAAATGACAAAACATCCTCATCTACAACATGTTCACGATGTTTCCATTGCTTTTATAGACTTATCTTAACAAAATCGAGATTAATAAGTACAGAGTTCTTGTAATATTGCCACAAAGCAGTTCAGGAAGCCCCTAAAATGGTCCGGATGCTATTGGTGTGGTATGAATACTATTTAGTGTGTGAGAAATTGCCACCGCCGGGGCAATCGCTCCGACAAAGGGAGGTCGACGCTGGTCCGAGCGCCTGGTGAGGGGAGGGGGTGTCGAATTGGGACCCCCTACCCTCGCACTGCCCGGTGCCCATTCGCCTCCCCGTTCCCGTCCTCTACCCACCTCTCCGCGCCTCCTTGTCCTGGTCGGCCATTCCTCTGGCCTTCCGGCTCCCCGACCGTCCGGAAGTCCCCAAGGCAGAGATTCCAGAAGCGCGGAAACCTTACTAGCTGATGTGTACCCGGCTGCCCCATCTCTCGTCTCCAGCGAGGGCCCAACACCGCCACATACCGCAATATAACACGCACTACCCTTGCTAACGATCACAGCACGTGGCGCGCCCGAAAATATAACCAACAATTACAAAGCTATATTATTATTATTATTATTATTATTATTATTATTATTATTATTATTATTATTATTTAAAGGACATGATCCTGGGCACTCAGGGATTTGTACACGTAGGCTTCCTCGGCTCGAGTTCATGACGTCTAGGCTGTCCGGGTGAAGAAGCCTGCGACTTGACAGGCGAAACGTCGGCCAATCTGCCAACGACGCGGCGTCACCCGGACAGCCTAGAAGTCATGAACTCAGGGATTTGATCAGCTTGACTGCTGTGAAGCGGCCAGAAGTAGGTCAGATGCAATAATATATGATAGTGTGTTTCATGCATCCAATATCAGGTTTATGATAACACTATGAAATTGCTACCTCCGAAATTTGATATACCAAAATACCAATTTTGTAAAAAAAAAAAAGTATTTTCTTTATAGGGTGATTTGCGTACGCCCAAAGAGGTATTATATATTATACATCACTATGTGTAGTTTTATGATGTCAGTATTTGAAAATCAAATATATTTAGAATGCTTTTCATGTGTTTATAGTTAACACCGAGAGCACCTATGTTTCTTATCTGATACCGGGTGCGAGCGCCTCAGAGTTAGAGCTAGATAACTTGCACCCTTGCCATTATCCTATGTAGATAGCCACTCCTTGGCGATCCACACGACTTTTGTTATATATGTACGAAATACACACTGCCTATGCATATGCGTAATATTACCTATTTTGTAAAAAACCATAACCTCTTTTGCCTATTTTGGAATCGAAGTTGGAGGCCAAAGTAAACCTTGGGTACCCCACAAAGTGTATAGAATAAGCAATGAAGACCTTAGTCATTGGGTCAACGGTAAAAGACCGTCGCTATCTTTTGGAATACAAACAGTTTGGAGAGAACGTTAGTAATGACTGGTCGTTCTGTTCGTGTGATGCGAAGGGGTACAATTCTAAAAATAACAGCAAATTGTGTATCCAGTTGTTCGGACAGCCATTTTACCTGTCCTCCATGGACCGGATGTACGAATCCCTGTGCGACCACAAAATCTTCAAAAGATCTAAATCTATCAAAAGCTAATTAATCTAATTTTTTTAAAAGTTTTAGTTAATGGTCCTGATATGAGAAAATTGATGTCAGATGCAGCATTTAAAAACAAGATGAGAAGGCGAAAGCAGCATCAGTATAACAAGTGATGTTGTGATGCTGTTTCAAAATTTCTTGTTATAACAAGGAACCCAATTACCGAAACATTGTAGCTAACACAGTTAAAGAATACAGGAACTTCCATGTAACATCACCTAGATTATTTTCCTGAGAATCTAGAATTTTTGAGCGAAGAACAAGGCAAACGATTTCATAAGATATGATGGAGTTGGAAAGGACGTACCAGGGATGGTGAAGCATACTGTTGTTGGATGGGTTAAAGCTTAAAATACCTGAAGACAAAGCTAAAAAGAACATGGAACATAAGGACTTGCTCAAGAAAGAAGGTGTTAAAATTTGTGTGAAACTATCCAATAGTGAAGAAAACAAGACCAAATAAAGCAAAAGCTCTAGTGATATAGTTAACAACCATACATATTAATTTCAACAAGTTTTGCCAAATCAATTGTTTTTTCTTAACAAAAAGTTTTATGAAAACGTTTGTTATGAAATTTGCGTAATTATACAATACATGGAAAGAGATTTCGTGAGAAAACTTTATGTGGTAGAAGTAACCGGATTGAAAATTCGGATTAAGCACTTCAACATTATATAAAATTACATTTTATACTTGAGGCAAGAAGCAAAAAGTTTTAATTCGCAGGTTAGTGTAATTTTCACTGTATTGAACCCATCGTCAATATTTCACTCAGTTCTTTCGAGCCCCTTTGCACGCACACGCACGCACACACACACACGCACGCACACACACGCGTGCGCACACACACACACACACCTTCTCCCTCGTACTTTTTGTGTACTGCGCTACAATGCAGTGCGCCCACATGGATATGGACATGGACATGGACAATCGGGGACAGTGGTGTCGCAGTGATCACACTTCACCCTGTTCCGTCCCCAGTGTTTTAGGTGCCACTGACATATCGGGTCAGAGGGCAGATACCCGGAGCTTCAGGATTCCATGATCTCCAAACACTTTATTTAAGATAAGAAAATAGGCCTACAAAATTCGAAGGTTTTAAAATATACATCGAAAAGTGTGGCGTATCAGCTGGCGTTCGCTCAAGAGCAAAGTGACCATCTCTGAGAACACACACTCACACACACATCCATCCATCCAAACGCACCACTTTCACTCGACTGCATCGGCGTGTGGCAGTGCAGCAGATGCGGAAGCGGCCTCGTCGGAATGTTTACGCCCGTCGCGCGCAGCGCGGACGCATTGTCATCGCGCCACTCCCACCCGCGCTCCCCGCGCCTCCCCGCGCCTCCCGCACTCCCCGCGCCGCGCCGCGCGGCTCTTTTCAAGCGCGAGGAAAAAGCGCGCGCGCCGCGGGGAGGGAAGAAGAAAGAAAGAAAGGAAGGAAGGAAGAAACCCACTGCAGCAGCCCATGCGCCGCTCGTCGTAAACATCCAGTCCAAGAGAATTCTTCCAACGTCCACCGGACATGGATGACCCACGATTCTGCCCGCATCGCGTGAAGCCGCTCGCGTCGATATGCACGCGACGTACCATACACCCGGTACCTCCTTCCCTCTTCTAATCTTTAGTGTTTTAAATACAAAGTTAAGCTTTTTACTCTATCAATTTCGTGATTTTTGCTTTAAATGAAAGGTCGTAGGCCTGAGGTGTGATATCGCTTGTTATTATCAACCGGTTTTATAGGATAAACACTAAATGGTAATAAAACCGTAAAATTAACCGAATGAACGCCTATCTGCCGGCATTAGTTAATTACGTCGTTCTTAAAGAAGGTCTTGGCCCAGCACTAGTAAGCGTGTGTATCAAAGGTTAGTGAAGCGAAAATGGGGAGATTTTCTCCTCCTTCGAAGATTGAGTGTTTTTAAATGCAAATCTTAATCGGTGATTGCATAATAAGGCAATGCGGAGCAATCGCATAATGTGTCCCTTAAAAAATCAATGATATAATGCAAGAGATACGTTTTAAATTAAGGTGGCTGGCAGGATTTTCTGCTGTAATCCATCACAGTCCATTACAGATCTTAGTAAATATAAAATATTTGAAAAACATTTTCAGAAACACTTAAATCTGAGTTCACAGTCAATAGTGTTTGTAACGTTCAAATATTTAGAAACTTTCCTGATTTCAGTAGTCTTAGACAAGTATACTAAAAGACTTCAAACATATTTTAGAGGAGTTTCGCTTTTTCCTATACTGCCCACAAGTATGTTGGACTTTTCTGCTGTACCTTTTGTACAGTTCCTTTTGAGTGATGTAGTTGCAAGGGTTCAGTTCGTACTCCTTCATTTTGTTGTGGCGTCCCTTTTTCTCTGTCGTAGGTTTTCTTTTGACTCTTCTTTATTTCGGAGGAACTTTCACTACTCTTAAAAACGGTCAAAGACCTACTTATACCTAAGGAAAATTACGCATTTGGGTCAGCAATTGCGGAGAAACATGGTCAAATCGCAGTTTACATCAGTTGGAATCAAGAATGGACGAATCAGCACCGCGAATCAAATTTATAACGCGTAGTCGTTAATGTCACGTAGGTCGAGGTCTGTTCACAGTACACGTCAGGATGGCCAAGTAGTGATTCTTACGTAATAAAATATGTGGGACATTTTAGCTCGAAAGATTTCCCAGCAAATCCTGGGAAAACCTCTCAGCCGCACTATCCGCTGTCGAACATGTGAGAGCATCTGAGGGCGGGGAGCCTTGAGGAGCGCGCATTAGAGCACGCGAGGAGGCTGAAAGGGCAAAAAGAGAGCTCCCGGGCGGAGAAGCGCCACAACTAGAGGCGGCATGGCGCGGACAAAACAAGGCCAGGGCGCGGGCGCGGGCGCGGGCGAGGGCGCGGGCGCGAAGGGCGGGCGAAGGGCCATCTGCCCCGCTGCTGCCACATGGCACGCGGGAGGCGAGGCGAGGCGAGGCTCGTCGGCGCCGACGCTCGCGTTCCTCCATTCACCTTGACGGCAACCGCACCTCCCCCCCCCCCGCCCCACAACCGCTTCTACGACGCCTCCACTCCCCCACCTCGATCCCCCTCCTTGTCTTACTATCTTTTCCCTCACTCTCTCATCTTCCTTCCCTTACTACGCTTTTCACCTTGATTACATTTGTGCGTGCCTTCCGATCTTTTAGGTTTCCTTTTGACCCTTCCTTCCTTCAGAAGCTCTTTGAATTGCTTTCATTTTTGTTGTCACAATCATCAAATCTTTTCACTTTCCTATTTTCCGTTAGTCCAAACTTCCTCTTCATGATTATAGATCTTTCTTCTCCCTTCCCAATTCTCCTATTTCTTCTCATCCATCGCCCATTGGGCCTCGTTCTGTCCAGCCTTGCTTGAGGTATTTCTCGCTCTGTTCGCCCCACGTGTCGAGATTGCTAGGAAGCGCCGGCCTCCCGCGGCCGCTGCGGGCGCCGCGCCGCGCCGCGCAGAGGAGAGGAGAGGAGCCCGCTCCCGTGGGACCGCATTCCTCGCCTCGGGGAGAGCCGCATAGCTCCCCGCGGACGTTTCCCTGCTTCGCCGCTTCTCCTCTCAAAACGCCGCGCCGCGCCTCGCCGCAGCGGAGGCTCTGCCCGCCCCGCCCCGCCCCGCCCCGCCCCGCCTCGCCCTCCGTCTTATCCCTGCGCCCTCCCTGCGGCGGCACGCGCTGCACGCCGAGGCGCCGCTCTCACTCTCACCCACCCCTCTCCCTCTCCCTCTCTCGCTCTCGCTCTCTGCGACGAGGAATCGGTGCATCGCTGGCAGTGGACAAAGTCAAAGGACATGCTGAGAAATCAGGGAATAAACATCTATGAGTACTGCTGGAGTGTTTTTAAACTTCCTGAAAGGCAAGCTTTTAAAAAAAACAGAAGGAAAAAGTAAATCTAAGACGAGAAATTCACGGCTGGCGGAATGGCTTACAGCATTTCGTATATCATGGCTAGGCTTACATGTTTTGCAAAACCCATTCGTATTGGGTTTGCTTTGGCGTTAGTTGTATTTTGCCGCTCTTCGCAACTTTTGTATCAGCGGCCCCTTTTCACTGGTTTCCATTTTTTAAATTTTTTTTTATCTTCACTACAGCCTCTCACCCACAATCTGTCTCTCTGCCCTCACCCTCTCGAATCTTCGCCTCTCCTCGTCCGGCTTCTACTTCCAAGCCGAATGCGTCCGGGAGCTTGTCCTCTCAGGCACCGCAGAGCTACCCCGCGCCATATCTCACCGCGCTACGCCGCACTACACTACTACCATGCCATGTGGAGCTATTCTGCGTCACGCCTCGCCCAGCCTCGTCACCGCCACCGCCGGCCCGCTCCGCACCAAGCCACACCACTGAGCGGAGCTACACCACACCACACCACGCCACGCCACGCCACGCCACGCCGCACCGCGCCAAGCAACGTCACGCCACGCCGCACCAAGCCAAGCAACGCCACGCCGCACCAAGCCAAGCAACGTCACGCCACGCCGCGCCACGCCACGCCACGCCGCGCCACGCCGCGCCACGCCGCGCCACGCCGCGCCACGCCGCGCCACGCCACGCCGCAGCGCCTCAGAGGGGGGAGGGAGCGCAGGGCACCGCTGCCCTCCCCTGCCCCTGCGCAGTTGTCAATTTTTGCCAGCGCCAACAGCCAAGAAGCGGACACGAGGAGAGAGGAGAGGAGAGGAGAGGAGAGGAGCGGAGCAGCGCCCGCCGGCCACGCCCTGCGCCCCGCCCCGCGCCCCGCCCCTCGCTCCTCTCCGCCCGCCGCGGTCGTCGCTCCCCGCCCAGCGCAGTGTCACCGGCGCCCCATTCGCGAGGCCCAACGCCACGCGCTATCCGCCATACGCACGATTCCCACGCCCAAGACGAGGCATGCATCATTGGACAAGCCGTGCAAGCCTCAAGGGGGAGCTTGCAAGTCTTCGCCTTCGCATTGTTCAAAGAGCAGAACGGCTTGTCGGAACCATGTGGTAGCCGACGCGATCCAGGTTCGCATGCCCCGCTTCGAAGTGTATGGGGACTAAAACACTTTAACCTCCCAACACCGTCCGAATTTCAGGAAAAAATTCATATATTGAAATACACTTGCAATGTAATGGATTGTTTTAAAAAATGTAAATTGTGCAGCACACATTAAAAATAAAATGTTTTAGGTGAGTGCATGCCAATTTCATCTTGTGAGATACTTTTATGACAAGTTTTACATTCACGGCAGCGTTATGAAATCTTTAGAAACGTTTCATAATTTCTTTTGTTGTAATCGCTTTATCTTATTATTGTGTTCGCTGTTGACGCTCTTTGAGTAAGCAAATGGAACTACGTATCTATCACATCTCACTTATCCAATTAGACACGCGGTCTGGACTGTGCTTTGAGCATTCCACAACCCCTATTCTTTTTAGTGCAATTGATTTACAATAACGTGTGGTTTGGTGTACCGTTCCCTATTATTAATATACATAACTGCTCACGAACAGAATAACTAGTTTAAGAATTTTTTTAGAAGATAGAATTTCTATCAGTTACCAAAATAGTAGGACACCACAGCACGTGTACCTATAAAATTTATTACTCCTTATAACCCTGTTTCAACAATAGGACTACTTCTTAACATTTACTTATGCAATAT
Organism: Gryllus longicercus; assembly: GCA_038098605.1. NCBI lineage: Eukaryota > Metazoa > Arthropoda > Insecta > Orthoptera > Gryllidae > Gryllus > Gryllus longicercus. The sequence continues at coordinate 1,270,861 of JAZDUA010000362.1, forward strand.
CAACGCTTGAATACGTGAACATCAACGCCAATGTTTACTTTCATTCATAAAGCTCCCAAACTTAACTGACAAAATAAAATAAAACAGGACAATTTCGTTTCAAACCTTTTATAAAATTTCAATTTTCATACAATCAATAAATATTCAAGTAAGTTGTATTTATAGAGAAGAAAACCGTTTTTTATGTATGAAATATTCAAAATAATCCTTACAATGATTTTTTATTTGCACTCCTGCGTTATGAATGCAACATCTGCGAACTTTCCTTTTATTTTTTTTTCCAACGTTTTCGTTCACCTTTGTATCAAACTTGTGTTAATCCCTGATAATATATTAAATACCTTTATCTATAAACCTTTGAGTTTTTCAGTTTTCATTATTATGTCACTGTCAACGAGGATTCCTTGCTCCACCATTCGTATGTTGTGAATTACTCCAGTTGTAATGCGAAGTCACTTATTTCAATTATTTGTGCCAAATCACATGTACATATTACGAAGAAAACTTATTTTGGTTTCACTGCCAATCGTTTATTACACTAGAGACACATCCCACCAACAATGAGATAAAAGCTGCAAAACTATCTCTAGATAGGCGTTTGCCGTGCGTTGATATAGTATCCATGTTGATGGAAATATTCAACTCAAGTCATCACAACAACATATTCGCAAGAATAAAGCGCAAAATCTTGCAAATTCTTATTATTTTATATTTACACAATATTAATCTAAAAAGAAAGTTCATGATACAAACACCATTGTGCAGAATAAGTGTACATGCACTTTACACTCTTTTAGTTTCTTATAAATAATCTCTCCCGCGCTTTGTGCAAGTTTTGTGTTTGGAAAGTTCAGAAAGTTTATACAATTTTTTTTATTTTTTTTTAAACTTGTTTGTGCATGATTTTTGACAAATGTGTGTAACGTCAACGTAGTTTGTAGTAGTACTCGTTCATTGACATCGCTCCATTATTAAGCTTATTCAGTAGATTATGAGCTGCACTGCAATTATTAAGAACCATAATATTTATTCCACTAGCAATATCACTCTTTGATTAAAATAATTTAGCACTTTTAAGTGGACAAAGTGTCTCCTTGAATAACTTTTCTGACACAATTCAGTCCAAAAGCGGCACATCCGCATTGCAACAGGTTTGGCAAAAATCCGATTCTCGTGCTACATTTATCAAACAACAAATTGGGAATACTGATAAAAATGTTTTTTTTCACATTTAGAAGCAATTGATCACCATGACTGGGGTTCGCATTTTTTTGCAAATAAGGTATTTTCTTCGGTTTGTTTGGGTGTGGTACAGCTCATTAATTAGAGTACTATATTTAAACTTTTTCAACAACAAAAACAATTAAAACAAAAACGTTTTATGCCTCATTATTGTGTTACATTTTATATTAAAGAAATAACAATTACACCTGTTAAATACGATATCGTATTTTTCTCGTAGTCTCTCCAAATCTACTTCGAATCACCAAAACAATGTGCGTGAACAAGTCACGCGTCTGACGCAATGTGTAGTACATCTATTTTTCCACTTTGCTTTGACGATCCTCTCGTTAGAGATATTTCTCACAGCAACATTACTACCGGAAGTTTCTCGGAGGAAAACGAATGAAGCTTCCTTAGATCGCGCCCAAAAAGTGTCGTTCCAGCATTTCCACAGCAGCGGGGAGAGCTTTACATCTGAAAATGTGGCACAAAAACTGTGCATTGTCAACTGTTCAGCATATTAAATAATGCAGTGCTTTACGAGTTGTTCTTCTAATCAATACTCATTTTTCCTGGAACAAAAGATACTCAAAACTTTCGATGAAAGAAAGATCAAAATCATTTGTGCTACAAACGTTTAGGTCTTTCGACTTAGTACAGAACAAGGAGTGTTTTATTAATTAAAGTGTATTTAGAAAGTGTTGAATTTGTTTGTGTTCCGTAAACATCCATGGTTTCAAAGTGCTCGCATTTCCATCTTTTATACGATTGAATTAATATTTGTAATCATCACTTAAAACACAAATAATACATACGCATATTAGTTGCTTCAAATTTGTTGCATTATTTACAAAAACTCTCCAAAACCATACATTGACAATCATTACAAAACGCTGTTGACTTGCGTTATGTTTTATTTATGAAACGTCCTTTTAAATCATAAATACTGCGAAGCAATGATTTACTGGGCATCTTGTTACCCCTCGACACGAAATGAGGTTTCCTAGTGGCAAGGCTCAACTCGGAAGCTGTAAACGGGACGTTTTTAGACGTACCATACTTCTATAGGCGAACGGTGCGGCAAATACATCTCCTTTCACTGCCACATGGGGAAGGCCTCTTCCCGGGCTATGATTTACATTCACATTTTACACGCACTTTCCTTCCGTTTATTACATTTTAAGGCGATGAATTGCGCTTTCTGGAAAGGTAGGGTCCACAAAGAAACGTTTGAAAAAGGGGACCCCTCTTTTCATTTCTAAAAATGGAGGAATAAAATGCTTTTGAGCACGGAAGTGTGTGCTCCTGCTCCAACCACGCTGCTTTGGGTCTGAATGAAAAGAACTGCAAATCCATTGAGAGGATAATAACTCCCGATGCAAGTCCTTTTAATTTCTTTAACAATTTGCCAAAAATGTCTGTAAAAATTATCAAACGTTTGACGTTCCACGTGCGACTCTGTGATCAGTTCCTTATTTGTTTATTACAAGAGTAAAACTTGCAATAATAAAATACGTAATTGGCCTCCAGGAACTTGTATTCCTTTGCATAATTAAGTGTTTCGACAGATACAGAGAGAATATATCATCTCTACAATACGCTCAGTAGACATTTTACAATATATGTAAACCCACTGACAAAAAGATGGAGATGGCGGGAGATAGGAGGGACAGGGGGAACAGGGGGGGGGCGGAGATTTACTAACGAGTCGTTCGCAGTATTCTACGAAGTTAACCTTCTTGAACCAAAACGTACTTTTAGATCTTTTGGCATCTCTATTCCGTAGAATGGGTTGGCAGATACGAACAGAAATTTGAAATCTATGTAAAAGGAATGCGTTGAAGGAATAGAGGAACAAGTAATAGTTCACGATTAAATTAAAGTGACTATGTGATTTTCTGTAAAATGCAATAACAAAGTTTAGAAACATTAGAATGTTTACTCATGCATAATATCGAACGTTTAAGGCTATACCTCTAAAGTCAGGGAAGACCTTTCAAAGAAAGGATCCAGTATAAAGCTATTTTCGCTTTTTATAAACTATGATTTACAAAGTGGGGAATGTTCGCACGGGTCCAGCTCGTTGCCAATTTTTTTGCGAAGCCTATATTACCAATAAATAACTTACCCCACATTAGAGAATCTCTCGATATTAATACACCAAAGAATAGGATCAATTTTAAAATGCGCAAAGAAAAGAATTTGTAAGATCGTACATGCAGCTCGATCTTGTTTGCATTCGTTTTGTATAAGAACACTTCTGCTACAAACTTATTTGTAAACTTTCAAAATTTTGTTCGCTCAGCGGAGGTGGTTCTCAGAACTTTCAATCAAGAACGGGATGGGAACCTTTGATGAAAAATCTCACGATGAACACTGTTCTCACGAAAGTTTTGTATTTCTAGTTTTGTGCTAGGCAGAAGTGAGAATAAATATCCAAAAATACAGTAATTGAAGTCGCTTAACTCAAAAAGCGGGGAGCGGAAGGCCAACTTTCGTCTGAAGGGAAGGAGGGGGGTTAAGGGTTACGATCTGTTGCAAAGGCAGGGGGAGCGCGATAGAAAAAGCAGGACAAAATTACGTATTTTTGCGTATTTTGTAAAACACATCTCTAAGAACCAAATATCTACGCGATAGTTCACAAACTATCCTTCCAAAGGAATGAGAACTCAAGCCCGTCTCAAATCTTATGTTGTTTTTTTATAAATCAATTATTTGGAAGCAGAACATCAATATTCCCCTTGATTATTTCGACTTGGTGACCTTGGTTTCAACACAGTAATACCACAGATTTCAATGAAAAAATAATACCTTGCATTGTTAATTGCTGTTAGAATTCACTAGTGTTGAGTTCGTTGAGAGCCACGAATGAAGAATAACCACAATTTTAAACAAAGCCTCTCTCTTTGTTAATCTTAAAAAAAAAAGATTGTTGGCGCTATTTGGAAAATTACCCTTTTACAAGGCTAGCGAATCTCAATGAATATAATGAACCCTCTCAGTTTTCTTTAGTAGAATATTTAAAGTTGAAGTCAGGAGGAGAAATAGGTGTCGCGCAGTGTTCAAAAAATTGCCATCATTATCATGATCAACATCAACTTCACTGTAAACCGTCCTCATGTTTCTCATTTTATTCATCAATGAACATGTGTTCTCTTCGTTGTTTCCCCACTTTCCCTCATCCTACAACCCATCTCTGTATTTTCACACGTAGTGTCCGTCACAAATCGCAGTTTCGTCTTGCCTCCTTTTCCGTCCCTTTCCCTCTCGGTCTCAACTCCGCCCCCGCTAGTGCCGGCGGCCCCCCCCCCCCCCACGCCTCCAGGATTCTTTCCCTCGCGAATGCTCACCGTCTCTCGGTCGCCCGCGCGTCACCATGTATGTGCGAGTGAATGGAAAAAAAAAATCCAAGAAAACTAAACCAATTAACATGAAATAAAATACAAGCACAGTTTTGTGCTAGTCTTAGGTTGCCGGCCAAAGTGCCGGCTTCATCCGTAGGTTAAGTTAGAAATAAGTTAGTAAGTAAGCACTGTCCCCTTCTTTGCCGCATAAGCCAAAGAGCTGCGGCGCATGTACCCCATGACAATAAACTCCCGTCTCGCCAGTGCTACTGGCGGGGGATAAGTTGAAAAAACACCTTTCCCCACAGCTCCCTCTTGGCCCTCGGCCCCTCCGTCAGCAGGGATCGCCGCGCTTCGATCCGTGGCGGCTGCGGCGGGGGCGGGGGCGGGGGCGGGGGCGCGCAGCTTCGGTCACTCCGGGGAGGAAAGAAGGCCGGCCAGCCGCCGGCCCTCGGAGCGCCCTCCCCCGCCCGGGGAGGCCCAGGGCCACTCTCCATTAAGCAAATTTATTATAATTCCTATTTTTCTTCCTTCATGCTAACTGGACAGACGGCTCAGCAAGGTAAGGCAGGGCGGGGAGGATCAGGGTGGAGCTGGGTTATCGAGGCGGGGGAGGGTGGAATCAGGTGGGGCGTGTCAGAGCCAAGGTGTATAGAATAGTTCATTCAGCGAGGCGGGAATACAATTTATTTTCCTTTGTAATAGACGATTGTCATAAACAGCCGTAATGGAAAAGTAGAGAAGCGATAAGTTTGGAAACAAAATACTTTTATGCCTTGCAATTTTCAAAGACATCTTTACTTCTGAAATAAAGTAAGAAAATGCTTCCCAAACTCAAGCAACTGGTTAACCGGGAATGTTCTAGATAATGCGATCTAGAATCCATATCTTTGACACATTGAAGGAAAAGTATCTACAGAAAAAAAACAAGTGAAATCATACTTGGAAAAATACACGCAATTGCCCTGCTCCTTTATCTCGTTTCACTGACTGAAAAGGGACTTCCTTTTCAATTAAAAGAAAGGGAAGTTGGTTTACTCTTTCAACTCGTTAAATGTCTCTCCAGAGTGACATTTCTGTTGTTTGGAGAAATTTCCAAATGATATTCCTAAAAAGCAAGCAGTCTAATTAACTGTAACCGCGGACATATAAAAAGTTAACTTGAAGTTTCGAAAGAATTTGAAATTACGGTAGCTTCACACTCGGTGAAAATTAAACATAAATTCCAATTAAAATTAAAGGATACATTGTTTGAATCGAAACTACCTCAAACCAAGAGTTCTCTATGTAACACATACCCCAAGAAGAAAACGATTTCGAAACCAATCGGAACATGTTTATACACAGCCTTTGCAAAACATTCGGCGGTCTGCGTATATCAATAAATAATATTATGAAGTTCTCGAAATGTCATACCCAGAGTATTCTTTGGTAAGGATTTCAGAGCAAGAACCCAAACGGCAAGTATCATGTGAGCGTCGTATGCCAACACTAGGTCTACCTAGAGAGTGGAATACACTACCAAAATAATTGTAAGAGAAAAGCAAGCTAATTAGTTTTTCCCATCATGCCGGAACGTAGAATTGATATTTATTATCCACTATTTGAAGTACCTTTCTTGAATTTTGGATTAACACCTCTTAAGAAGTTATGTATTTTTTTTATATGTTGCTTCACACATGATTCCTAATTGAATACAATTGGAACATACAGACTTTGGTGACATAGTGGAAATGCATATGGTAACCAACCATAATTTAATGTAGGCAACAATAATTCAAGAAAAATAAATGAAATCACTGCATTACATAGGTATCTAGAAATGTATTAACACTTTACTCGCTGACCAATAATAGCTATTGAGTAGTAAGAATTCTCCAGAATTGACCAGATAAAAAAACTCACAAGAAGCGAACACGCACCTTTAGATGCCAGAGTTCCTTTATGATCATTGCCGACAGTAAACGTCCAAGCAATATGTGGGGGCGTTGCGGGTTACGGCGCATGTATCTTGCGAGCAGTGCATAATCAGCCCCCCCCCCCCCTCCACATTTCGGATCCTTAACTTAGAACGCTACTGAGGCGTTGAAGAAACTATTTCCTACGGTGGGGTAGCATATCATCCGAAACTACCACTTTTCATGAAGACAAATTGTATTCTTATGAATTACTTGTGTCAGTGAATGGCAGAAAAATGCTGGGAGGGCAGGGAAACGTTCGTAAAGAAGCGAGAAAGTGACTATTCGGATTCGATAAGCAGCATCGCAGTGACATTATTTTGACTACTCTACCGTTTTTATCTGAACTCTGGGTTTAGACCCGCAATTTCTACTCTTCATTTCATCAGCACTTCTGAGAAACACACTACGCAAGGAGATTGTACAAGGACGTCCAGTGCATCACTGAAAGTATACCAAAAAGAACAAAATGCTATCTAGAAAACAGTTCTTATAATGAGGCCAAATATGATCCGGATTGCACCCGTGTTATTATATAATTTTCTTACCCCGATACAATCAAGAAAATTGTGTCTTTAGCCATTGGGATGGCTAATGCAGGAATGGCTCAAAAGGTACGGAGCAGTTTTGCGTAGAGATCGAGACTTAAAAGGAACAGAAGAGAGTATGTACATAGGACGGGTCACCCGCTACCCGAGCGTTCCGCAAATTTATTACTTCGGTTACTGAAAATGAGGGCCGGGTATTGTTTCGGGGAATGTATCCCAAATCTCGCACCTAATCGAAAATAGTTTCCACTTATAGGGAATGGGCAATTTGAGGATGGGGAACCGGCCCATAGCTCGATTGTGAGAATGGAGACGTGGCATGAATGGGAAGGAAGGATCGCGCGCAATCTGTACCTAATTCCAGCATTCGCCTGGAATCTATCAGATGAAACGATAGCAACGACCGTTCATAGCAGTCAACCCCCGAATGTTCTCTGCGATCCAGCAATTTGGACGATGTGTAAACTTCCTGCTTTCGCGGTGCACGGTCGCCACACGAACCCCGACTTCCGGCATTCGAAGCTTCAGATGCGGACTCAGTTCCAAACACCATCGCAATCGGTTCGGGTCGTAACTTCAGTATATCGACTTTCACAGTGGAAATAAGCGCTCCTACGTTCGGAGAACGTCCAACCACGAACTTGGATGCTTCACAGCTTACGGGTTAACATACACTGGGTCAAACTGACACGATTCAAAATTTGTGTGGGACCCTTAAGAGGGCTTATACTAAATTCTACAATATTTTATTAGTTGTATTGATTATTACGCAAAACTTCATTTTTTGCTTACCTTGTGCGAAACAGAGTAGAGAAACTTATTCACATGACATATTCTGAATGTCATGAGAATATATGGGTGTTGTGGTTTATATTTTTAATCCATACCTTCTCTTTTCGTCAAAATTACAATTAAAATTTTAATTAATGAAAATGCATGGTCTCTGCTTCGCTAAGCAATCCGAAACACCTGTTTTCTGACACATCGATCGAGCGAAACCGTGTACGCGGTCTAGCTTCTAGACCAGGGTTGCCAAATTGCCGGCCCGCGGAGCCATTTGATATTATTGCATCGCGCGAAAGGTTATTACTAATGTGAGAGTCCCTTGCATCCCTGTCGGGCGAAAACACGTGTGTGTCTAGTGCAGGCTCGCTGTCGGGGTCAACATCCCTTTAACGTACAAATAAGTTAATTTCAGGTTTAAGATTTTTTCAAATGCAAATTCAGAAATTCAAAATCGCCTGAAAGTGGTTCACTGCATTACACATGGTATGGTCGGATATCACGCATGGTCCCATTCCCCCTTGCAGATTGGACACCTTTGTTGTAGGCCTTTAAACCAAAGAAGTCAAGGTACATTTCGCAAGTCGTTATCTACAAAATGAGGGTTTTACCTTCTGGGCCCTCTTTGACACAGACCTACAAGATGTAATTTCACACTTTTTTAAGCCATGGTCATTGATTGTCATGGGAATGTTAGTATTTCAAGATGGATGCATTTTTGGTAAATTAACAATAGTATTGCACTAATTGAATGTTTTGTAAAGTTTCTGGGTGTAGAGTTATGGAATGTTACTTTCAGTTACTAGGAAACGATGTTACTGCCCCACATAATTTCACCCCGGAAATGATTTCGGGAATATCAATGAAAGATTTTCAGAGAAAATGAATTTTGTAATGTACATTTTATATATTTTATAATAAATAAAAACTTACTTGACAAAAAATATTAAAGAATATAAAAGTAATTAAAGGAAAATTTATTAAAATTTTGGCAAGACGGTTTTCTTTAACTTTAGAAATAGAAGGTCGCAGGATTTTGCAGTTAAATATTGCTGAATGATGGTTTATACTTTAAGTTTTCAATACTGCTGTGGTGAAAATACAGGTACCAGTTATTTTAAGAAATTGCTGTTCTTGAATACCAACGTTTACAATATGAGAAAATTCCAGATCGAAAAATTTAGATCGCCAAATGCAACTTTTATAATGCTTATATTGTTTGTTTCTACAGAATGAAGTAATCTACATATTCACCAAGTAAATTAATCTTATTTTGCACGAAAAATGAAAGAAAAAAAACAACACATTGGCCAAAATTACACTGAAAGGAATTTTTGTCGATAGTTACCAGGGATTAGATGGGTTCTTATTTGTCAGTTGTCCTTTGTCACGTGAGTGAAATTACGTGAGTAATATAAGAGTGAAATATTTAAATATCTGTGTATTATTTTTATATACGTTGTACTTGCAAAGTGCGTCATTCCCACTCTACATGGGGCCGAGCGCCTATCACCATCAAGACCGAGAACGAATTCGGAGCTTGCTGAAACCCGACGGAGCAAGGGCGTCCCTCGTTCGTATTTTGGAGCAAAGCCCTGCAGCAGGCAGCGACAGTCACACCAAATGATTTTCATACACAGGCCATATATCAGAACAAAGCTAGAGCTATCGAAATAAAAAATAAAAAAAATCTTCATAAGAGAAATTCAGAAGGGAAATAATGAAAGCGAATAATTTATTTTTAATGCAATGAATTACAACACCATTGAGACTCTTTCACAAAAACAATTTGGCAGTTAAATTCTGATAAGTTAAATAGTAATGCAATGAATTCTCGCAACGACGAAGAAAAGGTACGTTAAAAAAATTACATTCGGAATAAAAAAAATACTCTATCTCAAAAAATTTTAAAAAGCGTGTAGATTGAACTGGGCACATGTGATTGACTGCATTGAGGGCCATTGGATCAAAACCTATGTGGCACAGGACTATTAAAAGCGAAGCCTTTCAGTGAGTTAGTATGCTCTTTAGCACACCTTTATCTTTCTTTTTTTTTTAAGAAATTGCTAATGATTGTCTACTGAGTAAGCGTTTTATTTTCATGATTACGTGATTTTGATGTTGAATGGCGTGAATTTTGTCGAATTCTCGCTCCCGGAAGTTGGCCCACGTGGGCGGGCGTTTCCGTCCAGAAGCGCGTGGCAGCGCGAAGGGGCTCTCCCCGCGAGTACGCACACGCGGCGCGGCGCGGCGCGGGGCTGCGGGCGGGCACACGTGGCAACGCCGCTCCGCGCCGCGCCGACTCACCCCTCGTGAAAAACCACCCCAAATACTTTCCCTGTGTAAGCGGGCGCGGGCCGTGATGGCCGCCGGCGCGGCGCCCAATGGCAGCGCGAGGGCGCGAGGGTGCGGCGAGGGATGCGTCGGGCGGCCGCCCCTGCTGCAGCCCCTGCCTCAGCCCCAGCCCCAGCCCCAGCCCCAGCCCCAGCCCCCGCGCCACGCCGTGCCCAAGGAAAGCAAAGGAAGGGACGGAATTGGAGGAGTCGGGGACGCTGAATATCATCCAGGCTTGCGTCGGTGGCGGTGCCGCTGCCAGCTGTCGTGGTGGGACAGGATGGGAGGAAGAGGTGCGGGACGGGATAGGGCGGGACGGGGCGGAAGGAAGGAAGCGGGACGGGGCAGAATTGCATCGAAGCGGGCGTGCGGGACGGAGGGACAAGACGGGATGACCCATGTTGGCTGCAGTAGGTGATGGTGACCGGTATGACACGGGGCGGGGTGAGGCTGGGTAGAAAGGGCCGGGGCAAAATGGAGTGGAGGGGAGGGGAGTGGAGAGGAGTGGAGCGAAGCGGGGCGGGGCATAGCGAGGCGATGCAGCGCAGAGGGCTACGCCGGGCGGCGAGGGGCGAAGGCTGCTCGCCTGCATCCCCCCCCCTGTGTGTGTGTGTGTGTGTGTGTGTGTGTGTGAAAGGATGACGAGCCCCTTTCCCAGATTTCTCCGCACAGGAAGCGATTCGTCTGCTTTCGCCCCCCCCCCCCCCCCCGCGGTTGTGTCACCTGTTCTTTGATGCGCCCGGGGTGGCGGTGCCTTCCAAGTCCAGTTTCTCCTGTTGGGGCGGGCGGCCGTCCTTTCATTGAGACGGACTGAGCAACGGAGAAAGCTTCAACCCTTGGAATTTGGGGTCGTCAGGAAAGATGCTTTTTGCTCGCGTCATAAGTTCTCATTTTCTTGGCTTTTATGCGGCCAATTTCAGAAAAATAATGTAATTTGAATGGTAATATTTTGTTTGGGAAGAATGTAAAACATTTTCTCTTGGTTTATGCAATGTTGGTGTACACTAATTTTCGTATTCCTTCACTTCAGTAAATCCAATGAGCTGCCTCAATTTACAGAAACGAAAGTTTACAAAATAGTGATTTATTAATGCCTTAATCATGATTTTTTTTAAATGGGTACCAAAATTGTAAAGCGTTCAAGATTTTTATTTCTTTTTATAGTTTATATGTATCGGTACAAACAACGAAAGCATTTTTGAGCTCTGGCTACGTTTGTGTACTATAATTAATACACACGATACACTTTCCCTTCACTCGGCTTAGTGTATAAATTTAATAATTTTTTGTAATCCGTTTTCAGTAGTATCGAACTTACATCAGCTAATTAAAACATCAGAAACGCTGAAATTTTTGAATTTGTACTCAAACTTGTATTACTTAAATTCCGAAATGTGACATGCTCTAAGTTCTAATGATATATTTTACATTCATGTACTTCGTGTATGTTCAAAACTATTTGGTTATGACCCTGGTATCGTCGAACTTCCCGAACTTGAGATACTTTTTCAATGATCATTTTACGGGAATGTAAATAAATTACTTCCATTCCAGACTATCAATATTATTTTCCTAATGTGCGCTCCGAGTCAATATTTTTTATAATTTTTTCCACTAAAAACGTTCGTTCAATTTTGTTAAACTGCAGTTTTTCATGTATTACGAGTTATTTCGTAAAATAATATAACTATATTTACACTGTAGCTTGTTAGAATCAAACTGCAACTCTGAATAGCTAGAGAATTTATAAAATATATTTTTATCATTCTCAAACTATTTTACAATAGCACTTCTCAAGCGACGGGGTGCATAATATCGTGAACAGAAGTCAATGAAAATGATAAATGCATACAAATTCTAGAAAGTTTCTCTGCAGATGATGGTATGGGTTGATGCTAGGGGATTCCAGGAATAATAATAATAATAATAATAATAATAATAATAATAATAATAATAATAATAATAAAAGTTTCTATGATTGTAATATCAATATTACTGAACCTTCGGAAAAAAGAATTTGAAAATATGTGCACTATAAAAGTCTGAAATCATGAATGTCCAATCTTCCTGACAATGTTAAAGCGCCGTTTGCCTCAGCGTCCACTTCCACACGTCACAGTGACTTACAGCGCAAACTGTCATTAATAAAACGAACCGCCGTTTGCACAACAATATCATATGCAGGACGATTCACGATTGGTTTACAGCATAATTAGGGTTATTATACGCCCGCATTTTTAGGACAAGTCTCCAGAAGGATTATAAAGAAAATTATGAAATGAATTTTTGCTCCGTGTCAGTCAAAACTTCAACCCTACAGAAAATTACCGAGTTGTTTTCTTCGCTGTACCTTGTTTTACAATAAGCTCCTGTAACATTTTCAAACATTTTGGAATTTTTTTCTTTAACATTTTTGCTCGAGTGAAGGAAAGTACATTTATAAATACTGTATAAGTTAAGATTTTCATTAAAACGACAGAAATTGTGAAAAATCAAATATTTTTCGAAGCATGTCCTTCAGCTGCCTTATTAAAGCCACAGTTTGGTTTCGCAATGAAATTTTAGATCTTTGAATGATGTCATGCACTTTTATAAAAAAATATGAATAGTTGAGTAACTAATAACCATAGGGAGAAAAGTCTTAGTACGTCGCCCATTCTTTCTAGTTTACTTTCTCGTCCACGAACTTGTATAGTAAAGAAAGTTTTGTAATGCTGCAGTAAATACTGGCGATTTTTCGTTAGAAAAATTCGAGAGCGAGGGGGCGGGAAGACGAAGGCGGCAACGGGGCGGGGGCAAGGGCGAGGACGCGGACCTAGGAGGGCGGAAGCAAGGGCGAGGACGCGGGGACGCCGGTAAGAGAGGGCGGGGACGCGGGTAAGAGGGGGGTGGAGACGCGGATGAGAGGGTGGAGACGCGAACGAGGGCGAGAGGGGGCGCGGACGGGTAGGCTGGTGAGAGAGAGGGCTCAGCCGAAGCCGAGGGCGAGGGCGAGGGCGAGGACAACGGGGCGGACGTCGACGAGGGTGGCTGCTTTCGCTCTGCAGCTTCCAGTCGCGAAGGAGTATTCTTCGGCTCCAATCATTTGATTGAGCGTCAAATGCGATGCTTCCTCTTTTCAAATCCCCTCTCATATCAACGTTTTATTCCTTTTCAAAAGGGGGTAAACAAAGCATTAAAAAATCTATCTATGCTCAAGGGTTTGTTGGGTTCTCTGAATACATAAATTAATGCTTGAGGGAAAATTAGTGAAAAGCTCATCGTAAGGTCTGTGAAAGAGAGAGAAATCCACAGCCAATTTCGATATTGTTATTGAACAGCTAGTGTTATACGACTGCTGACTAGCACAGGCAAGTCAATCAGCCAATGTAGCCAACAGATTGATTAGTAATGCCGGGCACGTCGTCTGCTAAGATCATCAGGCTCTTAGTGTTGTAGATGTTTTTATCGCGGCAGGTGGCGGTGATCTTCCCCCGCTGGCTGGCGAGATCCGCCGCCGACCTACGTACCTCGGCTTGCGGGAATTGTCCCCAAGGAGGTATCTCCCATTAGCATCGCATGGCATCGCCCTAGCCGGGACAAGCTCTGAGCTGCCGACCAGCGTGGTGTGGCACGTTGCCGTGCAGCGCAAGCGATTGTGTGAAAGAAAGGCGTGAGGATAGGACAAGGAAGAGGAAGGAAAGACTGTGCGCGGCCCGTTGCCCATTTGGCAGGGCACTGCTCCGACAGTCGCCCGACGTTCATCGGAGAAACCACGCAAAACTACCGATCAGAGCAGCCAGCTGCTAGAATCCTTCCCCAGACAGCGACTGAATTCCACCATGCTATCTAGCTAGTGTTGAAAATCCTTCCACCGTCGGGACTCGAAATCTAGGCAGAGGCACTGCAGTGACGTCAGTTGATGCCCTGAACCTTTGTCGGTGGCCAACAGAGTTACATGACAAGTTCTTATCACCTTTCATCCATTTTTTAAGCCAAGGCACTGCGAATCAATACATTTTTGTGACATTAAGTAAAGATAACTCTCTAGAATAGCAAAATGCGAAGAAAATAAGTAAAATTATATGTTTAATACGTACATAATATGAATAATACGGAAAATCATATGTTTAAAGAACGAGTCTTTGATATGAAACACAAACGAAAGGAAAATGACAATCAGAAACTAGAAGTGTGGTACCTTTAACGCACTGAACTTAGGTCTGTGTAAGATGCGAGTAGAGACATTTCAACATTTTGTAAACATGAAATAATTATATGAGTCGTCATTGCCAACAATATTATTTATAATATTGTTACTAATTATATAAATAATATTGTTGGCAATGACGACTAATAATTACTTCATAGTAAATGCCAACGAAAACTCACCACAATACCAGTATTTTTTTATACAGTTGCGGTTGTTGGAATGTATGACTGAAAGAAATGACGTTATTTTGGGTATTAACATTGATCTTTCTAATACAGAATTTTCTTTCGATTTTAAATATGATATAGCTCGCATTATATATATTATGGTCAATTGCTTGATATTCAAATATACGTACAGATTTACTTCACTGCACGAATCGCTTAGAATCACGCAACGTACATGGAACAACAACAAATTGAGGAAAGCGATCATTTTCTTGTCTTGTTTTTGTGTATCGCACAAAATTACAAAAACCTCAGAAGCAAATAATGAAACTCGAGCACGACCAAACAGTTTATTCGATGCGGAGGAACTAGCGGCGCAATAACTGTACGGACTCACAAAACCTGGATTCTGACTACAACACGTGACAGAGGATCCCCCCCTCCCCTAAATTTAGCAACTGGATTCTTCCATTTTTTCGTTATGGCCCTGTAACAAGAGTTTTTGTGATAGAAGGTCACCGTTTTTTCGCGCACCATTACATGACTTTCTCCTTACTCCGCAGCGAGAAACTAAAAATGATGAATCTTTAATAATATAATTGCTGTAGGTAAAATAATTAACCTAAACAATTTTCGAAATTTGAAAAGTTATAATTATAATAATTGGGTCTGTGCCTATTGAGCGAGCTCTTGTTCTAGAAAAAAAATAAGAAGAAAAAGTGGGAAAACAATTGCTGCCATTAAAAGAAATTGAAAATGTTGGGTCTTCATATTAATATATCAAAACATTAAACTATATCCGAGTTTCGAATCCGAGGGGGCGTCACATCAGCCATATCGATAGGTGAATACCATTTGATCCAAATCCGAAGAACGGCTCACGCGCTCGAGTTCGAGGAATTCGAGTCTTCGAGGTTGCGGAGATACACTTGCACGTCGCTTTGGCTTATGCTTGCTGGACACATTAAAAAACTGGTCGACCCATCCACGTGCATGAGTCAGAAGCTGCCGCCCCGCTCATCCGAGAGCAGCCCCACTGATTGCTGGGCGGTGCGGGCGTCTTCTTCGCCCGCGGCGACGCACAAGCACCGGAAACGCCCTCATTTCCGACAACTGCGAGGAAACGCCAATTTTACGGAGTCGGCGAGGGAGGTTCGCGCGTGGCACGTGGGGGCACGGGCAGGGGCGTCGCGTGTGCGACTGCTTCGCAGGCGCAGTGTAAATAGAACCCAATGTGAATGTGCGAGTGAATGAAAAAATAAAAATCAAGAAAACTAAATCAAATAAATCATCAAATAAAATACCAATAAAGTGTTAGTACAAATCATAGGTTGCCGGCCAAAGTGCCGGCTTCATCCGTAGGTTAAGTTAGAAATAAGTTAGTAAGTAAGCACTGCCCCCTTCTTTGTCGCACAAGCCAAAGAGTTGCGGCGCATGTACCCCGACATGACAATAAACTCCCGTCTCGCCAGGGCTAATGGAGGATGGAGAGTTGAAAAAGACTGCTTCGCCCACTTCCTCGCACAGGGACCACGAGGCGACTCATAGGTGGAGTGGATCCACGGGACACCCTCATGCCTCTCCGCCAAAAAATGGAAAATCCAGGCAGAAATGCATTAAGTTCAGTCCTAAGGGTTAGTATAACCCACCTGTTCAAACATTTGCTGATCTAATTTCCACAACTTATTTGGTCATTATCAAACACATTCCAAGAAATTATTTACCTCAATTTTATTTAAATAACACAATATATGCAAATAAAATGTGTGTAAACATGTTTCTTTCTGAAGATTATAAAACGTATTTCATCCAAATGCTTTTAATTTCACAGGAAAATTTGGGTGTGAGGAGAAGCTTAAGGCTAAACAGATTAAAAGATGGCCAGAGCGTACACCGATTTAGTCCAAGAGCCGGGGGCGGGGAGATAGATTCGCATCGAACATCAAATATTCGAAGGAAACAATAAAGGCCATTAATTATGATTAAAATAATTGATTTTCATGCACTATTTGACATTGAAACTGACATTGTACATCTGAAGTTGACTTCATATATATGTTAACACAATGCCTTGCAGACGCGAACGTAACATAGAAACACTACAGAAAGTTAAAGAAATATAAAATTAAACATTTAAAAAAATATCATACAAATATTTTTTTAAACACAATATGCTTTGAAAAAAAAATCGCATCCCTTGAGTCTACAGCAAACCCGGAGCAAGCGTATTTTTGAAATGTGTACAGTATTGTTATTAATCATACATTAGGCTTTTTGGGAATTCTTTAAGTTGTCTTCAGTTTTAAAACCAATAAAAATCCATAGTTTATTACCAATATTTACCGATACCGATCATTACAAATATTTAAAATTTCAAATTAATTTCATATTGCAAAGCAAACAGTTAAATATTACAATTATGATTTTGATAACGAAAATGAATAAAATGTCGATCAAAGGCTCGAATACTCTTTCAACCTGAGAGGTAAATTATGTTACCCAAATGCCTTTCCACCACATGAACAAACGTTTTTTCATACAAGATGTACTTTTCTTGCTATTACACAATTTATTCTTGTATTTGTCTGTATAATTTCGTGTTCTATTTTTTGAAATGGTTAGACCCTTCAATCCTGCACACATTTTATGAACGCTTTTGTAATTAATAACTCTAATAATTTGAAAACGAAATGCCAATCTTCCTTCTGCAGTTCAGAGCGTCGCAACCCAAGAGGGCCGGAGATCCCCTGCGCGAGAAGCGGCAACACCCTACTTCCTTATCAAGTGATAATCAAGTTGTACGTGCAGGACCGTCTGAGTGGTTGTTGAATTCAATTTCGCGCAACAGCTTCAGAGCAGAGACGTCGACGGGCGCGCCAACCCTTTCGCCTGCTGCCATTTAGTTTCCGCTCCAGTAGCAAACAGGCGGACGTGGCCCCTGAGGCAGTTTCCATCATTTTGGTGCCCGACAGGGGATAGAGGGAAGGAGGAAAAATTTAGAAGGAGCGGGAGCACAAAGTTGTATATGGATGAGACGGACATGGAAATTCAGCGTTTTAATGAATACTGAAACCTCGATATTTATAATCTCTGTTTTTTGTAAGATTCGATTTTCGACCGACATTTTATCCCAGATTTCGTACACCCGCTTGGTGTTTGTCAAGATTAAAATTGTCCCCACCGAATATTGTCCACCTTCCCACGTGATTGGGCATTTCTGGAATCGAGTGCCCATACAAAGTATTCCAAGCGCCAACATGAGTTCTTTAAATAATGGTAAAAGTAATATAAAATGTAAAATTAATTTCATTATTTTTTTTTAATTTCTCTTTCTCTGTTAAAATTTAGTAACTATGTATGTACGAGTTTAATAATATATGTAATATAATTTTTGAATATCGTTAATTTGTAAACTTTAAAATGTGTTCTTCATTTTTATTTTTGGGTGTTTGGAATGAATTATTTGGATTTACTTGCTTCAAACATTATTTACGAGGTGCAACATTTTCACCATAAAATTCCTGAGTGTCGATTCGATTTCTTCGCTTATATATTGTAATGTCAGCAGTTGTGAGTACTATGTAATCTAAGGTTTCTGTGACTCATATCGGCACCATTGTCAGTTCGGCCGAATTTGCGATAAAGGCAGCGATTTTCTTTTAAAGAACAGTCCAAACCAAACGTTTGCAAGCTGAGTTCACAACTCAGGAAGAAAAAGGAAGGAGCCTCGATTACATCAGTAACGTACCCAACGGCTGGAATTGTTCATCTGAAATGGTTTTGATAAAATGTTTTACGTAATTTTCTTTGTTTTTAGGGCATTTTAAAAGTATTTGAAGAGCACTTTTTCGATCACTTTTGGCTATGTTTTAGGTCATCACCCCCCCCCTCGTTAAATATAGTTTTTCTTTGAGTTTTTCGAACGGATAAAGAAAAATATGTTTTCATTGTAGTGTACCAGAACACTACCGCAGATTAACAATAAATTGTCAAATCTCCGTCCCGCAAATCTGACAATACCTCACTTCAGCATTCGACGCGGCGTCACTCGGACAACACAGATCATCACTTCGGCCGCGGAAGCATACGATATCTGATAATATTGCCGTAAACTTTGATATACACAGTGAAGTCAAAAGACTTCGAGAGTTGATAATCCTCCTCTTAATTACACTTTAGCTAGTCTAATTCGAATATTTAAAGCTAATTTTTTTAAAAAAATTTATTCAATATTCGTCATTATCCCAGATTCCAAAAATTCTGAAAACCCAATAAATCTACTGTATCTGAATGCAGAAAACGTATTAGCTCTTAAATGTCTTCTAAATTAAGTTCTGTGGAGGACTTCATACCTTTTACAGTTTTGGGATGAATTTCCAGTCCACAGCTGCCACAGATCGTATACATAAAGATATAATGCCAAACGCCGACAAACTAATTACAAACTTAAGCAGGGCCGCTTAATTATTCCATGCATTTCAACCACACCATTTCTAAGATAAGCACGAGAGAGCAGGTCTCGGCGGTCTTCGGTGGGTCACGGAGCCGGCGCGACGGCCAGATGCAGTGGACGCGCGCTTTCTGGCTGTTTGTCTTCCTGTTGCAGAAGGCGGGGACCATTCGGGAGAGACTGGCGCCGCCGGCGCGGCGGGGCCTTCCACCCCCCTGACGAGGCTCGCGCCCCGCCGCCACTGCTACGTCCCAAAACAACCAATCCCCCCCCCCCGCCCCACCATGAACGTTTCCTAAAGGTCGGATTTTAAAATTTATTTAAATTTTAAAAAAAAGTATTGATAAAATATTTTGAATGTGCACAGTAAATTACAAGTACGCGAGAGAAAGCCATTTTTTTACCCAACTTTCCACGTAAGTGGATAACTTCTCCAAATCTGACAAGGAAGTTGTTCATGTCATCCTGACGTCCCCCAACACCCGCATGCTCTAATATCACAACGACCACCAGACATGGTATATTCAGAAATAGACACACTTGATTTAATAAATCAATTGGAAAGTAAAAGCATTAATACAAAGTTGCAATATAGGACCATAATAGATCTTTAAAATGATCTAACCTACGTTCTACCAAGTCCCCATCCCCATCTTTGACGCAAATCGGCGTTTTCCAAACTGTCACTCAGCCGTCGCCCACAAGCAACCGAAAGCAACCAGTGAGGCTCTGTCACTCTTATTTTCTCGCTGTAAATCTGTCACCGATACCGTCACACTCCCTGCCCTTTTGCTCTCAAGGGCTATTCCTGGGTGACACCGAAGGCGAGCGGGGCCGAGCTCACTGCGTACGGTGTGGGCTACCCCACGCCATCGCTTTCCCCACTCGCTCAATCGCCCCTGCGGGCGCCCGCCCCCGCCGCGCCGCGCCGCGCCGCGCCGCGCCGCAAGTGGCCAGGGGGGAGGAAGCGCCGCAGCGCCGCCATTGACGCATCGAGCGAGTAGAGGCGGCCCAGCGCCCCACGCGTGCCCTGGGCCCGAGGGCCGCCCCGCCACCTTTCTCTGGGCAGCTGCCGCCGCCCCCGACCCGGCCCTCGACCCGGCCCCCCGGCGGAGCGGGAGCAGGGGGTCGGAGCAGATAAAGAAATTTGGATCGGGCTCTCGCAGGTGGCCGCCCTGACCTGCGACACGCCGCTGCCTACTCGCCTTCCCTCCCGCCCGCCCGCCCGTTACGCAGCCGCTCCTCACGGCTCCGGCGAAAGAAGCAGGAAGACCAACCTGCCCGGCCCGGCCCGGCGCGGGGCGGAGCGGCGCCGCTCCCCCCTCTAATCACTTTCCAACTAGCCGTGCGGTTTCGGCCGGCAGGACGGTTGATGCGTCCGGCGCGCTATTGTCGTGGTATTTTCTTTCCCCGGGCCGGCCCTGATACGACGCTGGGCGACCCGTTGATATTTTTTTTCCCTTCTGGTCAGAGAGAGGGGAAAGAAAGCCGAGCGTGTGTACGAGGATCATTAAAAAGCTGGAAACAGGTCGTTCTCGGCCGTTTGAGCGGCGAAATAACACGGTGGTCGTGGAAATAACGTTTCTTCATTACGCATGCGCGCGCGGTGCGGGAGAGGAAGAGGACAAGTGGGCGCGGAGAGAGGGCGTCGGTTTACGAGTGCGGTGCAGCAAGAAATGCGCTGCCCGCTGCCCGCTGCCCCCTGCCCCTCCCCTTGAGAATCAGGCGTATCATGCACCTTCCTCCTTTTACTGGAAACACATTCACAGGCCTCTTCCGTTTCACGTGTTCACGAACGGACGAAACAAGTGGCCACACAGACAATACCTGTAGATTTCAACGGACATCTTGGGTGAGAATAGTATGAAACGGGTTGTTTCAATACGTTCCCAAATGTTACTTTCATTGCAGTGAAACCCCAAACTACATTGAATAAGCAGTAACGTAAATTTCACTGAATTAATGATGAACAATCCGTTCACTGTCAACGTTCTCTAAAACAGGGGAACATATCTGAGAACGTAACGTAAAACATATTGTAAACTACTTTTCCTCAACACGATCCCCTTTTTTATAAATAATCTACTCGTTATTTTCTTAAGATAAACACAAAATTCATGGATAATTAGTGGTGCTACAACAGCAAGTACTTTCTCGCAAAATTACGCGAAAAATACTCAAATGTTCGAAAAATTGTAACGAACATGACCCTATTTCAAAATCTACCTTAAAGAAAAGATTTCGTTAAGGGAAGAATCTCTATTTTTAATATATTTGTTGTAGGAAGACGCCAAAAACATCTTAACCTGCAATTTTCGAAAAATCAGTTTTCAACGAACCTGCACCGTTCTCTTAAACGTTCTTCACACTACCCCACAACAAAATTTAATAAAAAACAATGTAGCCATTTTGTGAAAATTTTGAATATGTCCCAGGGGCTTTATGTAAAGTACCCCTCAAAATTAAAATATCGATTCCAAATTCAAAGGTGCCTCGACATCAGCCAGATCGATTGGGGAATATCAATTTTGGAGAAAATCGGATGAAGGCTTTAGCGGCTAGCGTTGTTCAGAGACGGTCAGATATTTTACCGTCATTTGATTCTGCTATATCAAGGACCCAAAAATCATGCATTCTAGCTACACCACGAATTAGAGAATTTAATTTAGTTTGTAAATTAATCCACTTTTTCGTTATCAGGGCCCAATAAAAAAGCAATTTCTGCCGTAAATTCGCCATTTTTTCGCGAAACTACTTATTTTTAGCTTATTTTCACCGAAAACGTTTCAGTTCTCTTCAGAAATCATTAGATGTACTTGTACTCACAAATGCAATAATGCATTAAAAATGTTTACAACAAATGACGAGAGGGATATTTTTTACATCAAAATGGCATTAAGTCACGTTATTCTGTGCATTTCACTTTATTCGAACAAAATTCAAAGAAAACATTAGAACTGCTTTTGAGAAAATCGAGATTTTAAATCCCCTTTATTTATTTAAATCATTCTTTTTATTTTTGCTTAAATTACCCATATTTTGAAAAATTCTACACGACTTTACTCAAAGATACAACTCTGAAGAACAGAAAATTCAGGGGGAAAATCCCTAACATCAATTTGTAGTTGTAAGAAGGCACTGTAAAAATTAAAAACTTTTGCAATTTTAGAAGAATTCACTTAAAATTGCGCTTGCACATTTTTATACGCGTATTTTTTTCTATCCAATGAAAATATTAATCAAAAACGTTTGAGTCATTTCAGAGAAAAATTGAGAATGTCTTTGAGGTTTCATAAAACTTACCCCCACAAATACAAATATCGGTCTCAAATGAAAGAATCTGATTCTGATTCTGCAATATGTTAGAGGAAGTAATGTACTACATATAGGAAAAAGACTTACCCACTTTTTCGGCATCACGGACCTACAATTCAAATTTTTCTCTCAAAAAGTCATCTTTGCTTCAGTGTACATAACTTATCTGTACTACGTAAGAGAGAATATACGAGGTTCGACCAGAAAGTAATGGCCCTCATCTTTTCTCTCTCCAGAAACGCTTGTTGGAAAAACCTAAAATTTTGACACAATATTAATACATGGTTATTCTATAGGCTCTATTTTTCCACATTATTTCCATCGACTTGTACAGCCTTGCTCTGAAATGAGGGCGTGCATGCCTTGCTGGTTCCAAGTCTTCATGACGGCGTTGCCATTTCTTCCCTTCAAGTCATCGTCAATTTTACATCCACGAATAGTTTTTTTTTTTTTTTTTCAATTTGTTAAAGGGATGGAAATCGGATGGGGCTAAATATGGACTGTATGGTGGCTGGGGAAGCACAGCCCATCTTCGTCGGTGCTTCTCTTGTTGCGGCACTTGTGTGCAGGTGTGCGTTATCGTGTAAGAAGAGCAACTTTGTGCACAATTCTTCAGGGATTGTACTCGCAGGAAATGCCTCTTTAGGGTATCGAGTATGTTTATGCATGAATTTAAAGTAATGGTACTGCCTAAGGGCATAACATCAACGTGAATGATCCCATCAATATCACAAAAGACAATGATCAGCATGTCAGGACTCGTCGCTGTGGTGGGTTGCCCGTGGCGCTGCAAATCATGGAGATCGCTTTCTTTCTTTTCCGAAGCTCTAACTCGTATACCCAAACGGTACTCCTGGCGCCAACAGAGGTGCCATACACTGTGTTGTGGCTGTTAGACCACGAACACACAAGCGTTTGTGAATGTTCACAGCAGTTTCCTTTTCCGCAACGAGGAACTCAATCACAGCTCGTTGTTTGTAACGTACGACGTCTGCAGCCGCCATTTTAACAGTTTGTTTAGGAACTGCCGTTTGTAGGAGGGACTTGAAACATCGTACACTAACGCTGGAAATACGAAACTCTACAGGGTTAACAACCATATCTGTGTACCATTCATATTACATGAAGGGGAAAATATGGGGCATTGCTTTTTGACCGACTCTCGTATTTTAAGTATATTTTCATTATTAATTATGCCTGTTTTTACTTTTTTTTAACGAAAATTGTATCTCTTTGACTCCGTTCATCTAAACTCTTATTTCATGTTTTCACCTTTTTATAAGTTCAGATATTAGCGAAGTGTTTTTAATTAAAATGTTGGATTTCAAAACAATTGTTCAAATCGTATTAGTAGCAACAACCACCTGCCCGAATTAACTCTAGTATCAAGCCAGGAAAAACTAAATAAAAAAATATTAACATTTCGCCATTTTTCTCTGTTGTGAAATACAAGTACTCATTCCTACGCTGAGACGGTAAAACAAATGTGCCAACAATATCAGAAATAAATAGTGCGACTTGTGATGAAAGGCACTGCAACACAATCTGACGTCAGGCACTTATTAGGCAGCATGTGATTTGACTAGCAATTACTGTCGAGCCACAAAAATGCTAAAGTCATTTGTCACCTTTTTTGAAGCGACATGCACGTGGCGCTAATGAAGCTTTGTTGTCTACTCTCTCATGCAGCGTCCAGCTGCTGGAGTGTGTTGTACCTGACGTTTTTCTAAACTCACATGTTAATTTTTATGAGAAAAAACAGGACTTCCTCAAGCTCTGTAGTCTACACCTGCGGTACATCTATTGCATTTTCCTGCTCACTTCTGACGCTACGAAAAGTGTAGTGCCACTATATGGTGAGTGTTTTTTGCTGATGAAAATAAATCTGCTTCAAACATCAAAATGTGGCAAACGTTTTCAAGCGAAAGTAATTACGGCAGCATTGGAGGGCAACGTCATTGAAACAACGGATTCAGAAATAGTCTTCACAGGATTCTTGTTCTTTTTTCTTCGTTGCTTTATAACCGAAGCAATAAAATTTCCTGATTTGAAGTAACATTGTACGGAAATATCACTAATAATAAAAGCTGCAAAGAATTCGATCTACTGTTACGTGAAATAAATAAAATAAGCAATGTTGGACGCAATTTGAGACAAATACCCAAATACATTTATTATTATTATTATTATTATTATTATTATTAATATTATTATTATTATTATTATTATTAATATTATTATTATTATTATTATTATTATCTGACAAACTTTGTGATGTACTTAAATGCATTCAAATATCACACAAATATAGTACGCAAGATTGAAGAGAAATATTAAGTTTGCCTTATTCTGAAATTAGCGTGTTCATACAGTTTTTTCATAAACTTTTAAAATTATCAAATTACATTCTGAGTGATAAAATCTTTGCTGAGAAAGATGTTGGTTAAGGTGCGAAAATTAATTTTCTGATGGAGAATTCTCCCAACCAGCGATGACAATCTACTTGATCAACATTTTTACATTGTCATATTTTCGGACTCACCATCTAGTTTTATTATAATAATTTTCATAAAAACTTTCAGAAGCGAGGCGTCCGATCTTCGATTGACGCTGCGATGACCAAGCAACATATTAAGGATATTGTGTTTTAAGTATAGGCAATAATTGAATGATTTCTTACACGAATAAACTCGTCCAAATTTGAAATTTTGAAAGAGGCAACAAAAAATTCTTACCGTGGATGTCCATAGTAATGAATTTATGACTTTTCCCAACCTTGTGACTTTCAATGTGTTTCTCACTTGCAGAAAGGAAATGTTCCCGCACATAGCACCTGTTGCAAGGAATAACTACGGGGACGGATTAAGAGACGATTTTTTTCGGGGGGAGGGGAATTTGAATTTGTATTTGTATTTGTGTGTGTATATATGTATATATATATATATATTAATATATATATATATATATATATAAATATATATGTAAGTATATATATAAAATTATAAACAACGTTATTTATAATAAAAAAATTTTAACGCAATTGAAAAATTAATATTTCAATATATTTTAATATTTAATGAATACTTTATGGTTTTAAATTAAACTAATGGTATTACAGAACGGCACAGACTTTCCCGTAATTGTTTTCTATTTCCTTAGGTCTCAGCTAGCTATTTCGACTTGCCACATATTCTTCCAAGCTGCCTTCTATCGTTGCCTAAGTACATTTTTATTTCTTAATTTTTCGGTTTTCTAATAGTAGAACGGAAATAGAAATTTAAAAATATTAAAGAACAGTAAAAACATTGTACTAGAGGGCAAATTTTGTACGGCAAATTTGGAGCCGTTTTTAAGAAAATGGTTCTTACGTGCTACTGTAAATTCGAAATTTGAAGCTATTTTACTCACAAACGCAATAGTGATTACAAATTGCTGAAAATGTGTATATTAACGGCATGTGAAATTTTCCAAAAAAAATTACATTTGTATAATTTTTTGAAAAAAAAAAGAACCACAAAATGAACATTACACCGTATTAAACAGTGCAATTAGCACTATGCGTTTGGAAAGTTTGAAGGGAAAATGTGGAACAGTTTTTGAGAAAATGGCGTTTGAGCGTTTCTGATAATGCGGAAATTTGAGCTAATTTTTACAGAAAAATTTTGAGTTGTCGAGAAACTTCATGTAACATTATTCAAAGCACATGTACTCATCAATACAATAATGTGAACAAATGTCGCTAATGTAAATATTAACGTGAAAGTCAAGTCAAATAAATTACATTATTGTAATTATTGAAAAAACAAATGAGAAGAGGAAACTGGTATTCATGTCATCTCATGTAGTACCATTCAGCACTATCCGTACTAAACGTTTAAAGAAAAAATTTGGAGCCGTTTTTGAGAATATCCTATTTTTGTTATTTGTTAAAATTGCAAATATTGCACGAAAACTAAATTGTTTAAAAAATGTACATGGCATTAATACAAGAACTAATTATGGACAAATTTCATTTGAAGGAAAAATCTCCATCTTTAATTTTGTAGCTGTAGGAAGATGCCGAAAAAAAATGCATTCTTCTGTAATTTTCGAAAATTCAGAGTTAACCGTAATAATCGTACCTATGCCACTTTTAAAAGTGTATGCCACTTCATTCTTAAAATAAATTTAAAGAAAAAATTTGGAGCAGTCTTTTGAGAAAATTTTGAAAATGTCCGGAGGGCTTCATGTAAAGTATCCTCGAATTTTAAAGAAAGTTATTTAAAATCTCAAAGATTCGACTCGAGCTAGATGAACAGGAATTTCTTCATGCGTTATAATCGAAAAATAAAAATATATCATAAATTCGATTGAAATAAATTGTGTACGAAGGCCGATGGTGCAAGGAAGACTGACTTAGCTCTTCCTTATTAAGTACCTTATTATGTCTAATTATGAGGATTACAAATGGCTCTGTGAAAGTAAGCACCAAACTTTTCAGGAATAAAAGGCAACGCCAGTAGTAATGTCTGATTTATCCTGTATTTTGAATTCTCTTGTATTTAAATGTCCCTACAAAATCAGCTAAAGTTAATGAAAAATCACAATATTTGTCATTTTGGTCACAATCCGATTAATTTTAGTTTAACGCATACCTCAAATTAAAATTCCATAATATGTCCGTGGTCACAGGAACAAGTCAGAAGATTTCGATATCATTTTCAGATATGTTTAAGGTATTCTGAAGATTTATTGAAACCTATGTGGAGAAATAATACCACAAAAATAGAAAAAATAAATAATACCTGAATTTTGAAAACGAAGTTGTAATTGTGAACTACGGAATAGAAAAGTATACTCTTAGTTCTTTTACATTGACGAGGACAGTGCTCCTACGTTTATTGAAGCTTTTTTATGTATAAGCTGTATTATGTACGCGTTTCTATCGCGTCAAGATCTAAAATTCCATCGCCATTAAGATTGTTATCGTAATTAGCTCATAATTACAAGATTTGCAACAAAAAGAGGAGGATTGAATGAAAACCAGTCGTAGAGCAGCCCTGAACAGAGGACTCACCAGCGGGCGCCGAACATCCAACCCGCACCCACTGCATTTAAATGTGCAATTCCCGAGGACAAATGAACAGCGAACCTTTTGAGATAAATATACTTGTACAATAATGAAACAATAGTGAATTTAAACTAGATATGCTACATCAGTACAAACTTTCTCGTATCATTTCTAATCTTTGTAGTTTTCGGAAATTCTGAGAGTTAAACGATCAGTACACCTGTGTCGTTTTTTAGCGTCCTGTACTCTATCCGTGAAAAATAATTGAGCGGTTTTTGAGAAAATATTTTTAAAAACTGTATTAACTTCAAGCAAAAATTAAGCGAATTTTATTTTTCTCAAAGAAATGATTCATGACTTTAAGATCGGATTTTTTAGAACATTTCATGCGACACAATGAACTCTTTCTACTATCTACTTTACTTTTACAACACTAATTTTTTGCAATTTTTTAAAATACTCAATTTGTCGAAAATGAAACCAATTTCTTTTACCGAGAGACAGACGTTTTGCTGTTAATCAATTTTTCGGACAAGGATCCACAAAACATGGATTCTGAGTAAACGTGTAATTTACTACTTATAGGAACATTTGTCTACATTTTCGTTGCCAGGACTCGGCAATATGAGATTTTGTGTCGAAAAATGGCCGTTTTCTCCGCAGCATCACAACACTTTCTCTGTACTACGTAAACAATATACGAGAAAGTTAAAAATAGAAAATATGTTCATCTATGTTAGCAGAGCGTGGGTGGCCGTTGGAATGGTCATAAAAAAACAAAAGGTGAGAGTCGGTCTCTGTTTCATAGGAGTACAATTTAGGCATCGCCTACGTTTCTGTTTATTAATTCAATTTCTCTAAATATAAAGACGAAAATTCGAAAGAATACAAGAATTAGTTTAGAATATAATTTGTTTATTATTAACCTATCGCATTGGTTCGTTCTTGCGGCCCACATCGCAAGCAGCCTCCCTACGGCCTACGAGAAGGTCCACCCTCCAGATGAAGGGCTTGCGTCCACTTGTTTCTCGGGAATCACCAATGTGGGTCACCCCATTCCTTTTCGTCGCGTGTCACAGGAGCCTCGAATGACGCCACTCATATCATACATTCTCAAATCACACAAACTGTTTTGTTAAAATTCATTTCATTTGACTTGTGCAAACTGTGAGGTATAAACACAAACCATTAGCTACGCACGTCCAGCCTGAGGAAGGAGGGAGGGAGCTGGGGTTCGGAGGAGCCATCGGCATCGCATACATCACCATAACTGGGCGTTGGGGACCGCGTGAATGGGCGGTGGATGGGAATGGGGCTTGGATGAACCGTTTCGAAGCGATGCGCGCCCGAGCGGCTGCGCGGCGACCGCAGGGGCACGAGCCACGGCCCCCCGGCCCCCGCCCGGCCCGGCCCAGCCCGGCCCGGCCGTTGCGCCGCGCCGCCATGGGAAAGTAATGGCGCGTCCGGCCTCGTCCCGCCCCGCGCCGCTCGGTCGGGGTGAGGAGCGGCAGATCGCGTTGCGGCGGGAGAAAGTGCCGGCGAGGGGTTGGCGCTTTCCCAGGCGCTCGCGGCCTCCTCACCTGCTCGCGAGGGTGCGAGCGCGATCCAACGTCTGCCCCGGGGGAGAGGGCGCGCCGAGGGGCGCTTTCTTCGCCGGCTGGTTCGCTGGCGGCTCCGCGCGGCGGCGAACGGGGTTGACACCCGAGCAGCCACCTTCCACGTGCATTTCCTCGGAGGGGGCAGGAAGGCGCCCCGCCATTGGATACGAGATACAAAGGGGCAAATGCGAAGAAATATCTCTAAGCCACAGACGGGACTTTCGAAAAGGCGATATTTTTACGTCCTCCCTATTTTTTCCAGATCTTTTGCATACCAGGGCAGCTCAAGAGGTTACTCGTCGAAAGGAAAAATCTAAATAACTTAAGTACCGGTCCCACAATTGGACATAATGAACGGGTTCCAAATGGAAAATCTCAATCTCTCTATCATATATAATATATATATATATATATATATATATATATATATATATATATATATATATATATATGAAACTATATAGCGTTTTAAAAATTTCGTCCCTATTCCTATCAACAAAAAACCGTTAAATTCACAGTAGCACACAGAAACTGACGAACTTTAGTCTTGGCAAGAAAATACTCCTTCCTTGCATGGTTATCGACAGAAAACCCTTCGAAACAAATAAAAAAACAAATTGCACGAATTAATATTGATTAGTTTTTCAACGTTGAGTAGCAAAGTTTGTTTTGTATACGTTTTATTAGTTCAAAAAGTTTGTTTTGTTTTCATTTCATCGCTCCCTCGAAGACGCTCCCTCAAGGTAGAACAAGAAGAAATACATTTAATAAAAATTTCATCTCATTTTTAATTAAACGAATTAACTTAACACGTGAGATTGCAGAAAGTGTTGTATCGGTTGACTCCTTAATCCAAGTATGATTTCAGAATTAAGAAAAAATAGCCTACTTTACTTACATTAAAAACATTTGTTTGTCGTTTTCAACTCAAGTTGGCCGCAAAAAGTGAAAGTGGACATACTAGTTTAAAAATTTGATACCTCGAGATAGTTGAAATTCTGGGGGTGACAAGAAATGAGATATACTAATGTAAAGTCAAACTAAACTTCTGTGCCTGGAATTACTAACTCATTCCAGGAATCGAACCTTTGTCAATAAAAGTAATCAACCCTCATTCTGGAAATCTTCGTTTTCTTCTGCTCACCAGACATTTCATTTAGGAAGTGATCCTATTAACCTTTTCCTTTCCAGTATTATCAGTTTATTTAGAACCGCCACAATATGTCAATTGCAGCAATAAATTTTCGTATCAAAAATTAATTTGACATATCTGTACAGCTAGTAAATAAAATTCTTACAAGAGCTACGAGCCGTGTATTCATTAATCACTGATCGTGCATTCTTGAATGCGGATGTATATGTTTAGGAGTTTTCTGAGTATTCGGAGTTATTTCTTTATATAAAAAAGGTGTTTGTCTGAAATTATTTGAATGAAACAAACAATCCAAAAAAAAGCTTGTAAAATGCGAATCACGAAATTAAAAAATCGAATCAATTATTTACCAAACCGATTTAAATTCTGGCCAATCATTCAATTTCTCCAGCGTCGACGACAGGTCGTCTCATTACGCTTCGTTAAAGCGTCCCCAGTGCAGCGCCCGGCGGACTGTGGGGTTGCTGTGAATTGAATTGAATTTGCCGTATTTTACGTGGCGAGACTCGGGTCATCAGGCCCGCTCTTCCGTCTGACCACGCAAATTTCGCTACGCTCCTTTCACCAACTAGCAGAGAAATGAGGTATTTCTTGGGCGAGAAACAGGCTCAGACCGTCATTTAGGCTTGAGGATATTTTACATGCAAGTAAATCTACGAACATGGGACATCCGGCTTTACTTCCCCTCCGAAGGAAGGCGTACGAAGGATTTTTTCGCCCTTTAAAATCCACGGCTTCGATCGGGTTTGAACCCGCCAACTTGGGTACAACAGCCCAGTACGCTAACCGTTACACCATCGCCGCCGCTCCAACCGCTGCGCTCGCTTCGGGGGCTGGCCCGCTGACGCCCCGCCCTGGGTTCGAGCCCCGCCCCTGCCGCGCCAATCGCCTCTGCCCCGAGCAGCGCGCCGCGTCGGCGCACGAGCCGAGTGCCGAGGCAGCAGCGACAGCGTTCAATGGGGCTTATTTTGGAAAAGTCCCGATGTTTTTTTGTACTCCCCCTAAATCAAACGTAGAGGCCGAACAAATAATTATGACGCAAAAAAATGTCGAAAATAATAATAATAATAATAATAATAATAATAATAATAATAATAATAATCCGCCCCCTCTACAGGTTGAATTTTAAATGGGATTGAACATGGGTTTTTCGTTTTTTAAGTTAAACCAAGCGTTGAGCGCTTAGTTTCCGTCGGTTCAAGGTGAAACATGGTATCCATAGTTTTTCGATATCGCTTATCCAAATATCATATCAAAAGCTGATTTAGAGTCGTGACAGCTGTCAAAAAAGATGCCAATTCAAATTAATTTTATGATTATTCAAAATTGTAATTTTTTTATATTTTAACATAAATCACGTAAAGTTTCGTCGTAAAAAAATTATTAACGTGCTTTCGCTAAATAACAACTGTCAATCAAGTTGTTTTTAATCGAATTTTTAGTTGTTTTTTTTTAATTTCTCAATTCGAAAAATAGTCTTAATTAAATGTTTCAATACCGCTAAATCCGAATATGTCAAAAACTAGTTTGGACCCATGACAGGTGTCAAAACTGTCAATAGAAATTCATATTTTGACAATTAAAACATTTTTTTGTATTTAAATACAAATATAGTATAGTTTCGTCGTAAAAATGTATATGTCATTTTTGCTAAATGACAACTGTCAATTTTTTTAACTTTAATATTCCCAATTACATGCCAATTAAATTTCAATTAAACTTTAAATGTCTTTTTCAATTTCCGTAAGGAGAGATATTACTTTCGAAATGTCTGTGTTTGATATAAATGACCGTTGTCAATAAGCATTTTAAATTAAAAACGATATATTAGTGTCATTTTATAACTAATAATTATTCTAAGTGTAAAATGGTCTTATATAAATATCCAATTTAAAAATTTCAATATGTATAATGGTTTTTGTTGTGAACCCATGTTCAATTCCATTTAAAATTCAACCTGCGTGGGGGACGGTTTATTATTACGCTTGTCGACAATTTTTGGCGGCATATTTATTTTTTCTGCCTCTACTTTTGATTTAGGTGGAGCAGTCAAAAACATGCGGACTTTTCTAAAGAACCACCCTAATGCACACGCGCTGGACACCGTAAGACACCAAACTTGTCTTAAAAATACTCAATTTCCAAGAAATGAACCCTAAAACTACAGAATTCGTGTCACACCAACAGAAGAGCAAATGCTTTGAGAAACTAAGTGGGAGGAAGCGAAATCCAAATAAAACACAAACGCTCCATATAAGGGTCGGGGCAGTACCGAAGACATTGGAATAGTGTACTAGACCTACGCGTAGCGCTAGTATAGCGTTGCAAATTGAATCGTTGCCTGGCAGCCATGTTTGGGGGCATCCATGTATAGATCGAGCCGGATTGGCGATGTATTTCATTCTCGTTTGCATTTTGTTGTTTTTTTGCGGAAGAGGAAGATTTTATAAGATAAGAAGTAAAATGGTAAAGCAGCGCGCGTTTTACAGATGCACAAATCGTGCGACGAAAGCCTGCGGTACATCTTTTAACTATGTGATGTAACCTATTGAATGCGTTGGTTACTTTTACTAATTAATTTGGAGATCGTGAATAAGAACAAAATCTGTGAATTTTAATTGCACGCGAAGGAACATTAGTTTAACTCTGAAAATTACCTCTCTTTCGTGAGAACTGTTGATTTTTCTAACGTATGTAAAGAAGTATTTATATTCTCTAAATTCAAACTGACAACTGTAACAAACAACTGACTACTTTGGACTTACTACTAAAGGATTGACTATTGTAAAGAAACTGTATACTTTAATAACAAACTGAAAGATTTCTGTCTAGAGACTGGTGGGACCTTCAAGAACGGACAGATACTAATATCGATTCACATTTACATTGCATTTTTCATACCAAACTTCCTTATATAATAGAAGCGTTTAAAAAAAAGATTTAAGTGATTAATAATTTATTTATTTTTTGATTTAGTAAAGAGCTTTAAAAATTTAGCGTAATGTGTTGTACACTTTTACTGAAGAAAGGTTCAGAATTAGGCAAGATGCACAAATTTTAAGCCAAGAAGCCAAAAGACGAATGGTACGTCAGACACACAAACGTTTTTACGTTTGGATGTTAGTTTTGCGAATCTTACTTTAAACAAGTAATTATTTCAATATATCTTCCACTCTACGTATTCAGACCTTTGAAAACGCGGAAAAGGCTGTAAATTTTCGACGTATGTGAATTAGGGGCATAAATCTGCCCTCATTATGGTTGCATCAATTTGCAACGAGGAAGGCCGGACATTTCCAAACGATTGTCTTGGGCAGCACCCTCATTTTCAACCAAACATCGAAAATAAAGATTTTACAATCCTACCTTACGAACATTCTGATTAAACGTATTCATAGAACTGCAATACTACGCTTGATGGTTTCTTTATTACTTTTCGGGCATATCATGAGCTCATTTTACTAGGTCTGATAGGAAAAAGAATTTCGCGCCATCAAGCATTTTTGGTTTTATTTACTCGATACGAATATAATGTTTTTTCTGTCTCTAAATAGCGAATATGAAACTTAGTCTCACAATCTGCAATCGAAAATGAACTTTACAGTTTTAGATAGCATCGAGAGGTCCATTGCATTAATGAAGTTAGAAAGGAAACGTGTTCTCAGCACATCATAATAAAAAATGAATACAGTCATTACCTTCTCGTGATCACATCACGGTTGACACGAATGCCGACATGCAAATAAAAGAGAACATGGTAAAATGAAATTTAAATAATTTCGGATAAAGGAATGGAGTTGCACTCAAATTAAATATATTTACAAGAGAAACTTCCATAAATTCACATACCACCAAAATTTATCATAAACCACATCAACTGTCTTTGTAGAAATAATTGGGATTCATCTTCGAACAAAACTCCATCGCGCCAGTGAAATTTTCAGTTTGTAGACAGGGGACAATGCTGTGCATTAACCCTCCCCTCTCGCATGGACCAAGTAGCAATAGAGCTCCCTAATTAAGTTAACATAATTATTTCAAAGATAAATAGTCGAATTATTACATTTTGATTATTTACTTATTTTTACTGTATAGAAAATGCAAGAAGTAAAAACAAAAGAACGATCATTTGCTATGACAGGTGTCCACACAATGAACCACCAACAAATAAATTACATTAGGGGAAGATTATGAAAGATTTGAAACCCAGTGGCACATTTCTTCGAAGAAACACTAAGGGAGTTCCAAGCATGTAAACAGAGTGCCTTTCTATGCAGTAAAACGGCTTCTTTGCTAACGGGATGTAACAATCGCGTCACATAATAATTGAATATACTATACTTGTATTTTAGATAAAAGATGTGAAAAGAGTGAGTATTTTGTGTTTCCGGGGGGGGGTGTCAACTATGTACCTCGTTAGTCCCGTGAGCATTGTGTAGGCCGAGAGGAGGTGGTGGGTCTCCCCCGCTGGAACAAGAGATACGGCGCCGACAAAAACCTCTTGCGGGTTTTTCCGTCAGATATCTCCCCCAAACTGGGCACCACCCCACCCTGATAATCCCGAACTCCCGACTGGTCTCCCGATACGTTTGGTAGAGTAGGGCATGCAAGCATGTGTGTGAAGGGAGAAGACCGGGCAAGAACGAAGCAGAAGGAGTGCGGCCCGAATGTTTCGGTACTGCTCCGGCATTCACCTGGTATTGATTATGGAGAACAACCGAATGGTGAAATCATGGAAAACTAACCCCAGAGGGCAGCCAGCTGCTAAAATTCTCTTCCACACATCTGTGGCTGAATGCGACCTCTAGTTGGTGTCGAAAATCTGCCGACGGGATTAAAAGTTCAGTACCTCACGGACAGACGCGGTGCAGAGGCACTGTTGCACTGAGGCACCGGTAAAACACTATGAATTGTTTAATCAATTTCAAACTAGACAACATGTACGTTACGTTTGAATTGATACATTTACATATTACCAGAAGATTTAAGTTGCTTCAGCCGCCCTTATATAAAGGTTTGGCTCTTAAAGGCACACTTCTACCAAAAAAAAAAAAAAAAAAAAACACCAAATAACAGTGGAATTATGCCCTCCCCCCCCCCCCCCCCGTCGCCCCCGGAGGTGACAGTCGCGCGCCGTAATGCTCCGGTGCACGCGCCGCTCTCGGGCGCCTCCCGATTCGGGGCCGGAAGCGAAAGACAATCGGCGCTGTCGCGTGCCGAGGGCCCTTCAGCCGCGGCGGGGGCAGGGGCGGGGTGGGGTGGGGTGGGGTGGGCGGGCGGCGGGCGACGATCGCGGGCGGCGGAGGCGCCTTTAGAGTCCAATTACCCTCAGCGCCACCGCAGCCGGCGCCCGCCATAAAACGCTTCGCACGCGACAGCGCGCGAGGCAGCCCGCCTCGTCCCGCCCCGACCCACCCAATATTGCCCTGTCGCCACACTGAGGAAGAAGAATCCGTAACACGCTACGACGTTAGCGTACACGGAATGACGTGTTTGTGAGAAAATAAGGGAAATTAGATTAAACTGATTAAGTGAATTGTGTACGCAGTTATGTAATTAACGTCCTAACGTCCTAACGACCTAAGGTGCTACAACCAATCTGCTTGGGTCGTTTTACACCAACTGCGTGTATGCAGCATTATGTTGACTGCGAAATGTATTTTCCTCAGTGCATGTTACACTTCGCCCCGCGCCGCCTCGTCCGTCGCCACTGTCCACCTAGCCTCAACCCGTCCCGCCTTTCCTGCCTCCATCCCTCCTATTCGCGACGCCCAGCTGGGACTGAAGTGGTGATCTGGGCTGTTCGGGCGCCGCCGCGTCGAAGCCTGAGGTGCCGAGGTTTACACCATATCGTGGACTTCTTCAGGGCTATAGTGCAACGTCGGCACCTCACGCGGCGTCAACCGGACAGCCCAGACTATGTTTCTGGCCGCGGAAGCCTACGCCATTGGGCCTGGTGTTACTTCGCCCGGCCATGTTCTGTCTGCCCCGTCCCCCGTGAATGCAATCTAGCGTCTATTACCCCTGTGGTCCCTTTCAACATGGTCTCAACCCGCCAGCTCGTCCATCTGCAACTCCCTTTCGCGCTACATCCAATATCTCCGTTGCCACGCTGCATCTCGCCTCACCGCCTGTCGTACATGGGTCGCTCTGGCTCTCCCAACTCATCCACCCTTACGTCCTCATCTCACCCCCGCTTCATCAGTCCACGTCTCGTTCCAGCGCCATCCCACTATCTCGGTTACTTCACTCTCCACGCCCTCCACGGGTTTCGACCCCTTCTCGCCCTTTCCCACCTCAACTCATTTCACTCCGCCCACTTTGTAACTCCGTCGCTGCCTCTTGCTCCGCCGAACCAAACCTCCATTATTGCTCACTCCTTCGGTTCACTCCGCACTTCGTGTATCGTTTCTCTCCGATTCATGTACTACCTCTCTCCGCCGATGCAACCTTGTTTGCTGAAGCGATCTTCCCCTCATCGCTCCGCTCTACTTTGTTCATTCCCGTTGGGCAGCACCCAAACTCAGTTCCCTTTCTCTCCACGCAACATTCCATCTGCCTACGGCGTTCGCCTCACTTGGGGAATCTATAGATTCTCCACTGTCCCGGAGACGTCGTCCTAGGCACAGTTGTCAATGTCTCGGTCGCCATTCGGCAACCCTTCTCGGGACAAAATCGAAGCGTGCCGAAGCGAAGGTCAATAAAGAAGGGAGGGTGGGGTGGAGCGAGAGGGCAAACGGGCGCGGGCACGTCGGGACGGCGTGGGGCGTGGTCGACCGAGCCGAGGCTGAGCGGCGTCAGAAAGGTGAAGGTACATTTGCGAGGGGCGCATTTCGCCCTGAGGAAGGTCGCACTATGTCGACCGAAACGTTGGAAACTACCTACACCGCGAAGTCTTCCACAACCAGTCTATCGATTCCGGTCGCGGAAGCCTATGCTTTCATTAGATTCGATTACTTCTTTGGCCCCATGCAGTTTCGTTTCTTCCCGATCGTCCCCGTGTCCCCGTCCCTCCCAACTCCGCCCCTAGTACCTTTCTTTCCCGCTCAACCTCGTCTCAGACCGCCCCAGCGGTCTGCAACCATCCTTCTTCTCCCCTTCGTCCCGACTTGTCCTCCCCCGCCTGTCCTCCACGCTCCGCACAACTTCTCCATTCTTTCACTAAAGTTCACCTCATCCGTCTCTCCACCCGTCGGCCCATCGCTTTCCCCGCATTTCTCCACTCCGCTCCGATCCACCTGTTGACAGTCGCACAACCCTCTCTTCCCTGTCGTCTTCGTTTCGCCTTGCGTCGCGTCGCCGTGTTTCTTCCGCTTTAGGTCTTCCTCGCATCACCCTGCCCGTCCACGCTGCGCCCCCTCCTCTCTCTCCACGCAACGCTCCTCAATTGCCTTTCTCTCCACAAATTTCGCACAGCCTCATTTCTTCAAGCACCTTTCTTTTTGGATTATAAAGAATAAATTGATATGGTTATGACACAAATGATTGTTGTAGGTTTTATTTTGATCTAAAATTTTCAAATAAGGTATCATGAGAAGTATTGAATTGTAATGGTAACGTGTTTGCAGAACTTGTGATATGTAACTTTCTTTGCTAAACTTTAAAGCGATCGGAAAGGATTCAGGTATTATTCAGTGCGCAATTTGTTAGACATTTTATTTAATGTCGAAAATAACCAACTTTTACGTTAAATTAAATTTTACAAAGAACTTTCAGTGCCATTCTTACTCGGATCTCATTTAAATCTTCAATTAATTGATGACTCACTAAAATACTCTAGAAGTAGCTTAATGTGGCGCCTCCGCCGGATATTTTTATGTGAAGTTGAATTTATGTTCATAATAAAGATCATAATTAAAATATATTTTATATTACAGTTGCTTTGCTTAAACATTTTCAGAGACAGAAACTTACGTGAAAAATATCGATTAAAATGCTTGATTAAATTTTTGTTCTTTTCAAAATAAGCTTTAATTGTCGTCAATCCTCTGAATCAACTCTTAAAAATGCATGCAAGTACTTTAAAACGTAATTCACAACGTTTCACCAATGTACGCGTCGCGCATTATGCTTTGACAATCCCCAAAATTTCTTTTTCTGCAATTCTTTCACAATATCCTGAAGGGTATCGTCTAAGAAGTGTCTCAATCGATTTGTCTCGAGAGGAATCGACGATGATCTCTGTAGGTGCCGTAAGCAATAGAAAACGAGTTTTAGTTGTATAAAAAAACTTGTTTTCAGAGAAATTTTTTGGAATTGACAGTGGGGATCTACGAAAAATATCAGTTCCCCATCACAAAATAGAGACCTATCGAATGATATCTCATTTGTTTGCGTTGGTAGACTGGAAGTGGTCTGATTGGCGTACAGACGGATGGACAGTTAAGTGAAATAGTTACATGTCAAACTAGCATAGAATTTAACAAGAAATTCGGTGAAGTAAGTATAAGTGATTTCAGTAGAAAAAGAACGGAGCTGTCAACCATTTCAGTACTTCAAATTGACTTACATACTAGAAATGCACTACTTTAGCTCGGCACTCTTGTTATATTCTACATGGTCCTTTTCCGAAAGCATAAGAATAACTTACGCTACTGCCTCTATTTTTTAAAACAGATAACTACGAAATAGATTGTAAATCGAAATCATTAACTTTTAGTTTACATTTCATTTCTTTTGGTAGACTGACAGCATCACATCAGTTCAAAAAAATTCTAAAAGAAACTAGTATTTTTAGGGAACAAAATGACTATTGAGCAATAGACGATAGAAAGAGTAAGAAATAATGAAAAAACACGCAAAAAATAGAGTTGTACCTACATTTACTATCCTCCATCATTAAATATAATTTTGTATTAAATTTTTATGGGTTTTAACTTATTAATATGATTTGAAATTTAATTGATATCATTTAATAACGTTTTAGCCATCACACAGCAAATGGGAATTAGAGGAACTGGTATTAAGCGATATTAAAGCTGGTAATGCCAGGAGTTTAATAATATACGAGCTAAAATGTATTGAATTTGTTGAATTGTGTTGTAGTCGAAAATACTGCTATTATAGCTGTTTGTAATGGAGCAGCTACTTCTGCAGCTGGTCTTATCTATGTAAGCTACCTTATTTCTTGAGACATCATTAAATAAAATAGTGATGCAAATGGAGAAAACTAACACCTAATGCACACAATGCATCGAAACAATATTTAAACCTGAAAAGAAAGGAAACCATCTCTCTTATTACGACTGTGTATCAGAGTTCAAATTCTTGCATTGGGTGGAGGGTGGCGGTGGGTTTCGTCACGAAAGTCAGCGCGGAGCCTCGTCGCGGCGGGCGCCTTCAATCCGACGTTCGTGCGCGGGACTCGCACGCGGTCCCTCGCGCTCAGGCACGCGGCGGAACAGCAGGAAATGGAAGCGGCCCCTTCTTCCACCACCACTTCCGCCGCCGCCCGGCCCCAGGGACATTTCTTGAGAGCGGAATCTCATTAAAGACGGCGTAACCGAAGAAAGTCCAGCCCGGCGCGGCGCGGCGCAGCGCGGCGCGGCGCCGGGTTTTGAACAAAGTGGTTGTAATAGGAGCGGGTGCCCGCGCCGCGCCGCGACCTGCCCGCCCGGTTCCGCTGTCGCCGTAATCGAGTGGTCGCTGGAATGTCTGGTATCCGCCGATGGGAATTCCTCCTCCCTCGAAAAGTCTGTCGCCAAC
This sequence comes from Gryllus longicercus, assembly GCA_038098605.1. Taxonomy (NCBI): domain Eukaryota; kingdom Metazoa; phylum Arthropoda; class Insecta; order Orthoptera; family Gryllidae; genus Gryllus; species Gryllus longicercus. The sequence continues at coordinate 1,310,682 of JAZDUA010000362.1, forward strand.
AACGCGGCTAAAACGGGCGGTGTCGGAAAACACAAAAGGGTGCGTTCATCCGACAGCTTCTCCCGGTGTTCTCCGCTTTCTTCGCACGAGTTTTCATAGCGCTACATGTCCACTTTCATATGCCATTTTACACAAAATTTTAATTAGGTCGCGAGAGAGTCAGAAATATTCATAGATAATTTTGTATATCCCTGTTCTCGTGCGACGAAGCTAAGTCAGCTAAAATTTAACTCTTTCAAACTCAACAATCAACTATACAACTTTCATACTATAATAAACATATTTTATTGAATTTTAAAAGCACAGCTCTCCGAGTAATTTATTTCATGAATTCTGATGCCGAATTTTTTAAAATATTTTGAGACACCTTGTACAATGAAACCTTCATTGTTATGCAGCTTCAAACGTCAGCATATAACACTTTTCCAGGATCAACAAATCGAAAAAATACAACACAAATAAAGAAAAATGGATAAAAGAAGACAAACAATTGAAAATAATGTAACCTAAGAAGGTGTGAAAATATAATTTCGGGGAAGATCACGCTAAACACAACAGATTGTAATGTTGAATCAAATGAATACCGGATGTAACAGGACCGACAAATAGCAAATGTAATGAAAGAATGAAGCCAAATTTGGAAGAAAGATAAGAAAAACACGAAAGAATGAAGTATGAAACGTCACATTTTCCTAGCTTGTATTCAGAGGAAAAAGTCAAGAATAAGAGGAAGAAGATGAGAAAAAGAGGAGGAAGGGAAGGGGAAAAAAAGAGAGGAGGAAGAGAAAATCAAAGTTTCGTTTATTCAATGCCACCTACGCGATGTTCCGACTTGATCACTTTGCTGCAGAAACACGGCGACGCTGCGCGCCACCTGGTCTCCGCTACGCCACCGCCGCGCCGCCACGTGCCGCAGACGACGAGGGCGGGCGCGGGGGCGGGGGCGGGCGCGGGGGCGGGCGCGGGGGCGGGGCCGGAGCCGTGGCCGCTCTGAATAATTCCGCGAGCAGTCCAGGCTACGATCGATTTGATGCCCCGCCCCCTCACCGTTCGGTAGGATTCCTTTTTTCCTTCCTCTCTTTCTTTCTTTCTTTCTTTCTTTCTTCCCGTATTCGCGCCACCGCCCACACATTTCAACCCACCTCCGCCAACCTCGCTTTCGCCTTAAACACCGGTACAGCCGTCATCTCCTCGCCTACGTCTTACCAACTAGTCGTGTACCCAACAGTTCGCTTTGAGGACTATTTGTATGAGAAAATTACGCAAGTCCCTCAAAACCATTTATCATTTTGACTGCAATATACCGACGAGGGATAATTTGAATTACTGAATACTTGGAAGAAAAATATTCTCATTCTCAAATTTGCATTGAAATCGAGGTTCATTTTTTTAACTCAAAAAAATTCAGATTTACAAATACGGTATTATAGAACTGTGATTTGAGTTTAAGGAACCCACAAAGTAGAACTGAAAGTTATGTTTCTAACATCAATTTATTCCAGCCTATTTTTTAACATCGATATTTAGTGCTCGAACGCGGATGACTTTGGGGGACTTTGTTGCTAAGCTCGCAACCTCAGTGGCAATGGGAGAGCATCCGTCATGGAACCTCACTACTTCTCTGCATTCGCTCGAAAGAAAGGAATCTGTAAACTACATCCTACGTTATGGGACATTTAAAAAACAATCAATTAAGAACCCATTTCCTTAATCAATTGATTTCCTAATCGGAAAATTACAATAATATGCGATTTAATTTCCATTTATTTTAGTTATTCCAAGTGTAACCAGTCTGAAAAGTCAGTAAGTGTGCTTTTCTTGCAAGTAGTATGTATGTGAAAGTCATCCAACTTGCGTATTTGTCGTATGTTAAAACATTTTTTGAAGAAATAAAATTGTGTAAAAAACAAATTTTAATGGCTCAAAGACTACTTTTTAGCTTATACAAAAATTCATAAAAACAGTCTTAATGTATTAGAATAGAAAGAGAAGATAATACCAACAAAAGTAATGTCATGAAACAATGTGATAAAGGAATCGGTGAAATACAACGTCAATTTTGTATTTGAGAACGCCTGAAGGTTTGGATGTAGACACCCGATTGGGAATTGTGTGAGTCAGCCGGATACTATCCTAACGCCGTTGCCCAACTGCAATCATTCCAAGCAGCTCCGTCATCGCGACCGCAAGCCACGCCGCTGCCGCCACCGCTGCGGCCACCGCCGCGGCTCCCAGCTTAACCACAGACGGCGCCGCGCCACCATCGTCCCCGCTGCTTCCACCTGTCACCTGCCCGGATGCGCGGAGTGCGTCACGCGGAATTCGGATTCGAAGCTTTCGAGCTCTAACTTGGGAGCTCCAAGTTGTGAGAAGATTCAAGCAGGTTTGTTTCAATATTACATTACAAAAATCGTAAAATTTGACGGCTGTCTCTGCAGTGATTCTGACCAGGAGGTCCAAGTTTCCAGTTCTGACGGTGGCGAATTTTTGTCACTGACAGTCAGTAGGTCCAATTCAGCCGCTGTCTGGAAGAGAATTGCAGCGGCCGGTCGCTCTGATTGGTAGTCTTCAGTGGAGTCTCCGATCAAGACCTGACGAATGCCTGAAAACCTGCCAAAAGGGCCACGCGCGATCTTTTCCTTCCTCTTCCTTTTCACATCTTCCTCACTTAAACTCATTTACACTAACAAGCACTACCCTACCTAACATGTCGGGAGACCTTAGCTTAGAGCTTATCCCTATTGGGGCGGTGCCCCGAAGGAGATACCTGGAAAGGAAATCTTCAAGCCGACGTGCGGATCGGCGGCGATCTTTCCATCCAGCGGGTAGGAACACTGCCACCTCCAGGGATACAAATTCATTACATTAATAGGACTAATGGCCGCACCATTATCAGTGTGTTACGCCTGGAAACTACAAATCAATCGTAAAACGGTCACTTAAACTTATGTAAGACAACTGAGAAAATGAGACGAGGCGATATGCGAGTCTCCCTGACCACAGTCCCCTCGACCCACTGTTTCATAAGGCTTACATGGAGATCGTGGAGAAATAAATTGTATTATTCAATGGCGTTTTAAATATGTCAAGTGCTGAAAATCGTAAAATCCCTCAGTTTTATCTAAACAGCAGTAGGGGTGGAGAGGCAGTAAGATCGGCTGTTAGGGCAGTTCTTCATGTCTCCACTCCCCGCCCCTTCAATCACCAAAGACACGGGCACTGAAGGATGTAGTGGGTGGGGAAAATTATCCTTTTATTTAAACGAAAAGCGAAGCACACTCAAATTCTTCAGCGTTATTAAATCGGGAACAGTTGGATTGACCAGGAGTGCCACTGAACCATGTTCATGAATGAGTTATTAACTTACTGACATTTGAGAAACCTTTCGAATCATTATCACGGGAACAAAAAGCTAGACTCCCGCGTCCGGAGTCAGAAGATTGCATGCTGACCGGAAGACGACGCGTCATCGCACAATTTCTCCCGTTTCCGTTATACTGAATTGCGTTTCGCCCTGAGGAAGTTCGCAGTGTGGCGGTCGAAACAAAATTTCATATTTAGCTGGGTTTCTAAAAATTGACAATCTTGATTCTATGTTTATCTTAGAACTGAAATTTATTACAGTAACCTCAACAATTACACCTCGAAATTTCGGTCAAATTCTGTGCTTAAGATTCATTTACGTTGCAACGTAGCATACAGAATTAATGTATATTAGGGCTAATTCGAACAGGTCAAGATTGGTGCAGGTGAAGAGATGATACAACAGATACACACAGTTTTTACCGAAAGTCAGGATGTCTGCATGAATTGATAAAGGAAGTATGCGTCACACAACTCTGTCAGATTAGAAGCTTTTGAGCTTAAACTTAATAAACATGTCAGGAATAAGATAGTTGAACCTTTTCGGGAGTCATTACCATATTTTAATTTTGGGGGATACTTTACATGAAGACCCTATGACATTTTCTAAATTTTCTGAAAAATGGCCGCAATTTTTTCTCTCAATTTCTTTCCGAAGGAGAGGAAAGCTCAAGAGAACTACATTATTTAACGTACTGATTTTCATTAATTCTCTGATATCTTGAACATTGAACACGTTTAAATGTTTTTGTTTTAATAATTTAATTTTTTTATGTATTGTCCTACATCGCCACTAATAAAGCCATAGATATATTTCTCAATGCGAATTATCTCTCAATTTTAGATATCGAAGTTATGTCATGCTGAGTCATGTAAGTCTTATGAGTAATTGTTGAGTAATAACTAAGAGGAGCAAAGGTTTTGGAGTGCCGCACATTATATCATTTCGGCGTATTGCTCACTAGATAATATACACATTTCGTCTCCTTGCTGAGACGGGCTCAACGATCCGGTATCCCTCGCCTCCACACGCATAAGCACGCATACGAAGGCGCACACACATACGCACACGCATATGCACGCACACACACATGCACCCGCACGCACACACACACACGTACGCGCATTCGCACGCACGCGCACACACACGCGCACACACACGCACACGTGCGCGCACACACACGCACACACGCGCGCGCACACGCACACACACGCGCGCGCGCGCAGGCGAGCGCTGAGCACTCAACTGGCTCTGCGCCGAACACCTTCCATTCACTCGGCTCATGTTAAGTACCCGCTGTAATTCTTCTTCATTAATTTCCTGAAACCCACTCGTTTCACTCTGTCACGCTGTTTTTTTAAAAAGCGACTTGTTTGTTGTACAGCGGCTGCCGCAGCGCAGAAGACGGAACGGATTAATATGCGAGGCTTTTCAAAACGGGCTCTCAGCTACGAAGCGTTCAGATCCGATTGCCTTGAGATAAAGGATAAAATATTAAGAGGAGAAATCTCGTGTCGAAAATGAGTAATTCTGCGTTTACTTATTCAATCAGACTCTTTCAAATAATTTGCACAACCAAAGGTTCCAACCACATGATAACGAAAGTATACAATGAATTCAGTTCAAATTATTTATTCCATTGCCAAAAAATTGACCACTCATTTGAATATATATGCAACCCTATTGATTTAGAAATCGAAACGTAATCTTTACGTCAACAAAAGTGAAATAAGAGGGAGATTTCATACACAACTTCTCAAGCGGCTAGTATATCGGAAGGCATTCCATTCAATATTGCATTTGTACGCATTCATGTTTCAATTCAATAAAATATTTGCAATAATCTAATTATCTCGATAAGAATAATTGATTGGTGCAATTCTTAGCCGGTACTCTTTAGGATATTCTAGGATAATTCTAAAATATGTTTTTAATGGTTTCAATGCACCTACGAAAGAATACATTGGAGAAACATCGTGAACTATTCCTCTCTTTTCGGAATTTTCAAGAATCATTAGGACTTTATTCATGAGATAGAGCTAATTAAACTAATTTTGTAAGAAACAAATTTAACGAGAATTTTATTTCATACTTTATGTAATTTTCTATGCCCGAAAATGGACGAGCCGGAGAGCTGAAACCTTTCACAATCTTTTGCGGTACTTGATCAGCGAGTGGCGTAGAGCTTCTTTAAATCTACTCGAATTCGTTTGTTAGTTTTACATTCTTTGTAGAGTATAAAAGTAGTAGAGGGAAAGTTATGAAATTCAGCAACTTGATTAATGTCGAGATTATTACGTAAATGTAGGTTTTATGGGATTCTTGGTACCGAAAATGATTTTTTTTACGTTTCTTCCCTATACAACAGAATAAAAATGCCAGTTATTATTAATTAACTTATAAGTTACTGAATCGCTGCTTTATTTCTTATAAGACATCGGTATAGAGCATCGATTGCGGATCCGCGTTACAACCTGACAATAGCCAACTTCTGACTGACGAAGAAAATTCAACGCACGTTCCTTGACGAAATGTCGAGTTCACGTAGCATCATTTCCTCATGTCTGTAAAACGTAACGAGGCGTCAAAAATTTGACGTTTCTCAAAATGACGATTGTCAAGATTATAGCCTAGATATATATTATTAAGGTTGGTAAAATCGGCGGTTACACTAACCGAAATAGATTTTTGTTAGAACCGTGTAATGAGTCAATTGTTTCTAAATAAAAATATTCTAAGGGAGGGGACAATTAAAATGACTAGGAGCGGCCGGATATGTAAATGGGCCGTTGTAAACTCTTTCCGAAACACTGTGCAGGGGAGACCGATGAAGACAGCATCGAATTCTGAGCTCCCGTCCCCTCTCCCCCGCGTATGAGCTGCCGCCGCCACCGCCAGCGCAGCATCAGCCCGGAAGTTCCAAATTAGAACAACTCGCGGTATTTTTAGCTGTGTTTCCGGAAACCGTCCAGGGTTACAGACCCGCCGTCGCCGCCGCGGCCGCATCTGTCCGTCCTCTTAAACCGCGCCTCACCGCTCCACGCCCCCGCAGACTACTTCCCGCTCCTCCACTTGAGGCGGCTCGGCGCCAGGGGCTGCCGCTGGGTGCAGAGAAACACACAGGTAGGTTTGCCGAGTGCCATCGTTTTCCTGGAATACATTCTAGAGTATTAGCTTATACTCTTTTAAGTCAAAAATGTTGAAGCCAGACCAAAGTTCACCAGTTAAATAATAAAAGAAATTTCTAACAAGTACAGGATTGAAAACAAATTCTCAGGAATTATTATTTTGTTAGACGAAAAGAATTCCCCCCACTCTAAATTGTCGGACTAACGTTTTGTCCATTGACTTATTTTCTCATAATCCAACAGAACAAATTGCTCCGATTGTTCCCCACTTTTCAGTGTTTTTTTCACATTCGTGTATACACAGTATAAAGAAAATACATAAATACAACTAAAGCAAGATTCGCTCTCTCGTTTCGTCGTGGAAAAAACAAATTAACAATATTTGCTTAGCTACTAAAAACTTAAAAAAAAACTTGTGCAACAGAATAGCACAGACTTTTCCGTTTTAGTTATCTATTTCCTTTGATCTCGGCTAGCTATTTGGACTTGCCACATACTCTTGCCAGCTGCCATCCATCGCTGCCAAAAGATCATTAAAAAAATCCTAATTTTTCGGTTTCCTAATAGTGGAACGGAAATATTATTGTAAGAATATTAAAGAACAGCAATACCTCAAACTAAATGGCAATTTTCTTTGAAAAATTTGGAGCCGTTTTTAAAAATATTGCGTTTAAACGCTACTGTAATTTGAAAATTTAAAGCTTTTTCACAGAAAACTTGAGTTTGCGAAAAACTTCATTAGAAGTCATTTGAAGCACTTTAACTCACAAATACAATAGCGGTTACCAATTGTTGGAAATGTGCATTTTAACGGCGTAAGAGATATTTAAAAAAATACATTTGATATTTTTTTAAGAAGAAATAATACAGCAAAATTAATTCTATGTCATCTTAAACAGTGCAATTAGCACTAACGGTTGGAAAAGTTTAAAAAACATGGAGATATTGTGAAAATGGCGTTTGAGATTTTCTGAAAATGCGGAATTTTAACTAGTTTTCGTACGGATGAGTTTACGAGAAACTTTATAAGTCATTATTTAAAGCACATGTACTCATAAATATAACAATGTGAACAAATTGACACTAATGCAAAAATTAACGTCAGACATGAGTCAAAAAATTAATTTTTGTAATTTTGGGAAAAACAAAAGAATAAATCAAACGTGATGTTATCTCATAGAGTACATTTGGCACTATCCCTACCAAAAACATAAAGAAACAATTTGGGGCCATTTTCAAGAAAATCTTGTTTTTGTTATTTTTTAAAACTGCAAATATAACACAATTTTGGGCGAAAACTACTATTTTTTAATGTACATGACCTTAATAAAAGAACTAATTATGAACAACAAATTTCATTTGAAGAAAAAAAAATATCTTTTTTAATTATGTAGTTGTAGGAAGACATCGAAATATTCATACTTTTGAAATTTTAGAAAATTCAGAGTTAACCTTGAACATCGGACCTTCTCAACTATTATAAGTGCATTTTACTCTATTCTTACAAGAAATTTAAAGAAAAAATGTGAAGCCTTTTTGAGAAAAGTTTGAAAATATCCGGGGGGCTTCATGTAATGTACGCTACATTTTAAAGAATGTTTTTCAAAATCTCAAAGATTCGATTCAAGCCAGATGGACAGGGGTTCTTCAATTTGGAAAAAAATCCTACGTATGGTTTATGCGCTAGTGGACGGACGGACGGACGGACGGACAGTCTAACGGCTGTTTTGAAACCAAAAAAAAATATGGTATCAGGAGATCCCAACATGTGCATTTCCTTTAAAATCGCGAAATCGATTTTTCGCAGCATTTCATAACTTTTCCTCTATTACGTATATTAACTTCGTATATACGTACGTATACGGGACAGTAATAACTCTGCATTTAGCCCGAAAAGTAACCCGACTTTAAAGATTCTTCTACAAAATCCCTGGAGATTCCCCATTTTTTCCACATGAATGATATTCCCTAAATTATCCTGCTTTTGCATTTTCAATGGAAGTGAACAAACTGAAGAGAGATTAGTTTCGCACATTTTTAAAGGTAACGAAATCAGTTTGTCGACTGCAGTTGATAAGCAAGGGGGAGAATCTCTGCAATGAGTTGACGGAGCATTCATATCAAACTATCAGCTTCCAGAAATCGCGAAAATAGGAAATAAAAAAACGTTTTCAGAGGTACAGCAAACGTGACTAAAATACACTACACACTATTATTCAGAAATGAACGATAATAGTAAGGAAGAATTAGAGAGACAAGTTTCGAAACAATCATTACGGCAGAGGTAAGAATAGTATTTTGTTTTCTGTACGCGAAACATTCACCAAATTCCCGAAGAAGAGCGCGGGTCCTTCAGGAGCACGGGAATTCGTGGAATGCGCTGACTAGTCGAAATGGGAGTCTGAGGGCAACACGCTAGTCGGTCAGATCGACGGGGAAACTCAAAGGTCGAGGACTTAAGTCCTCGCTCGGATTCACAACTCCAGTTCGAGAAATGGCTGAAAGGTGAGATTTTTATTCAGTTCAATTCGTTACGCGCAAACGTTTTTATGAAGATGACATGAAATAAAGATCTAATTTTGAAGGACATATCATTAAGAAAAAAAATCTCTATTTTCAATTTAAATTGCCTTTATTTCATTATGCGTGAACCAGTCAGCTTCCAAAAAATTGCGAATGAGTGAAAAATTGTGGTGGATGAACAACAGCAGGATGACGGATAGCCGAAACTATAGGGAGGCGGAGAGACGGACATTGGAAGACAGATGGAGAGGAGGAGAAAAAGGCGGAAATATAGACGAACGGGTGTTTTGAAAGAACTCTGGACCCCAAAACGTGTATTCCCGTTAAAATCACGAAATCGATTTTCGCAAGCACTACATATCTTTATCTTATACTAGTATTTCTATCAGTCCTTTTTTGTACGTTCGAATACGAGAAAGTAACTATTGGTGCTACAGAATGGAACAGACTTTCCCGTATTAGTTTTCTATTCCTCTGGTCACTGCTTCAAACTTGCCACGTACTCTTGCCTGCTGCTATCTCTCGCCGCTCAAAGTACATTTTTATGAAATTTTCTTCGTTTGTCGGTTTCCTACTAGTAGAACGGAAATATTATTGTAAGAGTATTAAAGAACAGTAAAATCTTCTACTAAACGGCAATTTTCTTTGAAAAATTTGGGGCTACTTTCAAGAAAATGGCGAAACCGCTTTTAAGAAAATGACCCTAATGAAAGAACTCACTATGGACATCAAATTTTATTTTGAGGAAAAATCTCTATCTTCAATTTTGTAGTTGTAGGAAAACGCTCGAAAACTTTTGAAATTTTGACATTTTCAAAAATTCAGAGTTAACCGTGATAATCGGACCTATGCCATTTTTATAAGTGTATGTTACTCTATTCTTACAAGAAATTTAAAGAAAAAATGTGGTTTTTGAGAAAATTTTGAAAATATCCGGGGGCTTCCATGTAATTTACCGCTAAATTTTAAAGAATGTTTCTCAAAATCTCAAAGATTCGATTCGAGCAAGATGGACAGGGGTTTCTTCAATTTGAAAAAAAAAAAAAAAAAAAAAAAAAACCTACGTGTGGTTTACCCGCTAGTAGTGTTCACAGACGTACGTTTTGGAAAACAACCAAATACTTTTTCCGTATTAGGGGACCCCAAAATGTTTAGTTCCGTTGTAATCTCGAAATCGATTTTCCGCAGCATTACTTAACTTTCCTTATACTACGTAATTACTCCGTATATGTACGTTTACGGGAAAGTAAAAAGTTCGGAATATTTTCACGGGTCCAACTAGTTGACTATTTACTATTTTATTACGAGTAGGAGCAACATACATTGAACTTCTTTCAATAATACTAATTTCGTGCTAAGTCAAAACCCTATTGTGTAAACGTTACAGCGGAATGCTCGTTCATAGAAGTACTTAACCGACGGTCACACCAACTCATACATAGAAACGGTCGCACGCCTTCACTCCCACGAGCATTACCGTGTTTGCCTTGGGAGGCTGCGACTTTCCTGGACGGTAGAAGACTATTTTGAACGAGAGCGCCGCAACCCAACACCAGAAGGGATGTTAATGCTGGGATCCGAGATATTTCTGGGGCTACATCCGGTCGCGCTGCCAGACACTCTCAGGACACTTGTATTCACGTACTACACGGTAACATGAAAGAACTCCGGCAAACCACAGACCGATGACGTATTTGGTGTTGTTAAAAATATGGTTTATGCAACATTAGGTTAAACTTCCCTGGTTTCAATTATCCGCATGATATACTATTGTTCACTTTATAATTTTCACTTAAATTTCTTTGAAGTAAATACACACGTAACTTTGGAGTTTTTAAAAATAATTTAAAGGAAGCGGTTTAAAAGAGCATTCTAGGAAGAAGTGCGAAAGAGGCGGAGAAAAGAAGGGGCCAAAAGGATGTTTGAGGAGGAGTTCGTAGAAACTGGCATTGTTCCTGAAGTGCACCCCACGACAAGTCATGAAAAGGGCGCCAGTTTGATTCTCTCGACGGGACCTCTTGCCAGCCGAGTGTCCACTGTGGAATTTATGTGACATACCACATTTCAGAAGAAATAATGTACAAGCCCGCACTCCCTAATGCAGAGGCAACATCTAGAAGAAACCTACTAACACTAAACTGAATCTTTCTTTTTTTAAATTTATTTCTCCTCGTAATTACATTTCGAGTTTTTTAACAAAAGAAATTCTGTTCCACAATCTAAGTACTACTCCAAATTTCTACTACATTCTTTCTCTATCTGCTTGTTTGTCTATGAATTTCCCTACTGTTTAGTCTCGTATACGCTTTACGCCGAATAGGAAAAGTATTGTAATAATACGAGAAAACACGTTCGAGTTTTCGACAGAAACATATTTTGCTGGGCTCTGGTAACCAAAAATGGAGATAAATATTGTCCCTGTATGTGGTAGATTACTTCCTTTAGCTTGTTGTGTAGTCAGAATTCACTTTTGTGTCCTTTATACCGAAAAATTCGTTTACAGTAAAAATTTCCTCTGCCCGTACGTGAACAATATTGGCACCATTTACGGCTTACAAGCACGATTTTCACAGAAGTTGATATTTCATGATCCATCTGACTGATATTGCGGCCTTTTGAATTTGAAACAGATACTTCGATTTCCTCATAAAACCTCAACATTGTCAACATTTTCTCAAAATTGCTCCACACTTTTTCTTTAAACTTTTTCCACGGATAGACCAAAGAAGCTTAATTAAATGGCGTAGACCGCATTTTCGTTAAACTCTCAATTATTAAAAATTGGAAAATTTAAAAATTTTCAGCACCACGCAACTACAATTTTGAAGTCATTATTTCCTTAATGAAATCTTTTCAACAAAAACAAACTGAGAAGAAGGTTATTTACAATTTTTTGAAAAAGACAGTAGTTTTCGAGAAATTTTGCGCGAAAATGTACTTTTATCGATCATTTTCTTAAACACTGCTTCTCTGTTTTTCTTTAATTCTTTATTTTTTCTCATGTGTAGCAAAAAACGATAAAGGTGGTGGTGCTGGTCCCATTTTCCCATTGCAGCAGTACAATATTGATGATGGAGGTTTTTGTTAAGTGAAACATATTCTAAAAATTCATTCTTTGAAAAAGGTCCAGTACATTTTTCTTAAAAGTATAAATAATTCAACGTCATCGAAATTACAACTTCGAATTTGCTGTGCTACGTTCGACGAGCTGACAGTTCGCAATACAAAGGCAACGCAGCAATGCTGTGGTTTGAAATTTAAAACATTGGTTCTCATATTTAGTCGACATGGCTGGAACGGAACTGTCAGGAACTTCGTCTGAATTAGTTTGGGCTTTCTCCAAATCTTTGCTGAAGAGTTTAGTGGGGCAGAAATGCAATATTACAAAATTACGTAACCGTTTCAATAATTTGAGAATGTATGTGCTGTTGTAGCTCTACCAGTTAATACTGTAATACGCACAACACACATTGTTTACTTTTATAATGCATTATTATAGAGAAGGTGTCTTTGGTCTGCACCACACAACTATCATTCCTCGTTTTGTACGAACGTAAGAGAAAACATAATAAGGAATTATCAATAATAGTAAATTAAAATACATTGGGATGCTGAACTGGGTGATACATTTAAATTGTGACATCAAAATATATCGAGATATAGACTAAGCAATGAACGAAAAAACATTTGTCTTAAAATGTTGGTATTTTCGAGGGGGAAATACATCTGTACTACAGTGAGTCTCATTCGCCAGTCAGGATGCGTGGGCGGAGTCCAACTTAGAAATTTCCCAATTGGTATTTCTTTTTGAATCCTCTGATAACGACTCTTTGAATGTGATAAAATACGAGAACTTGTGGAGAGTGTATAGCCTTGCCCAATTTTCTCCGACAATGACATTGTTCACTGTCCAATTTAAATAGATTGGGTTGTAACAATCAGCAGCTGTAACACGATTATTCAGTCGGGAGCTTCAATAACATTGACACACACACCAAAAAAGTCAGACGCAAAGACTTAATTTATTATTACTAATTACTAAGTTTACTTTATGTATGTAGACGCTCTAAATCCGAATCTGAAGCGCCACCACCCTACAGTTTGTTTGTAAAATTGTAAATAGTAATTGGTTTTTCACGATTTAAAAAAAAATGAAAGGTGGTGGCGCACTTCTGACTTCGAATTCGGATTTAGCGCCTTGACATTCATAGAAAACCATGGGTCAAGTCTTTGGGTCTGACAACGTTTGGCTTGTGTAGAGTATAATGGTACAAGAAACCAAAATCTAGTATCCATATTTTTCGATGATGATGATAATAATAATAACAATAACAATAATAATAACAATAACAACAATAATAATAATAATAATAATAAACTGGAGGTGATAACGAAAATCTGGCTTCACATTCGGATTCAACGCGTCGACATACGTAGAGAAGTACGAGTCAAGTCTTGGGTGTGACAATTTTTTTTGGGCCTGTGTTATTAAATCTAAATAAATTCAAACCATCGTCGCTCCAGTCTTTCGAGCTAGCTTGGGCACCTAACCTTGCCACGCCTCCTTCGCCCAAGGCTTCGCAAGAGAGCGACTCGAAGTGTCGAAGATGCGGCCCGACTTCCACGCCCGACAAGCGATGTTCATCCAGGCGCGCAGGAGAAGGGGAGAGACAAATGAAGGAAAAAACACGCCGTTGAACAGAAAATGTCAGGCTAACCCTTTCAACGGAACTTCGTCATCTCCTATTTACGAAAATAAATGCCGATATAAACTAACACATTTTATTATTTTTATGACTTATTATATATCCCTAGCATTCTAAAAATAGTTCTGATTTTTTTTCTCATGACAGAGAATTGTAGGAGGGAAATGAAAAGTGCAAAACTTAATTTTCGGTTAATCGACAAATCGCGGATAAAAATGTAAGTAACTTTTTTGTATCTGTCTTGGGCCTACTTGTACAGGTACCTTTTTGTACCTGTCTAAGACCTACATAACTAAGAACCGTAAGAATCAAGGAACTTCGAAATGATACACAACTTTCAAGTGATGGTTAATGCGTCTGTCGTTAGATAATCTTTTACCCAACAAATTCCTGTATCTTTGAGTGAGTGAGTGAGTGAGTGGTTTTTTGAGTGGGTGGGTATTTGTGCGTTCGTCAGCTACTTTGTCAATACCCCCGTGTGTGTAATGAATGTTATGAACGCGAGGGGGGGCGGGGTTCTCCCCAGCTGATATCCAGTGTCGCTTTACACGTCGGCTTGCAGGATTTCCTCCCTTTTCTCCGCTGGGTTAATCTCTAAGCCCGTGCGCACTTGGCGCCTCAAAACACAAGTGAAATAATTATTTCTCCGAGAAGGATTTTCTTTCTTTGAGATCTAAAGCTTCTGCGTTTCCACAGGCGAGCGCTGCGAGGGCAGCCGGCAGCGGCGAGCGGGAGCAGGTGCAGCCACGTGCCATGGAAATCAAACCGGAAGCGGGTCAAGATTCACCGCCGCTTCCGCAGCCCAACATCTGACGCGCCAGGCCGCCCACTTGCAACGCCACCCGCCGCGTGCCGACCCTCCGCTTTCGAGATTCCACCGCTGCGACGATAGTTTTCATACTGCATTTGTTTTAAGGGTTAAGGCGTGCGGGACGGCGAACGCAACCCACTTTCAGTGCCGTTTTGAGGAGGTAATTGTAGGCCCAAAAAATTCTGGGATTCCGGTGATCAACATGAAACACGAATTTATTCTATTACAAATATCACATTCCACTATATCGCCAATGGCTTGCCAACCTCTAGCAGAGACGAAAATCGTATCCCAACTTTGCTTGCTGACTGGCTCACCACTGTCTAGTCTAAAGGGCTTCAATTTAAGCAAATGGTTTGGTAATGGAAAATACACAGATTGAGTCTTGCATTTAATGAAATGTCAATGGTAAGAGCTTGGCTAGACCATTTCCGATTGCTGATCCACTCTTGTTGTGGGTTGTATCATTTAATATTCGACGTCTGTTATAATCCGAACAACTTGTTTAATATATTGAAATATCACCTACACTACGGTTTTCCGAGAATTTCCCAAATCCGGCGACGACCTACATGCAAGGTTTCTCTCTACTCTAAGTGCCCCCTCACCCAGCGAAGCACTGCTCCAGCCGGAATAAGCTCGAAGCTCCAGTCTGGTTTCCCGACGTGTAGTAGTGTAGAGAATGTAAGTGAGAAGAAAGAGAAGAAGAAGAGAGAAAAAAAGAGAAAAAGAAAAAAGAGGAAAAAAAGAGAAAAAATATAATAATAATAATAATAATAATAATAATAATAATAATAATTTACCAATATATACAAAACAATTTACGTAGAATATATAAAATAGTATTACAAAAATGATTTTAGTGTAAGTTAGTAATGCCAAAGTGCAATTAAGATAACTTTAGGTCTATAATGTAAATTAGTTATAAGAAAAAGCCCCGCCTGTAGCTGCTTAAGCCGCAAGGCAGCAGCATAATATAAAAACATATAGATAATAAATTCCCCTTCTTCACAGGGTTACTGTGGAGGGGACAAAAGAATGTAAGTGTACGCGTGTACAGGGAAAGGAAGGGACAACGATGAGCACGGCGCGCGGTCTGAGGCCCGTCTTGTTGAGGAATTAGCCTGATAATGATAAATAGATTATTTTTTTTCTTTAAGCTAATACTCCATGAGCTAAAAATAAAAGTTGAAAAAATTAGTTTCAATTAATATCTAAGAATCACTAAATGAACATTGTCTTTATTTTCTTTTGGCGAACACTTTTTGTTAACATCACTCCACTACATAGCCTTAGTAATAATATAGTCGATAATAATATCTCTAATAACAGTATGATTAATAATAAAAGTAATAATAATAAATCGGATTAATAGTAATAAGCTAAACGGAATTAAACATATTAAACTTCGACTACAATTTCAGGAACAGCCTCTAGTGTTTTTGAAGGTATTTGCCTATTTCGGTTCTTTGTTTTCTACATCGTATTTTCCAACGATGGTCCACTTTGCTTTCGTAACCATGTTTCAGTAATCTTCTACCAATATATGCTCATGCTGTATCATCTCTGTATCCCTTTTACATTACTTACAGAGTGATTCAGAACCCGTTGCTAATGCGTCGGGACCTCATCCCGTGTGTAATGTACAGATGGAATTTGTCAATATTACTTTTCGTCGTTTAGTTTTGTAAATAATTAACATTAATTTTGTACTATGTGCTTGAGCTCATGTAACATGGGTTACGGCAAGAGAGCGCGCGGCTTCGCCTCGCGTCCGAACTCGCCACTTCCCTGGAAAAGCCAGTTGCTAATCCTATTCGAGGAGCTCTGGAAGCGAGCGCAAGGCTCAAGCGCAAGGCTCAAGCGCAAGGCTCAAGCGCGGAGGCCAAGGCATCGCAGTCCCTCGCGTGGCGAACTGTTCATGCGCAGAGACTACCACTTTTCTATTTCCAGTGCGTGCAGCATTTCCGCAGTAGACACTTAGGTCATTTTCAATTCTCTAGGCATTTCCCGCGCAAATTTATGGACTACGCCTGCCCAAGTTGGGGAATAGCGGCGCATGCGCACTTAAATAAGTTGCAAATAGTTCAAAATGCGTGTCTTCGTAGAATACTGTGCGCGCCAATGTATATTAGAATCGCAGATTTACACGCTGCATTAAAACTACCGCTCCTCGAAGAGCACTTTAAAAACTTAGCTAAAAATTTCTTTTCAAAAATAAATGCGTCAAATAATGACATAATAATAAATTTATCTTTGTACGAGCCGGATCCCACGGCTACGTACAAGCGCCCGAGAGATATGCTACAATAGGCGAGACGCCAATACTTGCATGAAAATTGCTGTAAACAACGCCAAAAGCGCGCCGAACGGCTATTGTCTTTCCTGACCATGTTTTCTCTCTATTTTCAGATCAGCCATAGATGTCCGAAAGGATAGGGATGGCTACACAGCGGGGAAGTGTGGCAGCATTGCACTACTGCGGCCACACGGAAATGCGCTGTAAAGCGTTGGGTCCGCGCAAATGCAATGAAAACTAGGAATTTCATTCCTTGGTCAGGTGAAGTGTTTTAAAAGAACTAGCACAATTGATGTGCATAATTTGCACGTGAGAGCCGAGGAAAATCCGTATGCTGCACTCATCAAGAGCGATTTGTGGGTTGCCATGTGGATTAATTTATCCTCAGTTCCTATATCTTACCCGAGAGTTTAAGAGGCGTTCAGTATCTTAATTTTATAACTCGGGTATTTCCAAAGCTTTTGGAGCTGGGGGAAAATGAAAGACCGTTTTATGCTTCCGAAGACGAGTATCGTGATGAACTTCTTCAGCTCATTGAAAGCGCGGAGGCAGAAATAAAGGTACAACCCGGCAATGTTGTGCGAGTCACGGATGCAGTATGGCCCAGATGCGTACCTTGCGTTCATGCAGGAGGCCATTTTGAACACTTGTAGAGTCCCTATTGTAGTAGTTGAAAATGCGCAATTTTGGCCGCATACGCAAAAATGATAAACTAAACCGAAATAACACTAAAAAAGTTTTTCTCTCTCCTTTCACATTTGTTAGATAAGGCAATAATAGCAACAGGGAACAACATTTAATGAAATATTTAAGCTACCTTTTATTGCAAAAATTAACCAATAACAAAAAGTTTTTTTTCCAAAATTTTGAATAGACACTATTTCCTTTTGCTCTCATGAATAACTTACGTTATTCTATCATCGAGTCCTGTATGAGCAACGAGGTATAAATGCGACTGTTCTCTTCTCATTGGTAATGATGCACATCACCAACCACACGCCGCAGATTTACATACTTTCGGCCATTTTGAATTTTAACTAACTCTTCCATTTGCCATTTTCTGTGCGCTTCACACCCTGCTGCTCCATATTCTCGAATAGGACGAACACGTGTATGTTAGTATGCTTTTGCTAATGATCGGACATATGAACCACTACGTATTCAAAGATACAGAGAACGCATGAGGAAGTGCAGAGCCTCTTATAATTCTCGGCCGTATCGTTAACATGATCCGACCAACTTAAGTCGTTTCGCTGCAACAAACACAAATACTTGTTGTTTTTTTCTAACACGTTAGTTTCTAGCACATAATGGACTGTTCGTTCGAGTGAGACTTGGTCAAGCAAATTGATTTACTCCTCTCCGGCTTTAAATTCATCTTATTTTTCCACGTCCATTTTCATAAACAGTTTTTATCGTTCAGTACAATTTTTCATTATCATCTGAGCTAATACTACTGCATATTCATCAACCATTAGCGAAAAGTGATTTTTATTTTATTGCAGTACCAATAGCATTAACGAAAGCAAGAACAGCAGTGGCCCTAACATATTCTTCTGCAAGACGCGGAGGTCACACTCTCTTTGGATGAATATTTGGTTTTAGACACATATTACACTACGAAACATTTTTTTGTTTCTTTGCAATCAATTTACGTTTCAAATTGGTTCTATCATAAAAACAGGAAAAAACGTAACTTCCCTGTAAAAACATTGCTTTTGTGATCAGAAAAACGAAAAGTTGAAATTTGCGTACTGTCATTACGGAACTTAAAAATTTTCGGGTTTATCATTTATTTATAGAAAAAAGGGAACATTATTTATTAAATCAATAATTTATTTTTACAAAAATTCCACAAGTTGATAAGGAACCTATAAATGTGTCGTTTTGAGAGATTTGCGAGAGTATGTCATATCACTTTCTCGAATAAGTCCCTAAATATAGTCCATCATTTGTTCATTGTAGGTTTCCCGGGAGCGACGTTGAAAATGTTAATTGTTCTTATGGAAGACCTTGCTCCTTGGAATATGCACCCATGTTCTCTTTGAAGCTACAAGGAGGGAATCACGGATATGTATTTTGAGAGACATCCTACAGCCCATTTGGCTGTACTTTTTAACCAGTCTCAACCAATTCAACATAGTTTTTAGCTTATGATTTCCAAGGAAGCTTTCAACTACTATACGAAAATGTACCCATGCCTCATTCTCCCTTCCTCTGAGAAACTCTTGGGAAACTCTGGACACTCAATTACTTTCTTGATTTCAGGTCCAACGACAACGCCAGCTTTAACTTTTGCTTCGGAAAACTTTGGGAACAGATGTAGATGTTGTAATTCTGCAAATTACTCATCCCACGCTGCCACAATTGGCTTTATCAGTCCTATTTTTATGTGCAAATGGCATTTGTACCTTTCGAGGGTCTACAAGTAGCTCCTATTTAATGTTGAGATTCCTATCAGTGACTACTTTTAGTCAACATCGTTTATGATGGTGTGCTACAGTATTATTAATACCAGACTTATGAAACAGACAATTTGTATTCAAATAAGACTTCGACGTCAAGAAAAAAATCAATTAAAAATTTGTACCAAAAGAATAGAAAAATGCAGAAGGTACCCGTTACGTAAATATCATTGTGACTGCCACAAAAGTAAAGTTTCACGGGTATAACTGTTATTTTAATCACACTTACTGCTCAATTAAACAACAATCAATAATGTCAAACCAGAAACAAAACGTTTTTGAAAATTTGTTACATATTGTTATGGCAAAAACCACGGGAAACTACCGATTCGAGCAACCCTCTACTGCTCGGTTGCTGAATTAGTCGTCGTCCTACAGTTAGTGTCGATAATACCCCCGAGGCACGAATCTTAGGACGACCCGGCAGCAGACAACGGTATGTTCGACTAGGACTGTCCATCAATAAGGAATAGGGGGAATAGTGTTAGCAGCATACACTGCCGAGACAATTGGGAGCAAATTCTATTTATCGGGATCGCGTGGTTTGTATCGCATGAAGCACATGATACACACGATAATACTAGTGGAGTATTGTTTTCCATATAACAATATCGTAACATTGGAGTTCTCGCGTGCGCAGAGGCTGACGAGTCTCACAGAAGTGGATTCACATCATATGCAAAATAGAGCCTCACTAGGTGCAAAAATTCTTAGTTCAATAAAATTATATTGGTATCATCATCTTGTAATAATTTACTGTTCATAGTTTCAGGAGAATGTCTATAAATAAATACTGGACCAGTCTTTTTTTATTTTCATATTTATTGATTAAACTATAACGATGATAACGATGCAACATTGGTTTAATATACTTTTCTTCTACAACTACTTTAGAATTTTTGAGAGTTACAATAATTACAGAAGACCATTTAAAAAAAACATTTCAATATACCGTATTCACATTAAGTTATATGCAAACTCGCATGAATTAACGAAAGCAATTTTCGTAGAGATGGCTTCCCCAAGAAACATATTCGAAAATCAACTGAAGTTAGGAACTTTTGACCCGGAATCATCAAGTAATAAGATTTGCAAGCATCTGTTCTTCTTCGCAAGTGAACTGAAATATTACTTTTTACTTTAATTTAGTAAACGTTTGTTATTATGTTCTTCAGTTCTTTATAAGTGGGCCTTCTATAATTATTCTTTAAAACCGTCTACTAAATTTTAAAACCGTGTTACTCCTGATAAGTTTGACATCAGTATGTATATTCTTAAAGAGGTGTTTCAACTATGCGAAACAACCCATTAAAGTTCTCTGCTATTGATTCATAGAACATAAAAGACAATTAAAAAAATGGCTTCCCATATTCTTTACAGTTAGTATAAAAGGTATAATAAAAACAGAAACGACTCTTGCACCCGAAAAGATCTGTGCGCATTGGATCAGAAAGTATCAAAACGAATAATTACTGGCTAATCGTAACTGCGTGCAACTGGCATCGAGAAGAATTGGAGCATCGTCGCACGCTAATGAGTGGGTTATTAAGAAGATGCTACAGTTCCAGAAAAAAACTTGGCGACAGTGAACGCGTGGATCAAATATCGTGGACTGGAGTAGATTCATCAGGGCTGTGGCTGTAATGTACCGATGCCCTGAAGAAGGGCCCGAAGGACAGCGAAGATCATAGCTCTAGCCGTGGAAGTCAACGCCTGCGCTCGCATCGTCGCCCACGCCCTCAGTTCTCTCACAGCCCACATCACCATTCTGCCAACGCTTACCCCGCTCCCGCCCCGTGTCGTCCTGAACGCCACCGCTGCTACTGCACATGCCCTGCCGCTAGTCTCTCAAC
Organism: Gryllus longicercus; assembly: GCA_038098605.1. NCBI lineage: Eukaryota > Metazoa > Arthropoda > Insecta > Orthoptera > Gryllidae > Gryllus > Gryllus longicercus. Next base: position 1,331,831 of record JAZDUA010000362.1, read on the forward strand.
GACACTGCAGAGGCCTACAACGCTGCCACCCCAGATAACAACGCTGACAACGCCAACACCACTAGCGTCACCATCACCTTCCCCGCCCTCCTTCAAAGCCATCGCATATGCCGAGAACGCCACAACAAGCCACCGCCACCGCCACCGCCACCGTCGCCTCCAGCGTCCCAGCGGAAGCGGCGAGGCGGCGCGGCGGCGGCGCAGGGCTCCCACAGATATCGAGGTCGATTACGCTCGTTGAGGGGCCACGCCGAAACCCTGCCGGATTTGACGCGTCGACTGCTGCTGCTGCGGCGGCGGCGGCGGCGGCAACAGCAGCGGTGGCGACTAGCCCGGCATCATTTCCCAAGCCGCCCTGGTTACTTCGCGAAATCGAACCCTAGTTTTGGATGCAAATGTTCTTCAACGCCAGGAAAAAAGGAAACCTTTGAAAACATACGTGTGCAATAGACGCTAATTCAAAACAACACAGTAGCTCGTTGCAGCACTCAATGCAAACTTAACGTTGATCTGGCTCTGCGATTGGCTGTTAACATGGAAATGTCTCCCTGTCTTGTATCCATAACGCACATACATAAATCTGACTAGAACAAGTATTAAATCACCAACACTAAGAAATTCCATGGCGGTAATAATTTTAACTCCGAGCAAAATGGTTCTGGATTGCTGAGGACATTTTTTGTGTCCATTAAATTTTTGAAAATAATTTTTAATTCAAAATTCGATTTGGTTCTACCTCGATGCGCTGACCTCCCGGAGGCTGCGACACCGGAAATAGCCGGAAGTCGGTGGCGCGCCACAAGATGAAGAGCGTTGTAAGTCTGGATAATGGCAGGAAAGGCCGGGTAAATTGGCGAACGCGGGACACCCGCGCACTAAAACTAGCCGAGATGTTCCCTAACGTGGCAGGAAATGCGCAATTACATTAAGGAAAAAAATCCAGCCCGCGTTCGAAAGCTCGTGTTCCTTCGCGGTTCCTGACCACAGTAACAAAGTAATCGGAAGCGGCGCCCGCGGGCGCGGGGCACGTTTGCTCAGCTTTTCGTCGTCGCCTCATTTAACATGTTCCTCGCGAGCGCCCAACGTCCTCTTCATTACGGTGGGGCGCGGCGGATGTCACGGTCGTCTTGAAGTGAAGTGGATAGGAGATCTCATCTGTCCACGGCTTGATTTATTGGCGAAACGACTCCTCCCACCCATTACGTTGCTGCTTTCTTCTATGTATTAATGTAAACCGGTGAAATGATGGCAGTGGGTGAACAACGAACACAGACGTTTTCCTGCAACGTTATTCGAAGGATAACCAGATTGCGATGACTTCGCTTCATCAGCTCTCCCGAGTCGAAGTCTTTAAAGATTCGACTAATAAAAACTATGAATATCTGAGGCTTGTCGTAAGCCATCTGCTCCAAAGTACTTTTTTGTTGACGAAAAACGGCATCGACCTCGCCTATTTACATAACGGAACAACCATACTGGCCCTGCTGTATGTGCCTGCACGAAAGCTTCTGAAAATATGGGCGTAGCAGCCAAATGACCCCTTTGGTAATAAATCGAATCAGAGTCAGAAATAACTTAAAATCAGCTTATCTTAAAAAACACATTTAATATTCTTAACTAGTTTATTTTCTTCACTAACTTAATATTTCCGAAACTTCACACCAGCAGGAAAGTAGACATTTTGTATTTTCACAGCCTTAATTATTAATGGGGAGAAAATATTTTATATTTATTGATCACTTTATCTAATAAGAATTTTTTGATGGATTGCAAAATATTTGAGCATTACAGGTACGTGAATTCAAAATATTTGAATTCAATTGAAATTGAAAACAATTGAAAGAGTTTTGTTACTTCTCCATTTTCTTCAACTTTATACATATTATTTAACTTCCAGGTCTCCAAAGACTTAGCAGCCCATTTCGATGCAGTGTTTCTGATTTTCATTAGTATTTAGGTTTTCGTTTAGCTGTGAAACTATTTTTGTGAAAATAAAGGAATAAATAGTTGTTTTCTTTATGTTGACTCCCACTGCGTACTTTCCACTGACCCATAACAGAGACAATACATAAATATCCACACACTTTTTACACCGACTATAAAATGGTACTACTAACGTCAGATACCTGTGATGGATACTCTGGTATTGGATAGTATTTTTATGGAAATACATTGCGATGGAAATCAAATATGGATTCTCTTTGTTGAAATGGAAGGTTTCAGCATGAAAATGTAGCACCAAAATGTACGAATGCATAATAAACAGACATACAACCAGAGGTGGATTTACGCATAGGCACAGTAGGCACGTGCCTACGGCGGCAAATTTTCAAGGGCGGCAAATTTTCAAAGGCGCAAAATTTTCTTGATATTTTCTAAAACAAATTTAGGTTCTCTAAAAACTATAACAGCATAAATCATATTTTTATTTTAAAAATATCATATTAATATTTAATACAAGCTATTTATTTGTCTACTTCATTAGAGTATACCTTATGATTTCAGAAGTATATGAATCTGAAACTAAGGCCCGTTGACGAAAGAAAAGATGTTGCAATTCTAGTTGTCATGTTTTAGTTTTCTTTTAATGTTAACGTTTCAGTGTTGAAACGTTAATAATGTTGAACGTTACTTGCTATGAAGATACAGTTTATATCCAAAATTAGCTAATCCAAAAAAATTATTTAATTTATGAAAACAATGTGCAAATATAATGTTACTTTTAAAGTTAAAACGTTTAAATTAATGAGGAATTGTTACTGAAACGTTACAATTAGAAATGTAACATTAATTTTAAACAGGGGGCGGCAAATTTAATGTGCCTACAGGCGGCAAAAATATTAATCCGCCCCTGCATACAACAAATACATTAAAACTAGTGGTGCTAAAACAGTACGTACTTTCTCGCCAGTAGTAATGGTTATGTAATACTTTTACACCACAAGTTATTTTTCTCCGAACTATATTTTGTATAATTCATTTGAAATCTTAGAACATTTGATGCGGAAAATGAGCAGAATGCGACAAAGTAAAATAATTCAAAGTTAATTATTAATACGATACTGATAGCGTTGGCAAACAAATATATCGAAAAATATATAATAGCAATTATTAAACAGAATGGTATTGTAATACTCTATAAATATAAAAAATGGCTCTGTATTTATTACCGCGAAAAGTACCCGTCATAATCGCCTTTTGTTATCTGAGCGGCCTTACAAAAATGTGTAACAACCACCAAAAATGACCGCTTATCTACTCGTTTTCACATTTAACATAATTAAAGGACGTTATTTAAAATGAATATAAATAATAATGATATTAAATATGAAAAATATATTAATTTTAACTTGCGTAGCTTCCATAACTTGCGTAGCACGTAAATTGGGAGCGGGCGATTCTAGGCCAGCAATCTTTTATTTCATATTTATAACAAATAGGTTTTAAATGATTTCTAAAAATTAATTTGTAAACGTATAGCAAAAACTTCAATATAAGAAACGAACAAAAAATGTGAAATAATAAACACATTTTAACTTACGTAGCATCCAATGGCCTGAAAACACCTAAAATTACGTTAAGGAAGCGCAGGATTTTCAGAGAGGGCAACCAACTTTGACGCCTAATTACTGCAAAAATACTCATATTTTCGATAAATTCAACATGTCCAATACTGGAAAATCTGTTTTTGATAAACACATATAACTAAGAAAAAATGTATCTTCATAATTCTAGTTGTAGGAATGGCCGAAAAAATTTGAATTTTTTCGGCGAGTTTTTCACGAGTTTTCAACTAATGTGAGACCTGCGCTCAAACTCCTTCAGATTATCTAACAGTAATATTTCATCACAATGGAAGGCGCGATTTTTTTGAAACGTGTGAAAATGTCCCAGGGGCTAGATGCAAAGAAGCCCCCAAAATTAAAATATTGATTTCAAATTCAAGGGGCCGCAACATCAACCAGATCGATTGGGGAATATCAATTTTGGAGAAAAACAGTTTACGGTTTATCTCTTAGCGTTGTTCACGGGCAGAGAGACGTTTTGCCTTCAATCGATTTTTCAGTATCAAGGACCCACAAAACGGGCATTATGGCTACACCACGTGTCAGAGGATTTTTTCTAAACTGGCTTTATCCACTTTTTCGTTTCTAGGGCCTTCTACTAACAGTTTTCTGCCTAAAGTTCGCAGTTTTTTCGCGCAGCATGACATAACTTTTTCTTCTTAAGAAGTTCCTTCTTAAGCGCGCGAAAGTAAAAATGAAGGAATAACAGAATATACATTATTTATTTTATTTTATAAGTTCTTTCTGGATTGAGAGGCAGGATATTCTCAAAGGAAATGGAATAACTATCCACATACGCCACTCACTTCGTGATTTACATACAGACTTCTGCAAGAACTTTATGTTCGATTAAGTGTATTTACGAGAAATTAACGGTAGTTACATCAACGAATTCCGTCTGATAGTGTAGGAAGGGAATTGCAGTCGGGAGATTACAGTTCACAATAGCTATTTTGAAGCAGGATGAAGTGAAACTAGAGCGCCGCCGCCAGATAGGTAGGCTGGAATGAGTTGTTCTGCCGCTTTGTCCAGAGGCTCAAAAAGTAACCATTTTTCAGCGCGCTCTAGCGCCTGAATCGTTTTTCAAAAAATTAATGTTCATGAAATCATTTGGTAGGGCATTTTATTCACTTTATATTTTTTAAATAACACTTGTTTCGATAAAACGTTTTTAAGATATAAGCGAAAATCTAAAAACAGCGAATTTTTAAGTTTGTTTTTGCAATTTTCTGTGTAAAGCTGATCTTCTTGAGGTGGTAAACACCAAATTAGAATCCAGCACCTTCAAAAACATATAGAACCGTTGGGAGAACTTATTTCCTGGATCGGGCCTTTTGAGCACCAATTGACAGAACTTCGTACAAGGCATTAGGCAAAAGGCCAAAGTGGAGGCAAAAACGTGCTCGGCGATGAATCTTGTTCGAGAGGACAGCGCAGTGACGCCTGTGTTATGCTGAAAGAGCTGTGGCGAAGCGGAGGGTGGCGAGAGCCAACCCGAAGGCAACAACCAGTCAGAGGGCGTGGTAAGGGCGTGACCGAGGGCCAAGGTGAAGGGATCGATTAGAACGAGTGTGCGTCAGTGAGGGATGAGCGGTGACAAGGGCGAAAGAGATTGTGGGCAAGAGGAAATAGCAAATGGGCGCGAGTTGAATAGATTAGTAAGGGCGAAAAAGGGTAAACAAATAAGAGAATAAAACGAAGGCACGTTAGTATAAGAGAATAGCAAAAACTTGTCAAGGGTAAGTTTGTAGTAGTAGGTAGAGAGGAAGTAGTCAGGACAGGCCAATTGCATAAGCAATACAAACTCCCGCCTAAGTAGAGCACAGGTTCTGGCAGGAAAAGGTCCCAGGCTGAAGAACACAAGGTCAGTCTGGGCAAGGACTAGACCGAAACAGAAATAAGGCCAGACAGGGCGAGGGCGGAGGCAGGGCAAAGACAAGGGCAAGAGTGAGAGCAAAAGGAATGATAAAGGTCCAGTCGCAATGAGTGATTGAGCAAAGGACGAGGGCGCGAGGATGAGTGTGGGGACGAGTGCGAGAGCGTAGGTGAAGGCTAGGCCATGGGCGAGGGGCAGAGCGAGGACGAAGTTCGAGGGCACTGGCCAGGGTGTGGGCGTGGGCGTGGGCGTGAGCGTGAGCGAGGTTCGAGGGCGAGAGCGGTCGCGAGGGCTAGAGCGTGGGCGAAGGCGAGGGGGTAAGGGCGAGGGCAAGGGCGAGGACGAGGGGGTAAGGGCGAGGGCGAGGGCACTGGCCAGGACGTGGGCGTGGGCGTGGCCGGGAATGAGGTTTGAGAGCTAGGCCATGGGCGAGGGCGCGTGGGCGAGGGCGCGTGGGCGAGGGCGTGGCCGCGAGGGCTAGGGCTAGGGCTAGGGCTAGGGCGAGGGCGAGGGCGAGGGCGAGGGCGAGGGCGAGGGCGAGGGCGAGGGCGAAGGCGAGGGCGAGGGCGAGGGCGAGGGCGAGGGCGCGAGGGCGAGGGCGCGGGGGCGAGGGCGCGGGGACGAGGGCGCGGGGACGAGGGCGAGGGCGAGGGCGAGGGCGAGGGCGAGGGCGAGGGCGCGAGGCACACTCTGGCGCCGCCACTGCCCAGCGCCGCGGGCCGAAGCGCCGAGATCAATTACGGCGCATCCCGACGGAATGCGGTGGCGGCCGCTCGCCTCCCGCCGCTGAGGCACGCAGTTGTCGGCCTTCGCGGTCTTTCTTTTGCTTTCTTCTTCTCCTCCACCTCTTTTTTGTCGTCATTCTGCCCCCTTCCCGTAGCCTCGCGGAGGGGTTCGCGCGGTGGGGGAAAGCGCGGTTGCGACAGCGGCCGCCAGGCGCGCCACTAGCTGGGTGCTTGACAGCCGGCGCCGCCATGATGGATGCGAAACACGGCGTGACGTCATGTCCCGATGGCGCGGTGTGGCTCCGAGCGTCCGTTTGCCTGCCGCGGAGGCACGGGCGACGGGGGCGGCGGCGTAGCATTGGGCTAGGCCCGGGACCGCCAGCGCCGCCGCCGCCGCCGCCGCGGCGCGTAGCCGGCGAGAAAAGCTCAGTCCCTGGAAGCGTTATAATGCACGGCTGCCTGATACGTGAATAGCCGCGTCTCGTCGCGTCGCGTCGCGTCGCTTCCCGGCCGGGCGCGGCCCGGGTGCCTCGCGATGTGGCCAAGGCTTTCCTGCGGTTAAGCGGAGCGGGCGCGCCGCCGCAGAAAGGGCGACCTTGCCTGCGCTACCGACCGGCAGATTAGGCACAAGCATCGGAAACCCACGGGATTAGTCGTCGGTGTTCTCGGTATTTTCTGTACACGATTAGATGGTGGAGGAGCCGAATATCGTTGATCTAAACAAATGTTTGTCGGAAAATTAAAACAAAACTTACGCTAATGTTTTAAAAATTATTTTTAACGGAATGGAAACCAAAATTTCTAGAAATAGTTTTCTGTATTTTCAATTGGGACTTTCACGAAGATATTACATTAGTTTTCAAATATCGGTTAATTTTTTTCAGAATGGCAACAGTAAAAATTTTGGCAAGAAGGACTGTATGATAAGAAAAAAAAGTTATCAAAACTGCGTAAAAATGTTCTGTAATAAAATACTAATTCCAGTGATATAAAATCTGGGTAATTGTCCAAGTGCATTTTGTACAATTTCTTTGCTTGTTACTATTATTTCTTTGGAGAAAATCAAGCAGCTGCTTTATCAAACAATTTAATTCAAAGGATTATTGCCAGTTGCATAAAGCTACCTATATATTTATTCAGTATTAGTTCTGTAACATTAGTAGGTTCCACAAGCGTTGCATCATTGCACAAATCAAATATTTGGAATCATTCTTAAATCAGATCTGCCATGTTCTTTCATCTAGTATGAACTTTGTTCTCTAAGAATTTACTGTTGCAACCATTATATATTCAATATTACTGTAAACAAATAATTTTTACAGTAAAACAAACTAGTGTGGCTACAACAACACATACTTTCTCGCATTATTTCTAAATTCGAAATTTTTCGAAATTAGAGTTCAACGAAAATAAGATCTGTGCCATTCTTTTAAACGCTCCTTGTTCTAACCCCGGGAAAAAAGAAAAATATTGGTGAGGTTTTAGAGATTTTTTTATTTATAAATTACATAAATTTCAAGCACAAATTACGAAACATTTTTTAAAAAATTGTACATGACTTTTTTTTAAAGAGCTTATTTTTTAGAACAGATTTGTTTACGCGAGAAACATAGGGTTTCAAAGGTTAAAATTTTGCAGTTTTGAAAATGAGAGTTCACCGAAAATAAGACCAACGATTTTTTACCTTCCTTTGATACATGCATGGAGAAAATTTAAAGAAATGGTTCGGAACAGTTTTTAAGATACAACTTGCATTTATTTCATGTAAAATTACGCGAAAGCTACTGTTTTTCGAAAAACTGTATATGAATATTTCAAGATACGTCTTAAAAGAACAGATTTTATGAAGGCAAACAATTTTTCGAAGGAAAAAAACCCAACACTATTGCAGTTATCGAAACATCAGAGATTTCAAAGAAAATGATATCTGCACCATTCTTTTGGGCTGCTTTCCTGTCAGAGGACAAAGGTTAATAAACAAATTTGAAGCAATTTATGAGATAATTTAAAAAGAATGCTGAGGCTTTTTATAAAAACCCGCCACATGAAATATCCGTTTCGAACTCAGAGGGCCTCGAGTTCATTTAAATTGATCGAGGAATATCAATTCTGGAGAAAATAGGCTGACTGGTTTAGGCATCAGTTGACCACAAACAACAGACAAGAGGGTGTGATGGAGGAATGGACGGATGGACGGACGATTTGCCGTCAATCGATTTTTCGGTACCGAGGACACAAAATTGGGAATCTGACAGCGCAACGTAATACAGAAAGTAAAATTTACTAAGATTTATTCACTTTTTAGGTACTAGAGCCTGAAAATGAGAGTTTTTCCGTCAAAAATTCGCAGTTTTCCAGCGCACGATTACAATACCTTCTCTTCTTGAGAGATAAGAGCGGGAAACCAAAAATGCTACATTATGCACTTTGCCTGGTTCGTTGTGGACACTCCAAGCCTGAATTTTTGTTGTTTTGGTCCGATTTTGGCTGCTTTGGTTATTTTTGATACATTTTAGGTGGTCCATTTCATTTATTTTAATTTTTATTACATTTTTAACAGTTCATCAAAATACTTCAATATTTTGTCTATATTGATAATGAAATTGTTTTTTGGTGTAAGTCTTTGTAGTTCCACGACCCACTGCTATTCTATTATCCCCTAAACAGCGAATGTGCCTTAAAAGCAAAGGCTTTCGGAATGTAGAACTGAATTTTGTCCTAAGGAAGGTCGCACCATGTCGGACGAAACATTGGCATCTGTACCTCAGACGCGGCGTCTGAGGTACAGATAGTCAAGTAGATATGCCGACATGGCACTTTTCTCTCAATCCATTTTTCGTATGTTCATGTCGTCTAGACATTTTCACGGAGAACATTCTGCCTAACCGAGAGTTGAATTAATTTTAGAAACGCAATTGCGGGAAGTAGACTCAAGACTGAACGGTTCTTAGTGTCGCAGAAAATGCACGTAATTCCTGCAATCGACATCGACCGGCGAAGGTGACTCAGGGTATCTAATGTCACTGCAGTGCCTCTCGGGAGGTCTTGGGTCCCGACACTGGCAGATTTCCTAGGAAAAACCTACAGGACAATTTCAGACGCTGTGTGGAGGAGAATTCTAGCGGCCGGTTGCTCTGTTCGGTAGTTTCCCATGGTTTCTGCTCAATATCAGGCGAATGCTGAAGCAGTACCCTAACAAACGGGACATAGACTGCGCGCGATCTTTCCTTCCTCTTCCTTGCCCTATCTATCCTCACCCCCTACTTACACACACTCAAATGCACTCCACTACTACACACGTCAGGAATGGTTAAAGCTTGTCCCGGCTGGGGTGAAGCCACGCTAGTGGGAGATACCTGGCCAGTGACAACCCCTGCAAGTCGACGTAGGTCGGCGTGTAGCGTCGTGCCACGCTCAAACCGCCGGATGTTGAACAAAGGGCGGAGTGATGACGCACTGGGACTTTCCGTGGACGTAGTGGGTGCAGAGCGACTTTGGGGAGGAGGCAATGGGGGCGGCGGGTAGCGCCAAAAGGGCCTATATAAGGCCAGGAGAACAATGCCCCAGTCTTCTTGTGCTAGCGGCGTCGGCGACAGGTGATGCGCGTGTCTGTGCGTGTAGGTGCACTAGGGCGAGGGGCCGGCAATTCATTGACGTGACTTGCGAGACGCGTAGATGGTCTCAAAGTAGAGCGGCTTCATACAGGGAACATCGGTGGTATGTTGTGATGTGGTAGCCGTTCTTAAATTATCTCTCCTTGTAGTGGGTCTATTTATTTAGTTTATTGTGAGCAGGGTAGTTGTTAAATTGAGACTACGGTCTAGATTGTTAATAAATCTACTGTTTTACAAACCACTCTCGTCTGTGTTCGATTTCACCCGTATGACGCCACAGGCGCCAGTACTTGGCAGCCAGCGGGGGAAGGTCACCATGTCTGGCGATAAACACAAGCACTACCCTTACAGGATCAACAATTTTAGCAGGTGAGGCGCCCGGAGACACCAATAAATCAATCATAGAACCGCCGTCGAGCCGCTTTTGAATATCGCCATTGTGAGAATGCCACTTCTTCCGTTCGTAGTGAAGTAAGCCGCAGTGGCCCAAGAGTATGTCAAACGTTTCGGACCATTTCTTTTTCGATTCTTAAATATGACACCTTAGTATATGTAAGAGTGCCACAAAACGTTGTGGTCGGACTTATCTTGAGACGCCTTGAAGGATAGCGGGAAATGACATAATATCGACTTCATTACCTCTGTAACCTCTTGTCTGATAGTTCGGTTTTCCTTTTCAATGAAAGATAATAACGAGTTTTTTAGTGAACGTCCTTCCACACTAATATCTCGCACCGCTTTTTGAGCTAGAGAACATTTTTTGGAACTCGTGAAATGAAAACTTGCTCTGAAGATATAAAAATCGTCGTCTTCAGTTAATTGAAGAAAAGCTTTCCGCGCAACCATCTTATGTTTTGATGCCATTTTGTATGGCGAGTTGTAGCTTCATTTCTGACGTTGTAGCTTCATTTCTGACGTTGTAGCTTCATTTCTGACGTTGGAGCTTCATTTCTGACGTTGTAGCTTCATTTCTGACGTTGTAGCTTCATTTCTGACGTTGTAGCTTCATTTCTGACGTTGTAGCTTCATTTCTGACGTTGTAGCTTCATTTCTGACGTTGTAGCTTCATTTCTGACGTTGTAGCTTCATTTCTGACGTTGTAGCTTCATTTCTGACGTTGTAGCTTCATTTCTGACGTTGTAGCTTCATTTCTGACGTTGTAGCTTCATTTCTGACGTTGTAGCTTCATTTCTGACGTTGTAGCTTCATTTCTGACGTTGTAGCTTCATTTCTGACGTTGTAGCTTCATTTCTGACGTTGTAGCTTCATTTCTGACGTTGTAGCTTCATTTCTGACGTTGTAGCTTCATTTCTGACGTTGTAGCTTCATTTCTGACGTTGTAGCTTCATTTCTGACGTTGTAGCTTCATTTCTGACGTTGTAGCTTCATTTCTGACGTTGTAGCTTCATTTCTGACGTTGTAGCTTCATTTCTGACGTTGTAGCTTCATTTCTGACGTTGTAGCTTCATTTCTGACGTTGTAGCTTCATTTCTGACGTTGTAGCTTCATTTCTGACGTTGTAGCTTCATTTCTGACGTTGTAGCTTCATTTCTGACGTTGTAGCTTCATTTCTGACGTTGTAGCTTCATTTCTGACGTTGTGTCTTCATTTCTGACGTTGTAGCTTCATTTCTGACGTTGTAGCTTCATTTCTGACGTTGTAGCTTCATTTCTGACGTTGTAGCTTCATTTCTGACGTTGTAGCTTCATTTCTGACGTTGTAGCTTCATTTCTGACGTTGTAGCTTCATTTCTGACGTTGTAGCTTCATTTCTGACGTTGTAGCTTCATTTCTGACGTTGTAGCTTCATTTCTGACGTTGTAGCTTCATTTCTGACGTTGTAGCTTCATTTCTGACGTTGTAGCTTCATTTCTGACGTTGTAGCTTCATTTCTGACGTTGTAGCTTCATTTCTGACGTTGTGTCTTCATTTCTGACGTTGTAGCTTCATTTCTGACGTTGTAGCTTCATTTCTGACGTTGTAGCTTCATTTCTGACGTTGTAGCTTCATTTCTGACGTTGTAGCTTCATTTCTGACGTAGCTTACTCGTTATTTGTAATCATATGAAACGAGTAAGCTCGTTTCATGTGTTTACCAATAACGCAAAAGGAAATAGTTTCCCTAAAGTTGTGAAAATCTGATTTTCGAATTGTACATCGACAGTGCAGGGGTGTCAAACAAATCTCCAGATCTTAAAATCTATTTTACACATGAATCAACAACTTCTTAAAATTTTCTTTTAAACCTTTGGGGCTCGACATACAAGGCATCAAAATCCATGAGTGTCTCACGGGGAACTTTTCCAAAATTAGTTTGAAATTACCATTTTTATACCTCCAGAGTAACGTTTTTCCAGAGTAACGTATTAAAAAAATGCGCTCTAAAAAACTGTACGGTGTATCAAAAAGAGTCAAAAGCGTTTCTTAAAGAACACATTATTACGTTTAATTTAAAGTAAAAGCAAAACAATCAAACGAGATGTTACAGAGAGAACAGAGTCAAAATTGTTATTTTCCGCCATCTTTAATGGCGTCTGAAGATATGACCGACCACAACAATTGTGGCATCTTGCACTTTCACATATACTAAGATGTCACAAATCGAATCAAAAGATAAATCGCGTTCGAAAGGTTTTGCATCCTCCTGTGACACTACGGCCTGCTATACCACGTGGATAATCAATGCCAATATTTCCGTCACTTTATCAGTTCGACATGCTTCCTTGAATTCACTCTTGTCATAATGGAACGTCTATAATTGCATCACTACTGGTGTCAATGACCTTATCGTGCCGTTTCTTGTGAGTCGCTGAGTCCAGAATGAATGCTCTGTATCTCTGGAAGAACTTTAATATTTCTCGCAACTCCATATACGCGTGGAGCAAATTACAAATCTCTGCCATTGAATTCAATTCATGTATATGAAATAATGACCACCAAAGCTGTCCGATTCGTATTTTAGAGTTCATTAAAAGTTCATTCATTCATCTCAGTTCATTAAAAAAAATCATTCAAAACATTTTAAAGGGTATATTTTCTTACAACTTGTATGTACAACTATTTTCTACACCTAACATGATTGTTTCCTGGTACTTCAGCTATTACGGTCATTAGTACCTTTAGTATAGTGCTTGTTGTATTCCGTGAGGTGGTGGTGTTCCTCTCCAACTGGATGGCAAGATCCAGTGCCGACTTACACGTCGGGGAAGCCTCTGAGCTAACCTCAGCGGGACAAAACCTAACACGGAGTGAGCTGCATCTCTAACAAAAAATATTGTTTCAAGGTTTTGTAAGGGTGGAGAGGCCAGACGACCTGCCTTCCCCTGCGTATAAAAGTTTTAGATGGAGCGATTTGTTTTACACATAGTGAATGCTGTTTATTTATATTTTAGTTTTATTAATCTAGTTTTGTAATTTATATTTTTTTTCGTCCTGAGGCTTTAGTAGAATCCCTGTGGAAGTTTTGCTGTTTTTTTAAGAAAAGGTAGTTGCCCGAACATTGGTGTCCATAGTATGCAAAGAGAGGTGCCCCATTATAACCTTCATCGAAGGAATAGTGTTTTAAATGCCAAGAATGTATAGCAGAAACTGAGATTGTTGTAAAAAAATTTTCAGTCTTCAAAATCCACAATAAACAAAAACAAATTGCCAAACAACAGTTTCTGAGAAGATTGGAGCGATTTACTGTTCACAGTGCTTGTCGGAGAATTCATGATAGTGTATATTACTTCAATTTCTTTAAGTGTTATCATAGGATCATCTTGCTAACAGCCCTAGCGTCTCAATAAGAAATGCATTTCTAAAACATGTGAACAAGTTCTATTTATCCAAATCATTCAACTACGTCCCAGAAGATTCCTTTCCTTCGTGCTTTCAGTGGGTGTGATACATTCACTCCGTGTGGGCAACTGCAGGAAAATACACGCGGTGCTTATGAAAAACAGCGTCATTTGTCTGAAATAATCGGTGTTATCAGTCAGAAAAATGATAAAACCGAAGCCCGCGTTGTCCTACAACTACAATTGTGAAGATACAATTTTTTTCTTAAAGAAATGCGTCCATAAAAAAATCTTCAAATAAGATCATATTGAACTTTTTGAAAATATGAGTTTTTTTGTGTAATTTTGTAACAAACGTAATAGCCATCTCCAATTGACTGCGCTTCGTCTACGCAATAGAGATAATTCCTGCAGAATGCTTAAGTGGGAATTTGTCTATTATTTCATATTTCTTTGTTGTTTCTTACATACGAGCTTTTGGTATACGCTTACAAATTAATCTTTTATAATTTATTTAAAACCTATTTTAAATTGAGGTCTTCAATTGAGTTAAATGTGAAAACCAATAGAAGTTTTCATATTCCATATGATGTGAAAATGAATATTGAGCGTAAAAAAAGTGGTTTTGATGAATACAACATTTTATATTTATATTTATATTTATGATATTTTTGTACCAATTTTTTGCCAGGGATTTCAACAATGCTAATTTGCAAAATTTTGTATCCCATACGAATTAGCGGTCATTGTTGCGTGTTCCAACACATTCATGTAACGCATCACTGATAACAAAAGGCGATAATGACGGCCGCAGTTCGTTTGTGTTAATATAAACTACTTTTATTTACGGCTAAAATACGCGGGCTCTATCGTAGTACTTTTACGTCGAACGTGGAGACACTGAATTCAATGGCAGAAAGCAGTTTTCGTTTACACGTTTGAATTAAACATATCTATTTTTCACGTTTCGTTTGTTTAAGAATTTTGGTTCAAATGGTAACTGAAGTGCACGAGAGAAATTGTCACATTATAATATTAAATAGCCATTAGCAATATCACGAGAACGTACTTTCTGTTGTAGCACCGACAGTTTAAAAAAACTCGTGAAATGTATTGTTGCTATTTCGGGGGTGGTTTTCAGACCCAATAACGTGACACATGTCTCTATGTCGATAAGCTGAAACGACATCTTACGCAAAACTACTCGTTTTTTCCAAAACTTATACATGATCTTTTATGAAGAGCTAATTTTGTACAACAAACATCGTCTAAGTTAAAAAAAAAAAAACTCTTCAGTTTTGTAATTTTAATTTTTTTAAATTTAAACAAAGATCAAAACCCGAAAATATGACTAGCACCATATTTATCGTCTCTTGTTACATAAGTGAAGAAAATTCAAAGAAAAAAATTGGAGCGGTTTTTAAGAAAAACGTCGTATATTTCAATCGTAAATAATGCAAAAACTACTCGTTTTTCAAGAACAATTACATGACCTTTTTTTGAAGAGCTGATTTCGTATAATAGACTGAGACAAAAAACTGTATCTCCTATTTTGAAGCATTTTCTTCCATTTTCAATTGTATCTCCTATTTTGAAGCATTTCCCCCCCCCCCCCATTTTTCAAAAAATCCGGAAGGTCAACGAAAATGAGACTTGGACCATTCTCTTAAACGTCCTTTGCACTATTCAGGTGAGGATCACGGGGAGAAGGGGATGAGGGAAACTTTCTGCCAAAATTTTTCAGTTACTATTAATTTTAACTTCACACGAAACTTTCAAGTAACTAGAGGTGCTAAAACAGCTCGTACTTTCTCGCCCGTATTTGCACGCAAAATAAGGAACAAATTTCTTTAAGGGAAAAATGTCTATCTTTAATATTTTAATTGTAGGAAGACTCTTAACAAATGTTGAACTTCTGCATAAAAAGGCAGGGTTTTCAAAAGACATGAGACCTGCACCAGTCTCTTTAAACGTCCTTTGCAGTATCTAACAAAATAATGGAGCCATTTTATTTAAATTAATTTTCAAAAAAAAAAAAATCAAAAATATCCCAAGTGCTTCATATAAATTAACCCCCAAAATTAAAATATCTGTTTCAAATTCCAGGGGCCACGACATTAGTCAGATTGCCAGGAGAATATCAATTTTGGAAAAAAGATCGGCTGAACGGTTTAGCCGCTAGCGTTCACAAACGGACTGACGTTCTGACGTCTTTCCATTTTTCGGTACAAGAACCTATAAAACGGATTGTGGCTACACCACATGTTAAAGGATTTTTTTCTAAATTTAGCCACTGGATTTATCCACTTACGTTGCCAGGCCCCTATAATAAGTTTTTCTACCGAAAATTCGCCTTTTTTCGCGCAGCATTATATATAATTTTCTCTTAACTCCGTAAACATTGTTCTGATAATCATTTAAACGACTAAAATCGAATCGCAGCATGAGCTAAGTTTAGCCTGCTTCAATATACATAATCTGTAATATGATTCATTCGACCAAAACATTTTGAATAAAAAAAACTGTATTAATTTACCTCTACTTACAGTCGGGCATTTATGTAGTATCCCTAGGATGGATAAATATAACGAAGGGATTGATTTTGCTGACCTAAAACATCGCGAAAAATTACCAAGAAATTCTTTTAAAATGTTTTAAAATGCCCTAAAACAAAGAAAAGTGACGTAATTTTTTTTATCAAAACAAATTCAGATGCGTAATTCAAGCTGTTGGATATGTTGCTGATGAAATCGCATTGAGGGGACGAGCATGGGACCACCCAAGAGGCCTAGAGAAAAGAGCAGGAGAAATAATAATGAGAAACACAAGAAAAGTGTAGAAACGTGAAAAATGTATCGAAAAAATAACCGCGCGTTCTGTCCTTAGCCTTTTAGTTACGAATGGGAATCCTGATTCTCGCTGTATGGAAATTGTCTTCGACTGTTAACCAGAGACGTGAGACCGCTCACATTTCTTTCTTACTCCACTTGACAAACGGTGCAAAGGTGCGAAGTACTTCTACGTTTTAAAGTGTGACCGACGCAATCGGAAACTGTGTTTTCGGATCAAGGTCTGTCTTTAGGTGCCAAGCAAGTGATCGATGTGTCATTTCGCGCAATTACAGTGAGCCCAAAACAAAAGAATACGGCATGGATCTCTTACATGCGCTTGGAGATCGCACGGTGGGGTTAATACGTACTTAGGAAGAGAAAAAAATTGAAAATAAGAAAAGAGAAAGAAATATAATAAAAGGAAAAAGTAGAAGAGGCTTGAAACACATTTCGTGAAATCCTGTCGGCTTTGTTCAGTCCTGGGCAGTGAAGTTCGTACGCGAAGAAAGCGAATGTTTAATTTGTATATCGATATCATGCGTTTTTATTTAAATTCTGTCTGTTTACATCTATATTATAGAACAGACCAAGACATTCAAATTGCTCCCCCATAATTTGTCTCTGCATCAGCCCCTTCACTATTCAACAAAATGTAATAAACTAGGATAATAAAAAAAAACTGAGCCTTTTTTTAAACTTTGAAAATGTCCCAGGGGCTTCATGTAAAGTTACTCCAAAAATTAAAATATCGGTTTCAAAGTTCCAGAGTCCTGTCTCTCCCCCAGCCTGTCTGTCTGTCCCTGTCTCTCCCCCAGTCTGTCTGTCCGTCCCTGTCTCTCCCCCAGTCTGTCTGTCCGTCCCTGTCTCTCCCCCAGTCTGTCTGTCCGTCCCTGTCTCTCCCCCAGTCTGTCTGTCCGTCCCTGTCTCTCCCCCAGTCTGTCTGTCCGTCCCTGTCTCTCCCCCAGTCTGTCTGTCCGTCCCTGTCTCTCCCCCAGTCTGTCTGTCCGTCCCTGTCTCTCCCCCAGTCTGTCTGTCCGTCCCTGTCTCTCCCCCAGTCTGTCTGTCCGTCCCTGTCTCTCCCCCAGTCTGTCTGTCCGTCCCTGTCTCTCCCCCAGTCTGTCTGTCCGTCCCTGTCTCTCCCCCAGTCTGTCTGTCCGTCCCTGTCTCTCCCCCAGTCTGTCTGTCCGTCCCTGTCTCTCCCCCAGTCTGTCTGTCCGTCCCTGTCTCTCCCCCAGTCTGTCTGTCCGTCCCTGTCTCTCCCCCAGTCTGTCTGTCTGTCCCTGTCTCTCCCCCAGTCTGTCTGTCTGTCCCTGTCTCTCCCCCAGTCTGACTGTCTGTCCCTGTCTCTCCCCAGTCTGTCTGTCTGTCCCTGTCTCTCCCCAGTCTGTCTGTCTGTCTGTCCCTGTCTCTCCCCCAGTCTGTCTGTCTGTCTGTCCCTGTCTCTCCCCCAGTCTGTCTGTCTGTCCCTGTCTCTCCCCCAGTCTGTCTGTCTGTCTGTCCCTGTCTCTCCCCCAGTCTGTCTGTCTGTCTGTCCCTGTCTCTCCCCCAGTCTGTCTGTCTGTCCCTGTCTCTCCCCCAGTCTGTCTGTCTGTCTGTCCCTGTCTCTCCCCCAGTCTGTCTGTCTGTCCCTGTCTCTCCCCCAGTCTGTCTGTCTGTCCCTGTCTCTCCCCCAGTCTGTCTGTCTGTCCCTGTCTCTCCCCCAGTCTGTCTGTCTGTCCCTGTCTCTCCCCCAGTCTGTCTGTCTGTCCCTGACTCTCCCCCAGTCTGTCTGTCTGTCCCTGTCTCTCCCCCAGTTTGTCTGTGTGTCCCTGTCTCTCCCCCAGTCTGTCTGTCCGTCCCTGTCTCTCCCCCAGTCTGTCTGTCCGTCCCTGTCTCTCCCCCAGTCTGTCTGTCCGTCCCTATCTCTCCCCCAGTCTGTCTGTCCGTCCCTGTCTCTCCCCCAGTCTGTCTGTCCGTCCCTGTCTCTCCCCCAGTCTGTCTCTCCGTCCCTGTCTCTCCCCCAGTCTGTCTGTCCGTCCCTGTCTCTCCCCCAGTCTGTCTGTCCGTCCCTGTCTCTCCCCCAGTCTGTCTGTCCGTCCCTGTCTCTCCCCCAGTCTGTCTGTCCGTCCCTGTCTCTCCCCCAGTCTGTCTGTCCGTCCCTGTCTCTCCCCCAGTCTGTCTGTCCGTCCCTGTCTCTCCCCCAGTCTGTCTGTCCGTCCCTGTCTCTCCCCCAGTCTGTCTGTCCGTCCCTGTCTCTCCCCCAGTCTGTCTATCCGTCCCTGTCTCTCCCCCAGTCTGTCTGTCCGTCCCTGTCTCTCCCCCAGTCTGTCTGTCCGTCCCTGTCTCTCCCCCAGTCTGTCTGTCCGTCCCTGTCTCTCCCCCAGTCTGTCTGTCCGTCCCTGTCTCTCCCCCAGTCTGTCTGTCCGTCCCTGTCTCTCCCCCAGTCTGTCTGTCCGTCCCTGTCTCTCCCCCAGTCTGTCTGTCCGTCCCTGTCTCTCCCCCAGTCTGTCTGTCCGTCCCTGTCTCTCCCCCAGTCTGTCTGTCCGTCCCTGTCTCTCCCCCAGTCTGTCTGTCCGTCCCTGTCTCTCCCCCAGTCTGTCTGTCTGTCCCTGTCTCTCCCCCAGTCTGTCTGTCTGTCCCTGTCTCTCCCCCAGTCTGTCTGTCTGTCCCTGTCTCTCCCCCAGTCTGTCTGTCCCTGTCTCTCCCCCAGTCTGACTGTCTGTCCCTGTCTCTCCCCAGTCTGACTGTCTGTCCCTGTCTCTCCCCAGTCTGTCTGTCTGTCTGTCTGTCCCTGTCTCTCCCCCAGTCTGTCTGTCTGTCCCTGTCTCTCCCCCAGTCTGTCTGTCTGTCCCTGTCTCTCCCCCAGTCTGTCTGTCTGTCCCTGTCTCTCCCCCAGTCTGTCTGTCTGTCCCTGTCTCTCCCCCAGTCTGTCTGTCTGTCCCTGTCTCTCCCCCAGTCTGTCTGTCTGTCCCTGTCTCTCCCCCAGTCTGTCTGTCTGTCTGTCCCTGTCTCTCCCCCAGTCTGTCTGTCTGTCCCTGTCTCTCCCCCAGTCTGTCTGTCTGTCCCTGTCTCTCCCCCAGTCTGTCTGTCTGTCCCTGTCTCTCCCCCAGTCTGTCTGTCTGTCCCTGTCTCTCCCCCAGTCTGTCTGTCTGTTCCTGTCTCTCCCTCAGTCTGTCTGTCTCTGTCCCTGTCTCTCCATCTGTCTGTCTGTCCCTGTCTCTCCCCCAGTCTGTCTGTCCCTGTCTCTCCCTCAGTCTGTCTGTCCCTGTCTCTCCCTAGTCTGTCTGTCCCTGTCTCTCCCTCAGTCTGTCTGTCCCTGTCTCTCCCTCAGTCTGTCTGTCCCTGTCTCTCCCTCAGTCTGTCTGTCCCTGTCTCTCCCTCAGTCTGTCTGTCCCTGTCTCTCCCTCAGTCTGTCTGTCCCTGTCTCTCCCTCAGTCTGTCTGTCCCTGTCTCTCCCTCAGTCTGTCTGTCCCTGTCTCTCCCTCAGTCTGTCTGTCCCTGTCTCTCCCTCAGTGTGTCTGTCCCTGTCTCTCCCTCAGTGTGTCTGTCCCTGTCTCTCCCTCAGTCTGTCTGTCCCTGTCTCTCCCTCAGTCTGTCTGTCCCTGTCTCTCCCTCAGTCTGTCTGTCCCTGTCTCTCCCTCAGTCTGTCTGTCCCTGTCTCTCCCTCAGTCTGTCTGTCCCTGTCTCTCCCGTGAAGTTTTTTACGCGTACTGCTGGTCTGACTTCCTTGAAGTTTTACCGTCACGAGCGGGATAGAAATATTAAAATTGTGTACGTCATCGATTGCATAGTACCACGAATGAAAGGAAAAGCTGTACATATTCACAAAAGAACTCTTTTCGCCGTGATGCTACAGCAAAATCAAGTATATATCCTTTTTGCAGTATAAGCTTCTGAATTCAAAATATCCTAAAGACACTTCCGTTTCGAACAAGACTTTTTATACCAGTGCTGATATACTACGAGCGATAATTTTTTAGTCTTTTCATTTGATATAGTTATAGGAATATTGTGGTGTATACATTGGCATCATTATGGAAGTAGATATGAGGCCTTGATTTGTAGTACAGGTGTACCGGTGCCCCCAGCCGCCTCAGAATCGCACTGAAGATGGCCACAATGCGAGCGCAAAAGCTTTATGGAAAAATAAACACGACAAAACAACGCCTCGTATCTATTAATACAGTTACCTCGAACTTCAAACTAAACATTTACACTTCGTTTTTTTAAACATGGCGCCTCAAGGTCACGCACGGAAAAGGGAGAGAGAAGGGAGACTTTAGTTGAGTGCTCCAACGTCACCACAGCTCCCTATTGGAGTCTGCCTTTCCTCTCCCTCTTTCCTGCGTGACCTTGCGGTGCCACGTTAAAATAATCGAAGGATATTGTACACTTTGATTTACTTATAACGGCACCTTAAGACCAAGCACGTAAAGGGGGGAGGGGATGGTCTCCAATAGGGAGCTTCAACGTCACTAAAGTGGTGAAAAGCACAACTCAAACCCCCGTATAATACAAGCGAGCCTACCACAAGGCTCGCCACTTTCACCAACTCTATTTAATATTTTACTCGGTAGATATTCCGACTACGAACCAGATCTACATAGCGCAATTTGCAGAAGAGACAGTAATTTACAAATCCAGCCAATTAATTAAAATCATTAGTGAAAAAATTCAAAAACATCTAAACAGAATAGATAATTGGTCAACAATATGGAATATTGAACTAAACCCAACAAAATCCACTGCCAAAATAAACTCGCTAAAGCACTTCACTTCCTGCCCCTTTACAATCAACAACACAATTCCATGGGCTCCTCACTGTCAATCAGTCAAATACCTTGGGCTAAACTTAGATACAAAACTGAACTGGAACTCCCATATTACAATCAAAACTCAACTAGCAAAATGTAAAATAGCGCAATTAAAACTTCTAATAAATTCTAAAAGCTGCCTATCAATAGACAATGACACAACATTAAATAAATCAATAAACAGACCATTCATGTTATACGCATGCCCCGTATGGACTAATGCATCAGCCACGACCATGAATAAACTGCAAATTATAAAAAATAGATTTCTCCGTTTAGCAACTCACGCACGATGGTTTATATCCAACAAACAATTACAAAAAGAATTGAATATAAAATCCATCATTAAACACATAGCCCATCTCTCCAATAACTTGTATTCAAATATCAACTCTATACAACACGCCAGCCACTACATCCTCGCCTCAACAGTCTACACTACAACACTAATAAATACCCGTTACCCTTTCAGCGCCTTCTTAAACATATTCTCAACAATGGTGAACAGTAGGCGCCGATTGTAGCTTCCTATCGCTTCTTGTAGTTAGATTTAGTTTTTAGATTAGGAAATAGGAATAGCTGTAAGCCATACAATACACATAAAATGGTGATGTAAACTATGTACTTTCGTATGAAAAATAAATGTTTAAAAAAAAGAAAGAAACTAAAGTGGTAAAGGTTCGCGAACGTCCTTCCCAACGGGGCTGGTGGCCGCAGCCATGTGCTAGTCGTACTAGTGTGTGGCAACACAGCCTGACTTCATAATGAGTTGCCATTATAATAAATCGCAGTATGGTTTTGTTATAGAGAAAAAATGTTTTAAGAAAATGACCGTTTTTCCATGAAATGGCGTAGTTTTGAGAATGTACACAACAAACTGACGACGGAAAGTGACTTGACGGAAATTTGATACGGCATATGAGCCAGAAAGATAGACTTTTTTTTTCTCTCTCAATGTTTGAACTACATTATTTCTCTTCTAGTACACGATGTCTATAAACAGCTCTCAGGAGAAGTGCTGCTGGGTAGGTGCGACGTAGATGTCAATGTTTTCATAAAATCGATATATTTAACATCGCTGTTTTGAGGATGATGCTTTTATGTGGCTTATATTTTTTAAATGAAAAAAAAAACGTTCATCATAACAAATGCCTATTATAATACCCATAAATTGACTATTCTGCACACCAATGTAACCAAGTGTGAAAACTGAATAAAATCGAGTTTTCGTCTGTAAAGAATCATGTATTATTTTTTAATTATAGAATCGGGTAATCCAATTTTCGTTAATCGTCCTAATAATTTGACTCTGTTTTGTGAGCAAAATCTCAAATTAAATTTAAAATTCGATATCACTTCCAAATTAAAACCCCCCTCCCCCGCGTGAACTTTCAATGGTCAGTAGTCCTATTTGAAAAATTGTTTAGCTTTGGGACGGGAGTTTAACATCGATGTTTTGTTTTGGCGCATTTTTTGGTGCTGGGAGTCACGTCGGATGTGGCTGACAGCATGACCATCCACCCTACGGCCCGGATCTCGCCCTGCCCTTAGTGATTTCCATCTTCTCTACGCCAAGAAATTCCTCTCCTGTCAGCACTATGCGCATCACAGTGACCCAGAATTGCAGATGGCTGTCGCACACCGGTACCTGACTTGGGGGCAGACTTCTGCGTCCGATACAAATGTTGATCTCACGATTGACAATTTACGTTTGTTGTTGGCGTGGTAAGTGGTTTAAAAATAAGGGATTCATCCAAAAACTGGAAGAAATTTTCTTTTAAAAATGTATTTAAATTATTTTTCTAAAGTGCTTAAAGATAATGAGTTTTTAGAGAAAAAAACGAAAAATGTAAGAAAAACAGACCTCTGGGAGATAGTCTGAGAAGTCCAAACGTCCCTTTAGTGTAGTGTATGTAATCGTGGGATTTGGCGGTGTCCCTACCACACAAGTACATGAGATGGAATAGAATAGAATAGAATAGAATAGAATAGAATAGAATAGAATAGAATAGAATATTTGTTTTGCTACTTAGGAATACATGGAATATTTTCGGTGGTAGCGTTTTGTAAGTAGTTACTACAAATACTCAACACAAACAATCAAAGGAATATTACAATATTTACATATTACTGAATACAATTTTACATTTTTTAATTTTAGTATATTAAACCTATCATTCTAAAACTGACATAACACAAGAATAATAATTAAAAAATAATTAATCTTAACATATTCTAAAAACAATTACAATTTATTTAATCTAATTTTTAAAACAATCATATTCTGAGGGAAAATCTCCAGTACTGATGCAGGTAATTCGTTCCAATTTTGTATTGTTCTGTTTACAAATGAGAATTTACCTACATCTGTTCTGTTTTCTTCGCCGAATTTTAGAACTACGATCCTTTCGTGCGACGTATGTGGGTTTTGATAATCTTGCCCGCACTACCCCCCCCCCCCCCCGGACGATCACCTCGTGTTGATTTGAACGAACAAAGACGCGATTTCTCTCTGCGTTTTTCCAAAAGGTCCCCAAGATATAAATTCAGAATTTGAACGTCCTCTCCTACCACATTTTGCGGCATAGTTTTGTACTTTTTAGAGAGATTTTATTTGCCCTAAACGATATGGGTTCCAACATATGGATCCATGTGTATGATCTTGGCTGTCCGGGTGACGCCGCGTCGAAGGCTGTGTTGCCGACGTTTCGACCATCTTTTCGTGGTCTTCCCCAGGGCTGCTGTGCCATCGCAAGACCACGAAAAGATGGTCGAAACGTCGACAACACAGCCTTCGACGCGGCGTCACCCGAACACCCAAGATCATACACATGACTGGCCGCGGAAGCCTACAACTTCATATGGATCCCTGTTCCAATATCGGCCATACTAGAGATGTGTACCCTAATTCTCTTGATTTTCTACTTCCTTACCTAAGCACTCTTAGCGCAGGGCAGAGAAAGGGGCAAGGATGGGGCGAATCATCAGGAAGCAAATACGTGGACCGTTCCTTAAGGCTCCACACTCATCTGATATTTCATTGGATAAATCAATGAAAACACCTGTCAGAGCATCTGACCGCTAGAAGTCACGTCCCTGCAGTGGCTGAATTCGACCTATCTAGCTAACGTTGAAAAACCGCCACCGCCGGGTCTCCACTCCTAGGACCTCCCGAATAGAGTTGCTGCAGTGGCAACAGTCGTTTCAATCGTTTCCCTAAGCCAACTTAGTGGTGACAATGCAATTACTATCAAACAAATCAAACAGTCCGATCTGTTGCACGAGCGACCGCAAGTAATCGTGCAAATCTAAATGCAAAATCGTGTGAAATATTTTCATTAAGAGTGTGAACAAAATTCGTCTATTGGTGGTACATGGCGCCGTACTCCAGGCCAGGACGAAAGTCGCCACTCGCAGAGTCGTGGGCCTCGTACATTTCATAAATCTTGATTCCTGCGGTTCCGCCTCCTTCCGCCCCTGGGTTGCCAGCGCCACGTTTCCGCTGGTCGCCCGTCCGCGCCCACGCCCAATCCGGCGCCCACGCCCACGCGCCCCCCTGGCGCCGCCGCCGCCGCGTGATAAACGGCCCCCGCCTCCGCCCCACCCCCTTCACCCACACCCTCGCTCCTACACCTACCACTTCATCCCCGTAACGTCGCCTTCACTCCCGCCAGCGCCTTTTCCCTCTTCAGCCCTGCCCCGCCCGGCAAGAAGACGAGGTTGCCAACAGTTTTCTGGTTTATTACCTTGTACTTCATTGCATTACACCCCATGGCAAGCTTATACGAAGCAAATCTGGTCGATACATAACAATCTGCTCGGGATTTTAAATTTTCCAGTACCCAATTATTATTATTATTACTATTATTATTATTACTATTACTACTACTATTACTATTACTATTACTACTACTACTACTACTACTACTACTATTATTATTATTATTATTATTATTATTATTATTATTATTATTATTATTATTATTATTATTAAAACATTATAGAACTATAACACGTTTATATATATGGTAAAGTGAGTTCCTGCGAGATCGAAACCCGCATATAGCATGAACGTATTCAGTCGGGGTTGTGAAGTGGGGTTCACAATCTCTCAACAATTGCATCGATACTCGAAATCTTCCTTTCAAGCTTTTTCAACCAGTGTTTCCATTCAGGAAATTATCTCCTCTCCAAAAACCTGCAGAATATTGAAGTTGTAAATATAATATTTTATATTTAAAATAAATGATATTAGCGTACCCGTGTGAGAACTCTCGTATATTAAATTCCACCCGCGTCCCCATCCATCTATTTCTATATTAAGAGGGAAAGTTGCTAACGAAACGGTGTTAATTTGACAAATTAGTTTGGAATCGACGCGTGAATGATAATATTAAATAACTCCTGATACATCAAGAATGAAAAACCCGTAATTGTGTATTATTTGTATTTCGCTCAAACGCAAGGGCCGACAGACGAAACAAACGCAAGGGCCGACAGACGAAACAAACGCAAGGGCCGACAGACGAAACAAACGCAAGGGCCGACAGACGAAACAAACGCAAGGGCCGACAGACGAAACAAACGCAAGGGCCGACAGACGAAACAAACGCAAGGGCCGACAGACGAAACAAACGCAAGGGCCGACAGACGAAACAAACGCAAGGGCCGACAGACGAAACAAACGCAAGGGCCGACAGACGAAACAAACGCAAGGGCCGACAGACGAAACAAACGCAAGGGCCGACAGACGAAACAAACGCAAGGGCCGACAGACGAAACAAACGCAAGGGCCGACAGACGAAACAAACGCAAGGGCCGACAGACGAAACAAACGCAAGGGCCGACAGACGAAACAAACGCAAGGGCCGACAGACGAAACAAACGCAAAGGCCGACAGACGAAACAAACGCAAGGGCCGACAGACGAAACAAACGCAAGGGCCGACAGACGAAACAAACGCAAGGGCCGACAGACGAAACAAACGCAAGGGCCGACAGACGAAACAAACGCAAGGGCCGACAGACGAAACAAACGCAAGGGCCGACAGACGAAACAAACGCAAGGGCCGACAGACGAAACAAACGCAAGGGCCGACAGACGAAACAAACGCAAGGGCCGACAGACGAAACAAACGCAAGGGCCGACAGACGAAACATAAAACATTTTTCCCTGTAGAAAGAAATTCACTATGTGTGTGTGCTGTGTAAAAATAGCTGCTGTCCCGCAAACGTTTTGAAAAAACCTAGTTATTAGATTTTTTAGAATTTCGTCTCTATTGGCCGCCAACGTTTCGCGTATTGCTGTTATTGCTCGCTAGAATCTCTATTAGAGGCCGATTAATTACACGTCAATTATAATGTACTATTATCCAATGCGAATATTTAAATTTCATATTATTTTTTTTTAATCTTATGTTTAGATTTCTTTTAATAAATACTGCCATTTTCGAAAACTCCCAATACATTACACGAGTATGCAGGGGTTTCGGCAAGGCGGCTTCAAATGGACCGCGGGGCAATGACTGACTCATTGATTATAATTTAAATCAATCCATCCCTGGCTTTCGGTCGCCCAGAGCCGTCTTGTCGAACGAAACAATGATAGCCACAAGTCATTTGTTTTTTCGGGCTAATTCACCAGGTGACATCAGCATGTATTATGATCTAAAATTAGAATCACTGTGCACCGGGGAATATCAGAAACGCATTCAACAGAAGCATCCTACATTTATTTGTCGGTGTCAAAAATAATCAATAGTTTAATATGATTTAATTTATTTATTCAAAATAGTAAATACCGTATGTGTCGTACGGGGGAGAAGTACCATCTGCGTGTGTGTTCTTGAGCTCCACTGTCTGTTCCCAACATTTTAACTACAAATAGTTGAAGTACGAATAAAAGTTCAAAAAATAAATAAGAAAAAATAAGAAAATAAAAATACAATTGAAAAACCGCGAAGTAGGCAACATTTGAGAAACTACATATTTTCGCTGAGTTGAAGAAAACCTATTTGCATCGGGAAACGCCATATTTGATTTTTTTCCCCATTGCTAACCGAACAGTAACACATTTTCGGCTCTACTCCTACCACTACTAACAAAAGAAGAGCTCAAAGAAAACGTGCGCTTTGTGAAGCTATATTTATGTCCAGAAAAAAAAAAAGCTCCATCTCAGCATTTGCTCAAGGAATCAAAACACTTGGACAAAAACCTGATAGAGATGGAGGGTCTTGACCCGGACGCTGAAGCACAATACTTGTTACAGGCATATTCTTTCTTTTAAAATTATTGAATGCAAATGTAAAGTAATGCATTCTATATCGTTATTGAATAAACATTTTTCATGGTCAATAGAGACTAACTGTATAGAAACAGTTATGCAGCAGAAAAGATTTCATTTTTAACTTAAATTTGTGTTGGCAAAAAGTTCGCATACTTCCATGTAGCGGGCGCACCTTGCATCGGGTTTCTGTTTCTCAATGTTGAAGAACTAGTGCCTCCAGGAATAAGGAGGAACTGTGGCGCCGGTCATTGCGAACTTGTCAAGGGCGTGAGGAATGTCATTCGCTTAGTGCTTAGCTGCCCTGAAGTGGAGTTCGTGCCCGTAGGAGCGCTTGACCTTTTAGCGGATATTTCCTGACAGTTGGCAGGATTGCATGAACCCCGCGCGAACGACGACCCGCGTTTTGGAAAGTGCAAAATGTTTTGCGTTTTTTTAAAACTTGCAGTGGGAGACAGCAACTAACATTTTTACAGAATAGAAATCGTAAATACCTAATTACAGGAAAATAATGAGGTCAGATTTCGACCTACACATATTGAAGCAGTCCTTTAAGTTAAATCCATTAACTTCCTAACTAACTCACACAAGACGATCTCAAGACTCACTCTAGACGACCAGCAACAATAACAAAAATCCAAAGAATTTCCTAGCGCTGCGTTGCCATTGGGCGAACTGTCAGTGCGCTAAACGAAGCGCGGGAATTTCGAATTTACAATTTCGATACCACCAATTTTCGAAAATACGGACAGTGCGCCGAAAATGGGACAAGACCATTCCTGAGAAAATAATTGTTTATTTCAAAGCTGCCTATGTATGACGCACAATTATGCCGAAAATACTAATTTTTCATACAATTGAACAAGAACTTATTTCAAGATCTGATGATTTGATCAACATACTTCATTAGGAACTAGTAGTGCTACAGAATGGCACAGACTTTCTCATATTACTTCTCTATTTCCTTTGGTCTCGGCTAGCTATTCGAACTTGCACATACTCGTGCCAGCTGACATCTATCGCCACCCCAAAAACATTTTTTTTTTAATTTTCTTAATTTATTGGTTTCCTAATAGTGCAACGGAAATAATATTTTATCAATAATAAATAACAGTAAAATCTCGATCTAAATTGCAATTTTCTTTGAAAAATGTTCAGCCGTTTTGCAGGTTTTCAGCCGATTAAGCGCAAGTGTAAATTCGAAATTTGAAGCTCTTTCTCACAGACAATTTTTGAGTTTTCGTAAACTTCATTTGACAATAGAGTTTACAACATAATAGTGTTTACAAATTGTTGGAAATGTGCATGTTAACGGCGTGACAGACATAAAAAAAAGAAAAGAGAAAAAAAAAGAAAGTGTAATTTTTGAAGAAACAAAAAATACTCCGAAATGAACATTACGTAATTAAAAAGTGCAACTAGCACTATTCGTTCGAAAAGTTTGAAGAAAAACTTCGGAGCAGTTTTTGAGAAAATAACATTTGAGTGTTTTTGAAAATACGGAATTTAGCGCTGGTTTTCACAGAAAACGGTTGAGTTTTGTAAACATTTTACATGACATTATTTTAAGCACATATACTCATAAAAACAATAAAGTGAACAAATTGCCGCTTATATAAATATTAGCAGCGTGAGAAACAAGTCAAAAAATGGCATTTCTGTAATTTTTGATAAAACAAAAAGCTATGGTAGTATGGCGTTATTTGATCTTACAAAATGAATTTAGTACTATCGCTACCAAAAGTTGAAAGAAAAAATTTGGAGCCGTTTTTGAGAAAATCTTGTTTTTGTTATTTCTTAAAATTGCAATTATTGCACGCAATATTGCGCGAAAACTATTAACATTTTCAAAAAAATGTACATGACCATTATAAAAGAACTAATTATGGACAACAAATTTCTTTGGAAAGAAAAATCTATCTCTATTTTATTGTTGTAGGAAGACACTGCAAAAAATCAGTACCAGGGAACTTCAAAACTTGTACTTTCCCAGCATTACGTAACTTTCCCTATACTATGTATAATACTCCGTATGTATGTAGTACGTATACGGGAAAGTAAAAACTAGTGGTGCTAAAACTGCACATACTTTCTTGCCCCCTTAGTAACGGTTATGTAATAACATATCGCATTTCTGTCTATATCAACACATCTAGTCAATGACCTCTGACAACAAAGCGCGCATGCAGCGATGGGCGCTGCCAACAATGGGCACATTTTATTACCGATTCTTGCCAAGCGCCATTTTTGCCATAAATGGAACCGTTTTTCAGTTTGCATTGTTGTGGTTTTATGAAAGTAGTTCTATGGCGTTCCTTGTGGAACGCTATTGCTCGATTCGAATACATACAATTATTTTTCGACATATCTCTAAGGTATTATAAGTTCATTCTTAAATGCTTTATTTTCTTTTAAATGAAGACGTACAACCAAACAAGATCATAATTAGTCTCTTCATTATTCATTAAGATATTAAAGTTATAGATGCCCCGGAGAGCAGTAAAGCAATAAGTTGTTATAACTTTTCATCTTTGTTGCCAAATTCGTACGTTAGTTTTTTGAGAAAAAAAAAGTTAACGAACTAAAACTATTAAAACAGTTTTTTATTTCCAGCACATCACACTGACAAGCAAGGATAATTTCACAAATAAATTGAGTATCCAGAAAAATTCCATCCAATATGTTCCATTATGAAAGCATTCCAAACAACGAATTCATTACCTAAACAAATGTTTTATTTTCTTATCGCTTCAAACCATTAATTTTTAAATATAATGTTAATGTTAATCACCTCACAATTCGTAAAAACGTATTATCTGACAAACAATATCTTAGTCCTGCAGCATTACATTCTTTAAACACAAAAGTAATTAAATACTCGAAATAACAATTCAGACGTAAACTACATAATGAATGCCACTGGCTTCAATTCTTTCGTTATTTGTAATTTAATCATTAACTCGAAATATTTCTTTCTGATGCAACAGAAAAACTGTAGCCTGTGCAGAGATGGTATATTAGGAGAAATTACCACAGGAGGGTAGAAGTGTAGTGACTATGGAATCCAAATACTATATTCGTTTTCAAGTGACGTGTTTCTGATTTATTCTCTCGAATGATTGTCTCTAATTAAAAGATACGAAATATAAATAACTAAATAGACAATTAATAAGTAATATAATAGCTTTTTTTAATTTTGCATATTATAACTAAAATAAAAATAAAAATCAACACCGTTCGCGTATCCATCAATGTAAATCTTATAAATCCTAGAAATTAGAATGGCCATGAAAGAAAGTAATACAAATTAGATCTTACTGAACGTTAATGTACTTATGTGTACAAATTAAATTTTCGGACTGCTTATACAGTTTCATTAAGCAGCCACAACTGCAAAACCTGGTTGTTCCAACCAACTAGTGTTGTTCACAGACAAGACGGGCGGACAGACGGACGGACCTTTCGGAATAAAGGACCCACAAAACATGGATTCTGGCTACACCACGTGTTAGAGAATTTTTTCTACATTTAGAAACTGGATTTATTCACTTTTTTATTTATTTATTTAGCACAAAAACAGTTAAAAACTGTGTGTGACGTGCTATGGGGAGAAGTTACATTTATGACCAGAAGCAAAACAAGGGGCCATCTCAGCATTTGCTCGAGGATCAGGGAAACTGGACGAAAACCTGATCGAGATGTTTTTTGGTTTGGTGCGAGAGAGTTTTCTGCCTAAAATTCGCAGTTTTTTCGCGCAGCATGACATAACTTTTTCTTCTTAAGAAGTTCCTTCTTAAGCGCTAGAAAGTAAAAATGATCTTCATAATTGTACTTGTAGGAAAACGCCGGAAAAGTTGGGATTTTTTTCAATTTTCGAAAAGTCAGTTTTCAACAAAAAAAAGAGACCTGTTTTTGCTTTAATGCTGTTTTTGAAGAAATATGTTTAAAAAATTAATAATAGCTATCATGCAAAATTACCCGGAAAATACACAATTTTTGAAAAAGTGAACACAATCTTGTTTAAAAATCTGTCATTAAAGAACGGATTTCATTAAGGAAAAAATATATACAATATTTTAGTTACAAGACGACGCTGAAAAAAAATTATGCAATTTTAGAAAAATTAGAGTTTTTACCGAAAAATGAAATCTTCACAATTTGCTTAAACGTCCTTCGCACTATCGAACAACGAAATTTAATTTGAAAAATTGGTGCCATTTTTTGAAAAGTTTGATAATATCACAGGAGATTCATGTAAAATACCCCCCAAAATTAAAATATCGGTTTCAAATTCAAGTGGCCCCGACATCAGCCAGACCGATTCAGGAAGACGGATTTTGGCGAAAATTCTGCTTACGGTTTAGCCGCTATAATTTTTCGGAGACAGACGGACAGACATTTTGCAGTGACTCGATTTTGCGATATTAATGACCCACAAAACATTGATTCTGTTGGGTTACGTGATTCTGTGTTGAAAGATTTAAACATCTTTCTTCGTTTCCATGCCCAGCAATAAGAGGTTTTCTGTCGAAAAATCCCCGTTTTTCACCGTAGCATTGAAATACTTTCTCTATATTACGTAAGCAGTGGCGAGAAAGTAAATAGATAAAACCATCCTTATTCTCTGTAAAAAATATATGGAATTGAACCAATGCGGTTCGTATGAAAATGTGCTGTGTACAGAATCCTGTAATCGACACGACCACAAAAAATTTGGCAAAGCAAATCCGGGGAATGTCTGGATTTCCAAACGCGCTTAGTAGATACAATGGAATGTAGATATCTCGAACCTTAAGGTAGGGGAGATTCCTGTTAATAAGCACCTTTCTTTTATTATATTTAGGTTTCCGAGGTACATTAACAGTTTTTAGTGCAGGGAAAATGGTGAAAACATGATATAAAGCAAAATCTAGGGTTTAGCATCATAAAAATGAGATAACGAGGACTCCCGGTAAAACGTCGATAATTCCAACGTTGAAAACAAAATTCTTTTATATCTCGAACTTTGTTCCTTAATTCGTGAGATTCCTAATACCAATTATTCTAGGCAACTCGAAACTTCGTAATTATCAAAATGTAGAACATTGGGCCTTTTCCCCCTTGCTTTCGAGTGTTCAATGTCGAGGAAGCTCTGCCAAACGCACCAGCTGCGGGGTGCTCAGAGGCCAATGCCTTCCCCCAGGGCAACTGGCGGCAGCCAACGTGTGTTCACACGAATGGCATCGCCCGCCAATAGCGGGTCGCAACAGCACTTCGCATGCGAGATTTATGGCCCTTGTGGATCTGCTCTTTCTTTCCGTTGGCGAAAGGCGATCTGCAATTCGTTATTGACCTCTATAACAGGATACCGTGCTTTTATTCGCAGCCTTAGCGCGGTCGTTCTTCTCACGAACCGGAACCGAACTGGTTGCGCAAGACCGTACAATACAATTTCAAAGAACTTTTAGAATGGAATGCAATATGCGACGTTAAGCGGTTTTTTATAACAACAAATTAAGCGTTTTCCTTTCTTGCGAGTACACTCAATACTCTTAGATTGAATTAGATATTATTTACTGCTACCAACATTATAGCCGCCTGAGACGCGCTGATTGAGCATTGATCTAAAGTATCGCCTTTGCTGATGAAATCCGCGAACGTAACGCTATGTTTTCCATTCAAATATCCTCTACATCTAACAAATTATTAATTGAGAGGGTTGGCGCAGTAGCAAGGTAAACCATACCAACCATAGTGTGCTTCCTGCTATTTGTAAATGTTAATGTCTCGATTTTGGTGGAAGTGTGTGTCATCTTGTTACTTCCACAGTCCTTCATTAATGCCCACAAGACAGAAAGAAGCTAAGCCTCACTTCAGCGAGAGGCTTACCGTGTCCCCTGTAACGTATTGTGTTATTGCCCAAAACCTTTCACCTTTTATTGTTACGACAACAACTGTTCATAATTTTGACTTTTATCATGGCTTTTAGTATGAACCACTAACAGCCCTAATAGCACATTTCCGAACGAAAATTAACTTCACATCAGATAAGCAAGTAATTTTGTGAAAGCAAAATCTTAAATCGCAAACACAACAAAATTTTAAAAAGCCAACTTAAAAAAAATGATTTATTTTAAATTTAGAAAAGTTTATCTATCTCTCAATATTCAACTATCTTTTCGCTGAAATAATTATATGAGTCGTCCAACGAAAACTCATCACAATACCTATAACTTTTCGCTATTCATTGACATTGAAAATAGATTATTAGTAGTTTTCGTGTAATTTTGCATGAAATATCTACGTATGTTAAACAATTTATCCCCAAACTGCTCAAATGTTTTCTTTGAATAGTACAAAGTACTTATGCTAATAAAACCGGCTCAGTTCCCATTTTCAGGTAACTGTATTTTCGAAAATTAAAGACACTGTAAACGCACAATTTTGATGATTTTTTTCTCGTTGAAATCTGTTCCAAAGAATTTGATCTTTAAATGAGGTCACGAACGTTTTCTGAAAATACGAAGTTTTCGCCTAATTTTTACTTGAAGTAAAGACAAGTTAAAAATACATTCACATGAACCGCCCCAATTTTTTAATTTTTTTTCCCTCGGTTAGAGTAAAGGATGCTTAAATCAATTGCAGCATGCTGCTCAATTGCTAATTTTCTTTTAACACTCGGCATTTCGAAAGTTTCAAACGTTACAAGTATTAGAGCGAGAAGGTATGTACTAGTATTTTGTAGGTTAAGCCCTCACCAATTATTGTGGGAGATTGAAGAATGTTTAAGATTTTCCTCGCAAACTATTCTGCGACAGGGTAAATAAAATTTAACAACTTCTTATTACTTGTGAATTAGGAGCTTGGAGGGGTTGGAGAGGAGAAATATGTTGCCTCTCTCCCCGCCTCGCCACCGCCTCGTAACGCCAATCGAGACCAGGTCTCCCTCCTGCTCGCGCCCCTCAGCAGGCTTCACCAGGGGATAAAACGTGTAATAAGACAAAGTGTGCTGCGTTCGACCACCCAGCCGAGCGCAACCCCGGAAGCTGCGAGCGCGGAGTTCGTGGAAGCAGCCGCCGGCCGCCATTCGCTCCCCCTCCCCGCATTTTGAAAGGGGGAGGGGGAAGGGGGGGGGGGCTCGCGAAATGGAACCTCCGTCACGGCCGTCTGCGAAATTGTCGGCTGAACAGAGGGAGGAGAATTTCCTTCTCCCCGGAGCACAGCAGGCTGCCCCTCTGGGCAACGACCCCTATTCGCCCATCGCCGCCCGCCCCTCCGTCACCAACGCGCAACCGGATTCTCTGCTCAAAACAAAAATAATCACTTTCACAAAGTTAACAAATACGACTTTCCAACAGCGCAAATATTATCAATGTTTGATTATTTTCTTACTGTTTTATCAGAGAATCGTCCATATTTTCAAATCCTTCGAATAGCTTTATCAAATTTTACTGAAATAAGTTCACAGCGAGACTTGCAATTCATGATTTTTTAAATTAAAAAAAAATATTATATTTTGGGGATAGCGAACGAATGCGGAGGGAATGAAATTGCGTTTTCATCTGAACAAAGTATATCACTATCACTCGAGGTGAAAATTTATCCATTTTACTCGCACACTGAAATTGTGAAAGTTATCTAGATTATTTGATTTCGGTATTTTTTTATATTTTAGGTGGAATTTAAAAAAATCCTACAGCGTAATATATTAAAAATATTCAACGCAAGATAACATTAATGCACTTTTGTGCAATAAAACATAATGCCGAGAGTGAAGGAGTCATAAGCTAGTTCTGGAATGTGATGAATTTTAAAGTGAATTGCATCTTTTACTCCACGACATTTGCAAGCAGCAACATCCATTTTCAAGAACATAAAGCGAAAACGCTCTCTCCTTCACATCATCTAAACCCAATGCAAAATTACACTATTTAAAACATCTGTCAAGGTATTTAATATATAAAAGTATTCACAAACCTGATAATGACCTAATCTTATATGTAAAGCCGCAAGTTTACAATACGAATCTCATGAACACATTTGAAACTGTTACTCTCACTCTTAGTAAGCAAGAAGAAATACATGAAAAATAACACCAACTACTTCCTACAGTATTCTGCGGTGCAATTTGCGTTATATCGGAATGGTCTGAACCTCAGAATTCAACAAACGTGAACTGATATTCCGATACTCTTTCGTTGCAGCGAAGCATGCTTTGAACTTGCATCGTCCACCACAGCGCCTCACCATTTTGCAACATCGGATTCTTTTAATATATTATGTTTCCTTTCGATTAGTTTTTTTCCCACTTCTTTTAAGAAATTCGCTTTATACTCGTGCTATTCTGAGTGAGAACAACCGCAACCTTGAACGCCAAGGAGACCATCATCTCCACATTCAAACGACTAGTTAGCAAGTCATGAAAAGCCCCGCGCACCCCACTTTCTGCGAAATACACGTGGTTTGTTCGTCACAAATATCCGTGCAACAGCAAATTGCGACTTTCAAATCTCTTCCGTTTGGCGAATCATCTTAAGATGAACTCATGGACAGAGTGACGTGTTAGTAATCTCACCCTCTCTTTGTATCATTTTTGGCCTTCGTGATCTTTTCTCGGTCAGTCAAGACGGTGATGACAGGCATAATATTGAACTTTTTCTTACTAACGCCTCAGACTGATAACGATGAAGAGATGTATTAATTAGTTAAATGAAACTAAAAAAGTTAATAGTAGCCGATACTTCTTTATACACTCAAAAGATAAAACACTTTTTTTTATTAATGTGAATCTTCATTTACGGTCTGAAATTGATAATTAACATTATAAACATATTAAGAGAACGCTAATTTTTTGTGAACCCCCTCCCCCTCATTAGGTTTTACCATATTCGCGAGAAGCCCCTTCCCTCTTAAAACGAACGTAGTTTTCGCATCTGCAACACCTATGTCCGGGAAGCGCTTGGCTTCGAGTACCGACAGTGGCGGATTTTGGAAACAGGTAACTAGTAGCCGGGCCAAATTCAACCACTGGAGAATTCTAGCAGCTGGCTGCTCGGTAGTTTCGTGTGGTTTCTCCGATTCAACGCCACGCCAATGCCGGAGCAATGCATTAAAGACGGGCCACGAACTTCTTTCTTGATCACCCCTTTCCCCTCGAACACACACTTACACGCCTTAAACGTGGGGAGACTAGACCAGCGAGTAGAGCTTCACCTGACTGTAATGGAACTCCCGCTGGGGAGGGGGAGATTCCTGGGGTCAGGGGCGGATTAATATTTTTGCCGCCTGTAGGCACATCAAATTTGCCGCCCGCTGTTTAAAATTAATGTTACATTTCAAATTGTAACGTTTCAGTACCAATTCCTCATTAATTTAAACGTTTTAACTTTAAAAATAACATATTTTGCACATTGTTTTCATAAATTATTATTTTTTTTTTTTTTTGGATTAGCTAATTTTGGATATAAACTGTATCTTCATAGCAAGTTCAACATTCAACATTATTATCGTTTCATCACTGAAACGTTAACATTAAAAGGAAACTAAAACATGACAACTAGAATTGCAACATGTTTTCTTTCGTCAACGGGCCTTAGTTTCAGATTCATATACTTCTGAAATCATAAGGTATACTCTAATGAAGTAGACAAATAAATAGCTTGTATTAAATATTAATATGATTTTTAAAATAAAAATATGATTTATGCTGTTATAGTTTTTAGAGAACCTAAATTTGTTTTAGAAAATATCAAGAAAAATTTGCGCCTTTGAAAATTTGCCGCCCTTGAAAATTTGCCGCCGTAGGCACGTGCCTACTGTGCCTATGCGTAAATCCACCTCTGCCTGGGGTGGGAAACCTGCACGCCGCCTAGGAGGTCGGTGCTGATCTCCCGAAATATAATATGCACTGGATTAAGTTGTTGACCCGCCAGGAACGATTACTCGCTCCCGGCAGAATATAACAATGTAACAAAGCATGGATGTAGGAGTCGCGCTCCCATTTACGCAGTTTCAACTTTCTTCTTTCACTTTTATACATTTCTTGAAAAGAATTGAAGAAACAATACACCAATTTTGATCGAGTTTCAAAAGCAAGAACAACCGAATATTTCTACAACGCAGTCAAGAAATATCGTACCTTTAATAATAGGACCTTTTTCCCTTTCTTTTTGCTACCGTCTTATCCTTGATTTTTTATCATGCTTTTATCATGCTTTTTAGTGCCAATTTTCAAAAGTAGACAAAAATGTGAAGTGTAAAATTATAGGCCAGTTACTTTTACAACAGTAGTTTGTAAATTGTTTGAAAAATTAATATCTAATTCGATTACAAATAATTTGGATCAGACACAATGTTTTTGCCATGGATAGCATGACTTTAGAAATAGCTTTTCCTGTAAAAGTCGGATTATTTCCCTTACTCAAGACTTGTCTGAAGTAATTGATTTAGGGGAAAGAGTGGACGCAATAGTTATTGATTTTTCTAATGCGTTTGATGTAGTGCCGCGTGACTTACTGATACTGAAACTCATAGATGCTAAAATTGATAGGCATGGTAATAGCATGGATATGTTAATTTCTTCGCGATTGAAATCAAAAACTCTGAATTGCACAGCATTTATCGGAAAAGGGTTACGTTACTTCCAGGGTCGCTCAGGGCAGTGTCATAGGCGCACTGCTCTTTCTTATCTTTGTAAATGATTTATCGCGAAATATAACGTCAAAAATTCGACTCTTTTGCCGACGACTGAATATTTTATGGGGAAATTGCTGACCAGCACGATATGATTCAATTACAGTACGATTTAAATAAAATTTAAGATAGGGCATAAGCTAATAAAATGATTATAAATGGAAAGAAAAGTAACGCGATTACATTTTGTAGGGTCAGAGCTGTTCATTCAATACCGTATCAGCTAGGTAATGATGTAGTTTCAGCGAGTCTGGAAATGTAAATACCTCGGCAACTTACTGGGCAGCAAGTTGGGATGGGAGAAACAAATGAACTATGTATTGGGTAAAGCTTGGAGGTCTTTGCAATTCGTCACGAGAAATGTCAAAAAATACAACACGAAAGCAAAAGATGCAACACGAAAGCAAAAGATATCGCGTATACCGCGCTTGTTAGACCGGTAATGGATTACGGAGCTTGTTGTTGGTATCCGTACAGAATAGGACTAAAAAAAGTTTAGAGAAGCTACAAAACACAGCGGCAAAATACACATTTCGGAGGAACGTACCTGCACATTGGGAATCAATAGAACACCGAAGAAGAAGGCCACGACTTTGCGTACTGTATAAATCTTATTGGTTGCTCTGCGTGGAGGGAAATTTGGAGAAGGCTAGATAAACCAGATTATTTGAATAGATTTGATCATAAATATAAAATTAGAATAAGAATACAAAGAACGGATGTAGGCAAATTCTCCTTTGTATACAGAACAGTAGTACATTGGAGCGATTTGCTTGCGTCAGTTTCGAGCCTTTTCTTTTCTCAGCGCGAGGTTTTAGGAAAAAATGTAGGAAATTAGTCAATATGGTGAATATGTGAAGGGAAGTGAAGTGAAAGGTCCTATTATTAGGCAGTCTACACTTAAAAGGTACTGACCAGTTAACATTTAGGTAAAGTGATATGTGGTGCGGTGTAGTGAAGTGATGTGATGTGATTTCAATTCATTCAGTTTGTTTTGCTAATCTAAAACGTAATGTAATAATTATTATAAGTATTGTATTGTGAAAACGTTTACCCATATTTGTCTAAACATTAAATATTTTTCTAAATATTTCAATATTCTGCCACCGGGCAACATATGCCCAATTGCAGAATAAAGTTTCTATCTATCTACGGTGCCCGTTTCAGCCATTACCCCCGCGCGAACTTGCCCGTTTCAACCACACCACTAACCTTCGAAATGTGTTCGAGTCGTGAAAACGTTCTGTCATGGAGGGCTCTCTGTCTGTTACCTTAGACCCCGACAGTGGAACGTGTCACGCGCCGGGACTGAAGCCTGAACCGCCTACGGTCTTCCCTCTCAGAGCAAAGGTTCGTGCAAAAAGCCGGACGCCGCCCCCCTTGGAGGGCGGGGCACGGGGCCGCTAAGCTCCTTGTTCTCTTCCAAGCAACCCCCAAGGAAGTGCAGGTAGGAAGGCCGCCCAGGTACCCGCCCGCCCTTGCGTGCGTGCCTGCGTACGTTCGTTCAGGAGAAGAATGTTGGGGGCCAGCGCACCCCCCCTCCCCCCGTTTCGCAAAGGCTCTCTGCTTCGTACGGCGCGGCGGCCCTACAACGGTTGTTCGGTCACAGGTCGAAAACACGCCGCGTGCTTCTGTCGACACTGCACAGGCGCCTGGGCCAGTTGCTAGCAACAATTCCGGTAGAGAACTCGGCCCAAGTTTCTATTCCCACGGGTTTCGAGCCTCCCAAAGCCACCGCGCTTGTTTACAATTTCGGCGGAAGACAAAGGTCGAGACAATAGAAAAGAATAAGTAGATGGGAAAATAAAAAAAACAAAACAAATATTGTCTAAAACTCAATATCAAACGTAGTAGAACGTATTGATAATTCTTTAAAACAACAGATTTCGGGGGAGCTCTGCGATAAACCCAGTTGACTTCGTCCCTTAATCCTCTCTTCGTTAAACATCCGAGTATCGAGGTCGAGAATCTACGTCAACTACCAAGGGGGGTCTGCGTGGATCCCATCACATCGTTGCGTTGCAACAGTTATAAATGATAAGGACCACATTTTTTAGAGATAATACAAGTCCATTGTTAGTCAATAATGATTTATTTAAAAAGTTGTTTGTCCTTATTTACTGAGAGAGAAGAAGTCAATTGGCGATTCTGGGAATTTTGCAGGAGGCTAATACTCATAAGAGCATGTTTAATTACATTTTACATTGATTTATGGTTATATAAAAATAACTTTTAATGATTGTTAGTAGTCACTTCTGGACAAGGTCTACCGCCACGACTTGCACGCAATGAATTCAAATAATTTAGGTTAATGGTAAGGAAAGAAGGAAGATTCAGCCTTGATTTCATCCGACATAATTTGGTAAATTGTTAGAAAGTAGTAGTGCTTAAAAATGCACCTATATTTTATTTACGATTATTTCTAGTATCAATTAAAGGACCAATACTAATGTAACTGTTGCAATGTTGAGGACATTACTACAAAAAGTTTTGGCAATATTATTTAGATTTTTTTATTCGTGGATTATTGTATCTTGCATTAACTGTGGACTGTGACTTTTATTCCACAAGAGTTAGATTTGACCCCAGCCCCTTTGGTAAAAGTTACTGCGAAGAAATTACATACGGTTAGAAGTACACCTAGTTAAGTCAGATTCGAGTGGATGCAGCTTTGG
Source organism: Gryllus longicercus (assembly GCA_038098605.1). NCBI lineage: Eukaryota > Metazoa > Arthropoda > Insecta > Orthoptera > Gryllidae > Gryllus > Gryllus longicercus. The sequence continues at coordinate 1,372,641 of JAZDUA010000362.1, forward strand.
GATAATTAACGAATTAGCTACGCCGTTATGGCTCTGATGATCTGGATTCATTTGTTTAAATGATACACTTAACTAGTTTCGGTCCATTTTGAATGGGCGCTTAAAAATAAGAATATTGAATCTTGTGTAGTGGGCAGAGCCTCGGGTTTAACTGTGTGGACGCCATTTTGAGTAATTAACAAAGCGCTCGACGCAGTTCAATTAATACGTTTCGAGATATTGCATGGAGTGATTTGAGGAAGAAATGTAAGCGGTGTACAAAGTGTAGACTAAACCACAATGAACGTATGATTTCTGTGTGCTTATGAATATTGAAGTGGAAATGAAAGATACAGTGGGCAAGAGAAGTCCGAATATTCCGTAGAGTCGCGGTGATGAGATATGCGCGAGGAGAGCTACACTCGACAGGAAAGGAGTTGCCGCTGCCGCCGTAGCGACATGCCCTCCCCTGATTTGCTTCCGGTTCCCGACAGATTGCCCCCAGCAGATGCGCGGCTTCCGGATAGACAACTTCGAACAATTTCCACCTGCCTCGCTTCATCTCCATATGAGTACATGGCCCTGTAGTAAGGAGCAAGTCCCTCATTAGGCTGATAACGTTATCGTGGAAACTTACAAAATGACGGTAGAAAACAAGCTACAGTGTTTCGATAAAGAGATCCAAAAGATTAACGATAAGTGCAAAGCACTTTGATATTTAGAATTGGGTTCATCGCAGAATTAAAATTTATTGGTGAAGTTCACTTGAGTTACGACGTCGATCAATAGATGTATCGACCCAACACACAACATTGGTTCACGAGGGTGAGACAAGGAGCCTGCAATTAGAAGAGGGAATAAAGACCGATAAGGAGAAATTTTGGAGATGAAGGGCGGGAAGACTGTTCGGGAGACCTATAGTTATGGTGGAAGTCTTCCGGTATGAATGACAAATTTAGGATCCGTTATGAATAGCAAATTTAGCCTGTTAAGCACTAGTCGAGAACGTTCTGAGTAAACGAACTGTTTTTAAATCTTACTGTAAAAATGTTTCTCTAAGAAGACCCAATATGACAAGTCGGGAAACAAATGCACGTCACGAAGGGCGAGAGATAGTGATTAAGCCATTAACAAATGAGCTATCAGTGAACGAACGCACTGATTAAATGAATGCATGGCCAAGCAGCAGTGACCAAAGCGGTCCCTTCTTATAGTAATCTCTCTATACCACAAGAATACATTACATATTAACAAATGTCTAATGTACACATGTAAAACTTAGAAGCATAACCTCAAGCTCACCCAATCAACTATGAGATTTCGTAGCGACAGTCGCGCGGGAGTACGCAAGCAGCTGTTCTCGTGAGTCATCTGTACGCGCTCATTGGAGCAGCTCCGGATTAGACAATCTGAGGGTGACGCAGCAATTTACCGAATATTTACCCGCGAGCCACCAGTAGCTCGGATGGCATCGTATTCATTGTTTAACAAAGCCTATTTACTGTTTTTTCGCGATCATTTTTCGTTCAAACCGCCTGCAAAAAGCCATCAGAGAGATATTACAATCGTATATGTGTGTCTCCAGAAATAATTTAAACCTCAAATTTTCTATAGAAAGACCACCGTAATGTTTTCATTATGTGTGCGACATGTATAACCTGTGAAGGATTATGCCGCGAACACATCATGTATAGTGTAGAATAAAACTTTGAGAATGATGGGTCCTGCCATTCAAAATCCCATCACCGGATGTACGCGTTGCGCAGTTGAACTCTCTCCGTGATTGTGTTTCCGAATAGGCTTTCGAACTCGCGTTTTGCCAATTTCGTTCGCGTCGGGTCGCGACGAGTCGCGTCGAGTCGGGTAGAGTCGGGTCGCGTCGGGTAGAGTCGGGTCGCGTCGGGTAGAGTCGGGTCGCGTCGGGTAGAGTCGGGTCGCGTCGGGTAGAGTCGGGTCGCGTCGGGTAGAGTCGGTCGAGTCGGGTCGAGTCGAGTCGGGTCGAGTCGAGTCGGGCCGAGTCGAGTCGGGTCGAGTCGAGTCGAGTCGGGTCGGGTCGGGTCGGGTCGGGTCGGGTCGAGTCGAGTCGGGTCGGGTCGGGTCGAGTCGAGTCGGGTCGAGTCGGGTCGAGTCGGGTCGAGTCGAGTCGGGTCGAGTCGGGTCGAGTCGAGTCGGGTCGAGTCGGGTCGAGTCGAGTCGGGTCGAGTCGGGTCGAGTCGAGTCGGGTCGAGTCGGGTCGAGTCGAGTCGGGTCGAGTCGGGTCGAGTCGAGTCGGGTCGAGTCGAGTCGGGTCGAGTCGAGTCGGGTCGAGTCGGGTCGAGTCGGGTCGAGTCGAGTCGGGTCGAGTCGAGTCGGGTCGAGTCGGGTCGAGTCGGGTCGAGTCGGGTCGGGTCGAGTCGAGTCGAGTCGGGTCGAGTCGAGTCGGGTCGGGTCGAGTCGGGTCGGGTCGGGTCGGGTCGAGTCGGGTCGAGTCGAGTCGGGTCGAGTCGGGTCGAGTCGAGTCGGGTCGAGTCGGGTCGAGTCGGGTCGAGTCGGGTCGAGTCGGGTCGAGTCGGGTCGAGTCGAGTCGGGTCGAGTCGGGTCGAGTCGGGTCGAGTCGAGTCGGGTCGAGTCGGGTCGAGTCGGGTCGAGTCGGGTCGAGTCGGGTCGAGTCGGGTCGAGTCGAGTCGGGTCGAGTCGGGTCGAGTCGAGTCGGGTCGAGTCGGGTCGAGTCGGGTCGAGTCGGGTCGAGTCGGGTCGAGTCGGGTCGAGTCGGGTCGAGTCGGGTCGAGTCGGGTCGAGTCGGGTCGAGTCGGGTCGAGTCGGGTCGAGTCGGGTCGAGTCGGGTCGAGTCGGGTCGAGTCGGGTCGAGTCGGGTCGAGTCGGGTCGAGTCGGGTCGAGTCGAGTCGAGTCGGGTCGAGTCGGGTCGAGTCGGGTCGAGTCGGGTCGGGTCGGGTCGGGTCGAGTCGGGTCGAGTCGGGTCGAGTCGGGTCGAGTCGGGTCGAGTCGGGTCTTTTCCACCGCTCGTGCTTCCCTCCACGCGGAATCGACGCTGGAAGGCGATCGCCGCACCTGCCTGGAGATGGTCTCGCCGCTGCGCTTCCCCCAACCCCAGCACCCGCGCGGTGCTGCGCGGCGCGGCAGGCCACGTTGCGACACAGATAATCGTCCTTGCGTGCTCGGATAACCAGCGGCCCGCGCGTCACGTGAGTGCCGAAGTCGAGTTCCATTCGCCGCCGCTTCTAAATTTATCACGACGGAGCGGCTAGTATCTTGTCTCCGGTTTCGCCATAAATCAATTGATTCCCGCAGTCCGGGGCTCCGCCACCGGGCGGGGCCGCGACGCACGCGCCGGGGCGCTCCCAGGCATCAGCCAAAATAGCGGAGACGGCGCTCCTCCTATTCAGCGCACGTCCTCAATCACGATGTCCCTCAAATCCATATTCAACAGCCATCGGTCTTCACTGCGCACTGGCGCCCAATTGACCTTAATGAATTGATAATGAAGTGGAATGAGAGGAAGGGTACACAGGAGAACCCTGAGAAAAATCTTGCCGCGACCCCGCCTTGTCCACCACAAATACCACATGGGCTGGGAACTGACCGCTGCCTGCAAAGGTAAGTGGGCCGACCGCTGTTGAATGGGCCGCCCTAAGAGCAGAAATAAGTCAATGACATTAAAAAAAATCAATCAAAGCTTTATAGAGGACGACATCATAAAAATCATATACTAGTATAATCATGTTTTCGCGTAATAAGTTTTGCGACATCGAGGGTCAAGGTAGTCTAAGAACGATGATAATTTTCATTAATTCTTTTTTATTTCATTTGGATACGAGTTACGCGAGCAGTACTTCCCCGAATCAATATAACCCTACATTGTTATTTTCATGAGTCTTCGGTTTGCAAGTATTATTATTTGCAACATCTGCAAGGGAGGTGTGTGGGTAACATCCCCCAAAGGACAATCTCTCCTGCGACACATCTTAAGGGCACTATGCTTGAGAAAAATATTCCAAGCCATTTTGAGATATTTTTGAAAACGTATTGCGGACATTTCCTTTCAAATTCGAGGGGCCGCAAAATCAGCCCGGTCAATTGAAGAATAACCATTTATTTATATATTCCTATGTATGGAAATACGCGCGAACAGACGTTTTGAAAAGAAAAAAACTCTTCCAATATCAGAGACCTCCAAAACGTATATTTATATTGAAATCTGGGTCACTTTTTTTTTTTTTTTAATTCCGAAACTTTGTCTTTATTGTGTATAGAGGAAGTAAACTTTTCGTAACTACGACTTTCACGTGGGACCGACATTTGAAGGCTTTACGGAATTAAAACGAGAGATTAGCACAGAGCAAATAGGATTTTCAGCCGCGCCTTAGCTAGAGAAACTAATTCACGTACTGTCGCAATGCACTGAAACCTCATACAAGAGACCACGATGAACTTTAAAAATTTACAAGTTGGTGAAAAGCTATTCTAAATTTTGTACATTGAAGACGTGTTTTATAATTACGCAACACTAGCACACTATTTTCTATTTACCAATTCTCGTATAAATAAAAATAAAAATTTATTTTTATTGTTTGAACAATGCAATTTTTAATCACAGTGCTTGGTAATTAGTGCTAACGTTTTAGTTTCAGGCATACGCACAGACTACTTTCGGGCATACTTACTAAAAAAGTATGCAATTTTCTTTCCCATGTATCGTGTTTTCTACATTTGTTGGATGAAGGCAATCCCTGACCGTAAGGGGCTCGTGTCTCCCACCATACTTTTGTAATCGACAATTTTAATCTAAAAAAATAAATGACTAGGATTTGTAAATAACGTGCAAGCAATCTCATTCTGATAATTAGGATTAAACATCTCTTTGAGGAAGTGTCTTTTAGATGAAATCTAATGTTTATTTTGCTCGAGTCAATGGATATTAAAAAGAATTATCAATAAAATTATTCCTTATACATTCCACTGGATTTATGTAATGTCACGTGTTCTGAAACACAACATTCTTTAGGATGTTGTTTATTTGCGACCTCGTATTACTGACACTTAAATCAACGAACTTATTTAAGTGTTTGAACCACCCAAAATTACCGACATACATTCAAATCAAGGAGCAAATAATACATATGCGTGCGCATAGAGAGTTGGGGAGGGGGGGGGGGGGGTTCCTTAACATTATGAAAGGACCGCGTAGCCTTGCGTAATAATACATTTTATTTCCGAAAATCTGATCCGAAAATCCTTCATTCCCCCTTTTTACCTGACAAATTAGAGAATTATTTTACAGCTTTTCAGGAAAGACTCGCCAAGCAATCTAGCAACCCGGTACAACATAGTATAAATTAAATTAATTGTATCTCTTTTAATTATAATTACATTATCCTTTAAGTATGTTTTACTTATTAAGTAGTAAAAATGTCATAAATAAAAATAATAAAATGAAAAAAGGGCCTGAGAACAATTCAGCGAGTTTCCATAGTCCTCCGGCCGAGCCCTTCATTTGCCGTCGCAGGTCGGGCGCGCGGCGGGTGCGCGGCGGGTGGGTGGGCCGCTGGAGCCCCTCGCGCCCCGCGGCTGCCGGCGCCGCGGATATTCGCACGGGTCGCGGGGAGGGGGCCGCGCCGCGCCCATTGGCCGACGCGCCGCTCGCCGCGCCATTGGCGGCGGATTTGCGCACATTCGCAAATCAACGCCGCCTCCTCGCCGCCGCCGCCGCCGCCGCCGCCGCCGCCGCCGCCGCCGCCGCCGCGGCGGGTCCCTCGCGCGAAGTCACGGAGCCGCAACTGCGACGCGACGCCACGCGGCGGCGCGGCAGAGGCGGCGGTGGGTGCTTCGCGGCAGATTATTTAGCCATGGCCATGGGAGCTCTGGCCCTCATGGAATATTATACAATAATCTAAAGAAGCGTAATAATAATAATAATAATAATAATAATAATAGTAATATAAAATAATTGTAACAAGGGCTCCCATGAGAGAGAGAGAAGAAGTAAAATGGAGTAATAGATAGATGCAGTTATTTCTTGTATGTATTCTTTCTGTATGTATGCATGTACATTAATGTAGTACGCAAGTTTACTTATCTAAATGTTAATATTTATGTATTTGGATTTGTAGTATTATGAATGTAAATGCCATCTTCATGTGTTAGCTAGTGACAAGGAAATAAATATATATATATATATATATATATATATATATATATATATATATATATATATTGTTTTTTGTACTTGTAATTGTAATTGTTCTTTCATGTTGCTACATTCTGCCACCGGGCAACATATTGTAGAATCCAATTGTAGAATAAAGTTTCTATCTATCGCCTGTTGAGGGTATTAAAGTCCACGAATGATCTACACCAGGGATTTCCAACTTACAAGGACTTATGGGCCACAACTAAGACCTTTAATATGGTTGCGGGCCATGTAATAAATTATTATTTTTAAGTAACAATAAGAAATAATGTAAAGTATAAAAATAAAACAAAAATGTGTTATTTTCTCATAATGCTCTCAAAATATTTTTTAAACATATGTAAAATATAAAGAATATTTTTAAGAGCTAAGACAAGCATCGCATTAAATACTTTTCATTGCCATTGCAAACGCCGTGTTCTATCGACTGCATCCACACGAAGGAATGTCCACCTCCAGTTGAGTTGTAGCGAATTTCATGGCATGAAGAAAGGAAGAATCGGTTAGATTGCATCTGCTGTGTTTTTTATAGACTTCAAAGAGTAAAACATTTTCACATAAATAGTTGCTTCCAAATATTTATTTCATTTTCAGTCCAAAATTTCACAAGTTTAGGAATCTCTCCTTAGCAATTTGAAAACATCATGTCCCTTTTCTTATCTGGTCATTAGCAAACATATCAGCTTGATGGCACTTAATAGGTCACGTGATTGATATTCTATGGTAGCTCCAAAAGGATTATTATAAAGCAGTACACTGCTTTATACTTTCAATTTCCTTAATCCATTTTCGCGAGGACAGCATTTAAAGAAAATTAATGAAGTTTTGTCGAATAACATTTTGCCGGCCACCTAAATAGCCCCATTGGCCGCATGCGGCCCGTGGGCCGTCAGTTGGACAACCATGACCTAAAGAGTACCTGGTAGCGAAGATGAGGATGAGATGAATGGCGGAAACGATGACGAATGACGAGAGGTAAGAGAAACGAGAGAACCCCGAGAAAGCCTGGAGAGCGCTTCACCCACCACAAATTCCACTCGCATCGGGCGGGGGTCGAACCCGGGGGGCAGCGGTGGCCAAATTGCCACCTGCCATCTCTCCCCTGCCAAAACATCAAAGGTGGAAGATTTGAAAGTGGTAAGTAGGGCGCACCTGGACTGAACGTCATTACTATTATTATTATTATTATTATTATTATTATTATTATTATTATTATTATTATTATTATTATTATTATTATTATTTTCGTTTCGGCCAACTAGGACCACGCAGGGCAAGCAGCCTGCCATTACCGTGGCTCAGTTTTTCATTTAATATCACGGTGGCAGGTGCTTGCGAATACTTCTTTGGGGGGACCAGCATTAAGCTGGATCCGATTTTTATCCCCCAGGGTTGTTAGTCCTGGGGGTATGAAAGATGAAATGATGATGATAATGAGGGGTGAAAGGACGACACACTCATACAAACACACACAAATACACCCATGCCCGAGGCGGGACTCGAACCCGCGATCTTCTGGTCCGAGACCACTCCGGCACTACTGCCTTAGCGATCTCGGCCATCTGATCGGCATTATTATTATTATTATTATTATTATTATTATTATTATTATTATTATTATTATTATATTACTATTATTATTATCATCATCATCATTAATTATAGAGACTAAATATGAACAGAAGTTGCTCTCTAGACAGTCAATCAAGTCCCACTCACCAATAATAAATGTCACGATTCTGCAACGGTCTTGTAATACAGCTCTTTGCATTCGGCCATGCCCGAAAACGTTAATTCCAACACTTGGATTGCACTGTGCGTTTTGATAGGATTATCGGTTGTTGCTGATATTTTGAAGTCTCCACTGATGATCATTGATAGATTGTAGTTTTTTTAAAGTATTTTTATTAATGATAACAATTATTTCGTAATAATTTATTATAATTATAAAATTATAACATTTTAATCATATTTTAATTTTCTGATGCTTTTCGGTAGTTGTTTCATTAAAAATAACGTCGTAGAAAAAAATCGAAAAAATTGTTACTTCTAATCTTGGCACTTGAAATAGTTGCAGAGGTGAGCTAACTCTGTTTGGGATTTAAAAAAAACCATACCAATTAACGCAGCGAAAAGTTCTAGAATTACAAACCAGATCATCCGGCAAACTGAATATCTACCTTTAATCTAAGTAATAAATATCAATAAGTAATGACTATAAAATTGACCAAATTAAAACGAATTCAATCCGATAAACACAAACTATGGGACTACACGTTTCAAGTCTTCAATGGCGCTCTCATCCGGGTACACGAACGTGAATCTGTGTTGCCTTAACAAAACAGTACATTTTGATTATTGACGGGTGGGTCACAAAAAAAAATATGATAAAGAATTCGATATAGAGCTGGGGAGGACAGATATACTAGCAAAGGTTCAAACACAATTTAAGATATCGCAATCGCAAATATTAGTTACCGACATTAGTGAGGTTTACCCCCTATACTTGACCATATCGCGCTCCTATCTAACAATTTCTTCTCCAAAATAAACACAATAACCCAAGCCACCCATTACGGCCTAGCCACCACCTACCAGCTCCCAACAAGAATTAAAAATAGATATCCATTAGATTCATTCCTCAGCATATTTTCAGAACTCAATTAATCACATAGGTGCTCTGTGAGTTTCCTATTCATGTGTATTTAGAATTAGTTGTAAGATTAGCATTTAAGTTAAATATAAGTCATAAAAATACATATGATGTAGTATACATAATACTGAACTATGTACATTCGTTCACTAATAAAGATATATTAAAAAAAAAAAAAATTACTGAGGTATTCGCCGCAGGGCAAGGCACACTCTTCCGCCTGATCACATACAATCACGCCACCATTCCAACACCAAACTGTGAAACATTGGACCAGAACATTGTAATAATCCTCAAGGAGAAGAAACATACATTTGTCGTCGGCGTCGCTGACACTTCCAACAAATAATTAGGAAAAGAAAGTTAAACATTAATTAATACGTCGTCACATCTATTCGTACCGAATTTAGTTTGGTGTCTATTTACAGAAATCCGCAATCTAGGGAAAAGGCTGTTGAAACCTGGCACACCTCTAGTAGGACCCACAGTATAGCGATCTATTGTTTGCTTCTGTCGTCTGAAATTGGTTCTTGGATTTTTGTTTTCTTTTTTCTTCTTTTTTTTTCTTCTTTTTTTTCTTTTTTTTTTCTTTTACATACATTATGAATTAAGTTTTACAGAAAATATCGGTTCATTGATAGAAGAAGTTCCCCTTAGAGTATTAATAAAAAATAGTCTTAAGCTTTCACACCCGAAAGTATTCTGACCCCCTGCCATATGCGTCTCCCGTTTTCGCTAACCGTTCTATTCCAATTTCACGCTTCTAGGCAGACAGATGTGCAGCAACGTGCAAATTTCTGGGAAGTTCCAAGAATTCACAAGCGATTGTGGTAGAACAGGAAACAACAGATGTTAGTTAATTTGAGCGATACATCACAAATGTCTATTGTGAATAGTGTTAGCTAACAGACAGTTTGTACAGTTTTTTTTCCTTTTTTTCTTTGGCATGTAATTTTCTGATTCTCAGAATCAACTGATTCTTCTGTCGGAAAGAAAGCATTAATCAAGTTATAACAAGTTTATAAGTATCCCTGCTATCCTACACTTTAATATGAGTATTACGTTTACTAGAGTCTGGAGTAGCGCATTATAAATGGAAAATTAAGCACATTTACCAAAACACGAGTTCACATCACCAAACTTCACATCGTTCGCTTCACTACTCTAACTTACGTCTACATCGAATCAATAACTTCAAATCCTAGCGACTGTCGAAAGTGAAAGTTTGAAACAAAGCTTGATAAATCCGAAAATAATTCACAAAAAGTCTGCCAATGACAAATTAACCGGGAGATACCTTTATAGCAACCCTCCTCAACAATTCTAAGATGACGTACTTCTAGTACGGTCATCAAACGAGCTGAAAAAAAAAAAATCGCTACCGCGCTATAACGCGGTGCCTCGTCTCCCGGTACAGAGCTTTCCATACAACCACAAACAGGAGCCTCCAACCACGCTCGTCCTTCCCAGAAATCTTTTCAACTCCGCAACCTGCGCGCAACGAACTTGGTGAATATGCGCTCAGACAGAGCCGGAAGCAGAAGGCCTCGGGGATCGCAACAAATAGCGCGCTCTCCACTCTTGGCGGCGGCGGCGGCGGCGGCGGCGGCGGCTTCGAATGTGAGTCAGTCGCTCTGAATCACGCTCCCTTTCCAGAAAGTTCGCTTCGGCCACTTCCGCCGCTGCGTGGGCGGGGGCGGGGGCGGGAGAGCAGCTGCCACCGCGCGCACGCCAGCCGCTAGGGGCGCTGGGTTTCATCCCTCGCGCCGCCGCCGCCGCCGCCGCCGCCGCCGCCGCCGCCGCTGACTCACAAGGGCGCCGGCGGTTAACAACACGAAACAACAAAGGAATCCATGTCCGCGCTTAATGTAATGCCTAGCTCCTCCTATTAATGTCATCAAATTCAGGTGAACTTTACAAGAACAAAAACCTACAATATGAGTCGGTAATAATATTTCTGACGAAGTTCATACCTTGCAATAATTTCAGAAAAAGGTATTGTCTAGTACTATTCTTGATTCACAAGATGGTATCAATCCTGTAGCGATCATCATCAGAGCTACTCTTACAGCGTCTGGGCGGAAAACGAAGTTTTGATGAATATGAGTTACATTAATGGAATTTTTAAGATGACGCGGATTTCCGACGTTTAAACTACAAAAACTTCTAGACATTCAGACTGTATTAAGAGCTTATAGTCCTTTCTAGGCATCTTCGACATTATAAAAGTAAAACTCCCGAATGCCAAAGGGCGGATGTGGCAAAAATTACAGGCGCGCGGCCAGTTAGGAGGTGGGGACATTCGTTTTGCAGAACTCCCCTTCATACATTTGTTCAGGATAAAGATACTTTTTGATGAACAATTTCATCTTCAATTGACGAGCTGAATGGGAACACTACTCTGGATCGATGTTATTGCATTTATTGCTTTAATGTACTTATTTTCAAAAAATGTAGTTAAATTACTTTTACTTTTGCGTTTACCTACGTATACACGGAGTAATATTCGTGTTATGAGAGAGAGTTATTTAATACTGCGAAAATGGTTTTGAAAATATTAACGGAAATGCACATTTGGGAGTCCCATAGATACAGAAAAAATCAAAATGTTCCGCAGTCCATGCGTCTGTATTGACTACTGGTATGTTTGTTGTTTTTTAATCAAAATTGCCTAATCTATAAGGCATGATTGAAGGTCCTCGAAATTGCAAAGGATAAAAATAATGCGAAAAAGTATGTGCTGTTGTAACACCGCTACTTAAAAGTTGAATTTGCGGAGAGGGTGTAGGCCACGGGAGCCGTGATATTACCACTCACATTTCCCAGCGTTTTCCACTACAGAATGGCAGTATCCTTCTATTTACGGGTTATTGACATTTGTTTTAATTTGATTTTCAGTTGTTTATCTCCTACTAGAAGCTAATACGGATGTATAAGTTACATTATGACGAAGCAAACGAATGCCGCACTACCCAATGAAAAAAACGAATGAAAGAGGGAGCCAAGGAAAGAATGAAGGAACAAAAGAAACTCGCCTGTACAAAGCAAAACACGAACGAGTGAACAAACGAGCGTGCAAATGAATAAGTGATCAAACAAGCCCGCAAACGAACGAATGAATGATTAAATGAATGTAGTACTAGTATAGCAAATAAATTAACGCATATTAAGTTAATGAAGAAATGATGAACGAATGTTCACTTGAGTGATCGGATGAATGTGTGAATGAATGGAAACTAATTAATAAATAATGGATTGAATAATGGAAAACGAGAAAACTGCACGGAAATCTAACGTGAATTCCGTTCGCACCAATCATTTCCGTAACTTCCGATGATCAGGCTGTGAACCACTGTGTCCAGTGGCAGAAATCCAGCATTATGTCCTTAAGCATAGTCATCCTACTTCCAGCACACTAGCTACTTTCTTGATATAGCAAAATCTTTATCGTGACACCTGGGCCTTGTTTAAGGGGGAAAAAACTATGGAGTTTTCAATTTGTGTGTAAATAGAAAATGCAAAGAAACGTACAATACAAACGAGAAGAAATTATTTACTTAAGAGGAAAGAAAGATAGCACGTGGTCTGTTGTCCGTTTGTTAGGGTACTGCTCCGGCATTCACCTGATGTTGATCACGGGAAACTACCGATCAGAGCAAGTCGGCTGATACAATTTTCCTCCAGACAGCGGCGAAACATAACCTAAATATCTAGCTAGAATCGAAAATCCTGCCAGCATCGGGAATAGAACCCTAGGACCTTCAGGTGAGAGGCACTGTAATGACATCAATTGCTTCCTGAACCACCTTAGACGGTGCATTATAAATAACCCTAAAGGATATTACCCAGTGAACGAGATCGTGTCCTTGCCGATTTTTCATAGTTCACTTGCCAGTCGAAGCAGCGTTTGAAATGCGCTGGGATAGATATTATGCTCACACTGTAACAATCAAGAATGTTTTATCAGGTAAATGTTACAGCTGTGAGCTAGACACACTGCCAAGGTCTCCGAAAGTCATCTAGAATTAACGAACGAAAATAAATAAATCACTTAAATGTATATTCTGTAACGTACTCGTCTAACTTTGTGAATATAAATTGACTGGTGTCATTCTTTAGATCAAACTGGAGGTAATACCGTAAATATGAAGAATATGCGCTAATCGGCAAGGCACTGGGTATTATTTAGAAAACATAATTTTTTGTTTTAAAGTAGGAGAATAATTGCACACATTTAACCACATTCAAATGTAAAGAGCTGCTCAATTGCAGGAAAATGAACCAAGAGAGGCAGTCAGAATACAATTCATCCTATTTTTTTCTTTTTATTTTAAAAACAAGTTAAATACATGTTACATAATAGGAAGTACGACTGTTATAATTAATTTGGTACTGGTCAATATATTCTTCGCCTCTTTCCACAGTTTTTGTTCGACAGTTGTGTATTCCATAGCGGAAAAATTCACAGGCCTGCTTCCTCAGCCTTCGGCGCACATTTTTAGGGTCTTCGCATCTTTAAGGTCCACAAAGAGTTTTTGTGGTGTCCCTTGTCTCCAGTCACAATTTTGCCCAAGAAGAACTACTCTATAGAGACCCGGTCAACAGAGCAAACCGCTTCTGTTTCCCTCGACTCTTTGGTGTGGTGGGTCAACATTTTCGGTTCCTCGCGTGCTTACACTTTGAATTGGTAAATTAATACCATACCACCTTTACCGATGGAGAGCTTGCGATCCGGCGGTCAATCGAATGTCAACTGTTTCGATGTCGCATGGAGCCATTGTGATCGCCAGCCTGCCGCTTGATGAACCAACAATGTTTCACCTTCAACTCTTAAACATATCACCTGTCAGTGCTGTTATCCACTGTTTCAAACCTGTGTGAAATGGCTTTTCAAGAATTCTAACACAGCACGCATTCAAGAATTCTGACACAGCACGTTGTCGTTTACGTATGACGATGTCCTTTTCTAAACTGAATGCATTGGTATCATTGTTGAGATAGGAAGCTGTAATTGTACAATACTGTAGGAGATGAATTGAGAAACCGCTCCAAACGCAAAATTTTCAATTGTTCAATAAAGAAAAAAAAGGAAGTATTTCTTTCTTAGTGACCCTCGTATATCTCGCGACATTATGAGAGTTCGCTAAATGCTACTTTAACCAATAGTGCGTTGTCCCCGCTTATATTGTTTATGGATGGTAGTCGACATACCGCCGCACCATGACTCATCACTGAACATTATTTTTATTTCCATTTTACTTTTTGCTTACTCGTATAGTAGTGTAAATTTATGTAATTTTAAGTAAAATACATATCATGATATTGACAGAAATTAACGTTTTGGGGTCGTAAACACATGGGTTCGTCTAAACGACTCTAGCATCTAAAACTTTCAGAAGAATTCACCAAAATTAATTTTCCAGTATCAACCCGACCGATGTCACGGCCCCGTGAATTTGAAAAGGATATTTTAATTTTTCTTTTGAGTATCAATAGTGGTAGTTACTGAAGTGTTAATGTTTCTCGATATCTCGTGGAGTGTCATTTAGAGGAAGACAAAATTAGTTGTTTTTGCAGTGGTGAACTGACGTAGTGACGCAGTAACGTATGATCTACTGGACAACTGAGTTAAATACTTTACTCATTTTACCAATAAATAAACTCATCGACAAACATTTTCAGCCAGATTTTCTATGAGATTAAACGCGGTAAGAGAGCAAACTTTGGACCCACTACATTATCTCCGACCACGCTGTGTTCCGAGTACATGCTTCACTCGACATACAGTTAGGAAATCTCACAAAAGGATAAATATATCTTGTCAATATTTATGATTGTTCTTTCAAGAAGAAGAAGAATCCAGTCAATAAAAAAAATTAAATGTACGTAAAATATTTGATTTGCCAAGGTGCGAATGATAATGTTCATATTAGTTCGGTTATAACTGCTATAAACATGTTTCTCAGTATGTAATCTTTCTTCTCTTCAGAATTTTCAACCATCTCTGTACAAGATTATATTGTGACCAACTTCTCGTAATCTCCCTAACCTTTCAGTTTTAGGGGCATATCTTCACGGCACAAATTATAAGAATGCAAGGAAGAAGTAAAAGTTGGTACAACGGAAAATGAAGTAATACCGTTGTTTTAAATTAAATTGATTTAATACACGCACTTCTTATACGATGTTATTGAATTAATTTTGCAGTATTTATTACAGATTATCAAGCACAAATGGTAAGACAATGTACCTCGTATGTTGGTGGATGCGTAACAATAGTTTTATTTAGCTAACCTCCAGCCCCAGAAAAGAACGATAGTTATAAGTATGTTTACACAGGATTAATATAGCCTCTTTTTGGCGACTTATATTTCGATTTTCCTCCCAACTTCATTCACTTCGTTCCAGAGGTGGATTTACGCATAGGCACAGTAGGCACGTGCCTACGGCGGCAAATTTTCAAGGGCGGCAAATTTTCAAAAGCGCAAAATTTTCTTGATATTTTCTAAAACAAATTTAGGTTCTCTAAAAACTATAACAGCATAAATCATATTTTTATTTTAAAAATATCATATTATTATTTAAAACAAGCTATTTATTTGTCTATTTCATTAGAGTATACCTTATGATTTCAGAAGTATATGAATCTGAAACTAAGGCCCGTTGACGAAAGAAAACATGTTGCAATTCTAGTTGTCATGTTTTAGTTTCCTTTTAATGTTAACGTTTCAATGTTGAAACGTTAATAATGTTGAACGTTACTTGCTATGAAGATAGTTTATATCCAAAATTAGCTAATCCAAAAAAAATATTTAATTTATGAAAACAATGTGCAAAATATAATGTTACTTTTGAAGTTAAAACGTTTAAATTAATGAGGAATTGTAACTGAAACGTTACAATTTGAAATGTAACATTAATTTTAAACAGGGGGCGGCAAATTTGATGTGCCTACAGGCGGCAAAAATATTAATCCGCCCCTGCTTCTTTCTTATTGTTTCCAGATTATCCTCTTCTAATGTCGATCAAACATATTTGAAAGCGAAATTTTGCATCATTACGGCGCCGGTTTCTAGAACGAATGTTGCTTCGTTGGCCTGAGCGAGTTTCACTGCTTCGGAGAAGGGAGGCTGTGCAGGCGGGTGGGAACGCTCCACACGTAGCCAGCCGCCTGCTTCCCAGTATTGCTACGTTGCCCGGAGCTGCGCCGCGCAGATTCCGCGAAGATGTTGATTGGTCAAGCGAAGGCACCGACGGTATCAGACGCAAGAAATCACTCTGACATTACTCAACGTGTTGACGAGGGAATAGTAGTTAATGAAAGGGCCAACATCAATTGGAAGAGCAGTAACTAAGACGAAACTAGGTGTAACTACTAAATGTGGTAGTTACACTAGAGAAATAACAAGTACCCTGGAGGTTATAAATGTGGAAGGAAGGTTACTTATAAATAACTTGGAGATTACTTATGAGGAAATGTGAAGTAACCTGGTAGTGTCAATGCAGAGGACTGGGAGCTGCCCTTTCTTTTTACAGAGCAGCCGACGCAGCGTCACCGAACGAGCCAAGCTGGAGAGCCTCATTTGCGTCGATTTCAACCAGTGCTGCCGCATTATTATTCCCTGTTGTTCAGAAATGGGGGAGAATTTCGCACAACTTGTAATACTTATTACTATTCCTTTGAGTTGAACATTTCATTTCAAATTCTCATCCACTCCTCACTTAGTGATTGGTGGAGGATTTGAAAGGATGCACTAAAGTGATTTCACTAAAATTCGGTAAAACCTTAGAGAAATTAAAACTTTCATTCAATTTTAAAATTTAACCACTAGACAATTTTTGGATTAATTTTAACATCCATTGCTAATTCGAAGTCAATAATATAATCACAAAATGCTGTAGTATATTTTTTCATCTAACTCCTCCTCCCTAGTTTTCGCTCTTCTCACATTTGGGAGAAACCATTCCCTCAAATAGTGTATGTATTTTTATTAATCTCGTATTTATTTTGTATTCGAATTTTGAAAGCGGTCCTCAGGGGGGAGAAGAGGTCCGAGTAACTGAACCTGCTCACCAATTTACTATTATTTCATTTATTTGATAACGCTTCAAACTAATGATTTTCTCGCTGCCAGCAGCTGTGACAAGACTGTCATTTTTTAACATGAGGGGTACACGGGTTGCAGCTCCTTGGTAAATAACCAATTTAAACTCGTACTAACTTATCCTAAGGAAGTAGCCGGCTCTTTGATCGGCAACCTACGTTTCACATACTTGGGATAGTTTTTTACAGTCTTGTTATAGTTTCTTTTCTTTAGTCTTGCTGTAGTCAAACTTCCAATCGGCGACAGACTCCCTGCCGCCGCGGCGTCAGTCAAGCTTGCAAAACGAGACTTTCCTTCATGGCCGCACAGCTTGTCTCTCCCTGCCACGCCGCGCCCTAGAGGCATTGTGGAATCGTTACCTGGGCTGTGGAAACGCACAAAAGCTCCAGGGAGGGGTGGGTGAAGAGAATTGGCGGTGCCCGTTCGGCTCCTGCACACATCTGCGCTTCGACAGCCACGAAGCGGCATTCCGAAAGATTTCGCGCCAAAATGCGCGTTCTCGTCAGGGCTTCCGAACGGCGAAGGACAATAGGAGGAAGGAAAGCAAAATTTATGCAGAAATTGCCGTTAGGTGATGCAGCTAGATTAATTCGAAGGCGTGAATCAAGGGCCGTGGCTAGAGTAGTGAGGAACAGAGGACCTGATTCAATTATATTTAACTGAACTATGGCAAAAAGGAGGACCCCCTTCCTAAATAAAGACCAGAACGTCAAGATTTTTTCCTATAGGTGTCGTGAGCTTAATTCAACTCAAGACTATTTAGGGCGAAATCACTGGAGAACTGAGGAAAAGTAATCATATTTAAACACATATTTCAAAAAGACGCTGTTATGAACTGAGCATTTCAACTTGACATATCAAATCGCCAAAACTGAGAAGAAAGCAATAAAAAATAATTCGCTAAAACAAACTTTCCGTGATTAAATTTTAAATATTATTTTGCCTTGATTACGTATATGAATACTGAAGGGTAACTAAGGACTGGAGGAGAAACAAATGATTTTGCGATAATTATATTAACTTCATACTTTTCAATAAAATTTTTACTAAATTTCATTAAATGCTTAGCAAATTTAGTGAGTTCTTAACACAAAATAGAAAAATGCTCATGATAACAAATATAGTACTTTTTTTAATTCAATACGTTCCTTCTCAACAAATTTAACCTGCAGAAATTGAGGTGTGTAGCAAACCAGGCATCAGCATCGACGGAGAACCCAGCGCCCTCGTGTCGCATTCGCGAAGACATACGGGTACCCCGAGACTGCATGTCCGGCGCGATCTGTTAGCCAATGCGTGCAACTACCTTGCAAACTAGCTCTTGCCCCATTGCAGAGGTTCCATCTGAGGGGAGAGAAAACTCTCCCCTCCCCCCCCACACACAATCATACTCCGTTCACGGGAGAGGTATGGAGGGGTAAGGACAGGATATACGGAAAGGGAGTTGATGTAAAAGGGCTTCGTGTTTATTCAGTTTATTCCATTTCATGATACGAACTTTTCAGAATTCTTTTGGAAATTATCATATAACAACAACAACAACAACAACAACAATAATAATAATAATAATAATAATAATAATAATAATAATAATAATAATAATAATAATAATAATAATCATAACAACAACAACAATACCGATCCGGGTAACCGAGATCGCTAAGGCAGTAGTGCCGTGGCGGTCTTGAACTGAAGGGTCGTGGTATAGAATCGCGCTCCGGGCATGGTGTATTTGTCTGTGTCATCGTACTTTGTGATTGTCCATTTCATTATCAGCATCATTTTTATTCCTCATCCCTTGGGCTTAACAACCCTGGGGTGTAAAAATGAACCCAGCATAGATATACTGATCCTCCCCAATAAAGTCACGTACATACCGTCCCGATTGTTATTG
This sequence comes from Gryllus longicercus, assembly GCA_038098605.1. NCBI lineage: Eukaryota > Metazoa > Arthropoda > Insecta > Orthoptera > Gryllidae > Gryllus > Gryllus longicercus. Next base: position 1,391,460 of record JAZDUA010000362.1, read on the forward strand.
GAGCTCTGGATTCCGCGAAATTTGCAAGAACTTGATTAAACTTCCAGGTCATTCAAAACACTAGAGAGTTCAAGACTGCTTTTTGGGGAACAGCCCAGATTTTGAACAAAGTATTGCAGAAGTACCGACAGTCCCTAGATATGCTCCTTGGGAAGCCGGTTGCAACCCGGAGTAGATTTTATATTCAACCGACTCATAACACCTGCGTTCAACAGTCTGCAGACTGCGTCGAACCGTCGACGCAGACATGACCACGCCCGTTGTAGTGCTTCAAAGTTGAGCCAACACTGTGGACAGTGCCGTTCTGTCTGCTATGGGCTCGTGGAAATGCGCTCCACTCTGCACAATATTCTTTGAAAGTTTGTTTCCCGATCATTAACTTTATCATACTATACATTTTCTCATGATAGCGGTCATCTCATGCTGTGGTCACATTGTGTGGTATAGTACCCGCTCGTCGCTGTGTGTCATCCTCCTCAATCCACTGGTTCCAAACACGCATCACCACTGTCGTAGCAGAACGCTCCGTTCGCGCCGCGATGTCAGGGTACGACAAAATCCGCTTCCTGGAGATCGATCATTCTGCCTCGTTCGAACTCACTCAGGGGCTGATATTGCGCCCTTTGGCCTCGACAAGGCATGACACTTGCTTGCGCGTTTTTTTAAACGTCGTTTGACGGCTCTACTCCGACTGACTATGCAGTGACTGGACCTGGCACAAAGGAGGAAGCTGCTAGGCCAACGTGCACGTCATATCTATGCAAATTCAATTACTTCTCATAGATACGCTGTTCCACAAAGCCACAGATTTTTAAGTGATTCCGACCATTCCTTCTGGATGTTGCAATTTTTACAAACACCAGTGTATATATTTTAAGAAAATTTAAACAAATAATTTTATTTACGGCTAAAATACGCATCACGTATCGTTGGTATATTTATGTAGAACGTGAATACAATGAAATTAATGGCAGAAAGCTGTTTTCATTTAAGCGTTTGAACTTAAAATTTATATGTATTTTTCACGCCTCGTTTGTTTAAGGATTTTTCAAATGGTAGTTGAAGTCTAAGACAGAAATTGTCATATTATAACATAGCCATTACCAATATAGCGAGAAAGTACGGGCTGTTGTAGCACCACTAGTTTGTTTTATATATTAACGAAAATGTGCATATTTTGTCATTGCGCGATTAAGATTTCACAGGTTGGCTATGTAGAAAATTGTTAGCGTGGCAAGAATGTTGTATCTATATTTTATGGATAATAATTGTCCTTTAACTAATTGTATTGATATTTAGAGATGTCGGCCACTTTTGTCATACTGGCATTTAGAGTTTGAACTTGTTTCAGTACTATCAGTTCCTTAGTCTCAGATCCAAATTTCCCCTTCTATATCTGCTTGTCGGTTCTCTTGCAATATCATACACTAAGGGGTAAGTGCGGGCGTCAAATTGCATTTGACAAATCTAAACTGCTGTCGCTACAGAATGGCATGCATTTTCTTTTACCTTTTTTCCAATCTGTTTGGTCTGGGCTATCTTTCCGTTTCCCCTTCCCTCTTCCCAGCTGCTACCTATCGGCACCTAAAATACATTTCCCCGTCACATTTTCTCAATTTTTCAGTTCCTTAACAGTTGTTACGCACCTTAACACAGAAAGGAAAATAATAAATAATAAATCCTCCCTAATAAAATCTGTGCATCTTAACAAACCCACGAAATCATTACTATTCTTTTTCTCTATGGTAATGATCTAGTACAAGAGCTTTTTACGTGGTTTTGTTATGTTTAATAAAGAATTGTTTTATATTACTACTAGGCCTATACAGAACAGCTTTTGCTAGGGTTCTTGTTCTAGATAGATTATACTGCGTTTAGAGCGTGATTAACAAGAATTTACTTCGTATGTTTTTTTTTGTTTATTTTCATATCACGAGTACAATATGACAGAACAGATTATTTGGACACTTTCATGAGCCACAAATAATGGGAAATGTCAAAAAGGGTGCGAAAATTGTGTTGCCAAACCAACCATTACTTTTTTACTTGACTATGATTCATTTCCACGTGTCGAATCTCTGAATTTGAAATATCGAACAGCGCACATAGATCATTTTCCAAATTGCCTATTTTAAAGTCGCGCTAAATCAAGTTTCTTTTGATAAGTAAAGTGCGAATATTGCTAAGAGCCCTTGTCTCTTACACCAGTAGAAGATACATTATGAACTTGTTCTCATAGTACGACTTTGCCTGCCTATATATTTGAGGAATTCATAACGTTTGTTCACACATTTGAAGTTAACTGCGTGCTGTGCATGATTTTTGAATGAGAATTTTCAATATCAATTTATGGTAAGAATTAAATATATCTATAAAATTTCAAAATTATTATTTGGTTAAAAATATGAAAACTATATTGGGCATGCAAAATGCTATATTTCGAACTAATATTGATAAGACGTAGAAGTACAACCCTGGCTTCCGCAACTGAAAATAACATCGCATAATAACAAATATCTTACTTTTTACACGTGTTCTGTTGGATCTTGGTCAGTGATCACATGTATAGCAATAATAAGGGTAAGTCACTGCTTTGGAGCTTAAAATCCAAAATGAATTCGACGCAGCTTCTTTTAAATACGAGATCTTCATTTTTTTCTTAGTGTGTTTAATAAATTTTGTGTTAGAACACGACTTTCATAATACAAGTGTAATCGCAATTTTTGATACAATGTTCAATAATGGGATTTTTATGGACGAAAACGTTAATTAGAAATTTCACGAATAAATTTTGTTTTTCACTCGAGTTCGATCAATTTTTCGCTGACAAGAATCTACATACCTGGGAAACTACACAACGTGTTAGAGGATGTCATTTACTGCACAGAGGGGCAAGATCAGTGGCGTAAGTACGATAGGGACTGACAGAACCATGTCCAGGGGTCCCGCGGGTACGTGGGAACCGTTCAACTTGGGTCCCCAAATTCAAAACGAAATAAGTCATTTATCTACAACGTCTATTAAAATCATAGAAGAAAGAAATAAATTGCAGTTTATCTACAACTGTCTGATAAAATCGTAGAAGAAATAAATGAAGCACCATTTTTTTCTATTATAATGGCCACAATGCAAGACGTATTAAACGTCGACCAATTAATTCAAAAGTTGCAGGTAATAATAATTTTAAAAAAATGACTGCGGCACACAGATTAACATAAAAACTAAAGAATCTTTTGTAGAGAATAAGATAGTTGAAGGTCAATCAGCATACGGATTGCATTTTGATATTGTCGAGTGCAATAAGTAGCAAAGTATTTATATAAATGCAGAAGTCAAGTAGATGATGGCGCAGCAGTAATGAATGGGATTTACAATAGTGTTCATATAGTGTTCAATAGTGTTCACAATTACTGAACATTAGGAGTTCGGAACTTTTTCTGTTTGCTGAAACGAATTTGTTTTCTTTGGTCATAGCATTAATCGGGAAAAATACTATCATTTGTGATGGATTTAGATAAAAAGAGAAATATTCTTACATAAAGACGAGTATGTATTACGTAAATTTCATCGTCCGAAAGAGGTATCAAAAAGAGCTTAATGGTCATCAAGGAATGATTTCTTTGTTGCAATAAGATCAGGGTATTTTAATCTACAGCAAGCGTTAACAAAAATTACATTTCCTAACAAATTGTTTGAACCTTTTAGTCAATCGGATAAACCATTCAGCCGATTTCCTCCAAACTTGACATTCCCCAATCGATCTGGCTTATGTCACGGCCCTTCAATTTGAAACCGATATTTTAATTGAGGGGGGGGGGAATTTACATGAAGTTCCATAGATTTTTTTCAAGTTTTCAAACAAATTGATCCATCGTTTTTGATTTTTTTTTTTTGTTGGATATTGTGAAGAGAATGATGCAGGAATCACGTTCGTTAAATAAACTGATTTTTCGAAAATTAATTTTTTTTCAGTCTTCCAACAACTAAAATATTAAAGATACAATTTTGACCTTAATGAAACCTGTTCCTGAAAGATAGATTTTGAAATAAAGTCATGTACAATTTTTCGAAAATTAGAGTGCTTTGCGTGAAAACCGGCGAGGAATTACGTGCTATTTCAGCACCACTAATTTCCCATAGCATTACAATACTTTCTCTATACTGCGCAAGCTGTAGTGAGGTAGTAAAAACCATACAATAGAATAATTCAAAGTCTGGAAAGTAAAAGTGAAATTTAGCGATACACTAGTGAAGAAAATGAAACTTCGTTTTGGCGAACTTCGCGCGGATCAACGACTCTGCTGGCGAACAAATTTACAAACTTAATGTCTTAATTTCTGCAGATGTTACGGAAAAAATGTCTCAGTTATTGTCTTTGCCAATTATTTTAACGAATAAAATTTCTAAACCAAAATCTGTTAACTATCTTGCAAATTGATTAATAACTGAGCATTTATTAATCATTATTAACAAGTTTTCCCGGTGGGTAAAGAGTATTAACATTATTTTTGATACTTCATGTCCCGGTCGCCAGTGCCGAAAGTAAGTTTTCAAAGTTAAAGTTGATTAAAAATTATTAACGAAGTAAATTGGCATAATGCAGAGTCACTTGAAGTATTTTGCCAATTGAACACTAAAAACGATGCGATTAAAAAAAAAAAAAAATTACTGTGGCTAACGACGTCGGCTTTCCTTCAATTGTTAGCAAATCCTATGATGTGTGCATATTTTGGTAGGCAATTTAGATACGTCTTTTTCGACGTGATTTGTAGTTTATTGTAAACTGTGTCGTTTGTTTGTATTAAAAATCAAATAATCACTGGCAATTGAACCTCTTAATATTGAATAAAAATTTATGTAATAATTTGATTCACGCAAGAAATTTTCGAAACATCTTACAGCGTACTTCTCGCAAAAATTGAAAATACGGCATGGATAACGTAGACGTAAACACATGAAGTAGAATATACACTGGAAACGAGTATTGCACAGATTATTCCGAACGACTTACACTGAAGCTGGAAGATATATAGCTTTTCTCGGCCATCAATATTCTGAGAAATCAATTACCGATAAAGTCCGCAAATGTCATTTCAGAGGATTGAGGCATAAGAGAAGCAGCTCCACGCGAACGTTTATCTTTCGAGGCCAAGGTGCTGCGGAGAGCCTCGCTGCGCGGGGCACGCGAACGCCGTCGCGGAAGCGGTGCAGCCAGCATGCCGGGCGGCGGGGCCTTCTTGGTACTAGCGCTGGCGGCGATGACGGCGGTCGCAGCCGCACGGGCGGCCTCGCACGGGCACCAGGTGCGTTCTACCCGCAGGCGCACCTGCGGTCATTGGCGCCTGCCCACCCCACTTTCATTAGAAAAGTATTCATTCTTGAATTCACGACCACATTCATTCTGGGAACAGTTAATCGGTGATGATCACTTAAACGCCTAGTTCGCCTGCGTTTCGGAACTTTATAGTTCCCTCCTCAGGGCTACGAAACACATAATTACACTTTTACTGCATAGGTATGTAACAGATTTGGATAGAATACATACAAACAACAGGTGTATGTGGAGGTAGTTGAGGAGATTCAGCCTCCTCTTAAGCTCTTTTCACGTACGCAGAAATCAATTTTTAGTTTCTGTGTTGCCTCCTATACTTACCGAGAACTTCAATTTGTGAGCTACATTTAAACAAAAACAAAAACCTTACAATCTTGTCGCCTCTCTTACGCTTCAACGAAATATTCCAACCCCCTTCCAACGTTTTAACGCAAATAGCCCACTCCCTGCAAAGCATTACGCACAAGAAATAAAACTGGAAATATTACAGGTTCAAATTATTTTTACAATGCGTTCGTGACGTAACAAACTAACTTAACACTGACTGCCGATCTCGCACCAGCGCGTAAGGCTGGGTTTTTGCTGAAACGTCAATCACACGCTCACGCGTGGCATAGCTACGCTAAAAAACTATCTTTAGAATTTTAGCTAGTGGAGACGACATAGCAGGAAAAGAAAGAGCAAAAGATATTTTGTGAAAGAACCGGAGGTATCGCGTGTATCGCTCGGATCGGGTGTATTTGTCCATTGCCACGTTACATCTGGAGCCACACTCTATGCACATCTGTCAATGTAGCCTATCTCTACTCACTCAATGGTAAAGTTTTTAAAAGAATACGATTTATCATTGTTTTCTCAATAGACAAATACATAATTATCGGCAAATCACTGACAGGGATATATTGTTTCCGTGTCAGTGATTGGCTAATAATGAGATAAATATTCGTATGAGAACGCAAAACAACACATTTTAAAAGCAGACCATAAATCGGCAATTGTATATAATCTGTGATGTCCGCTGATTCTTTACCCTCGTTTTATTCTAGAACGATACTGTATTTCTTTTTAACCTGAAGTTTGCATTTCCAAACTCTATGAAATTATCTGGTTCAATATTTTTGTTTTAATACCTAAAATTTCCTCAGTAGTTTTCTTACTTTTACTTATTTTATCGACATATTAACAAAACATGTTGGTACAAATTTTTGATGAATATATTGTATTGTACAGAACGTATAGTAATAATTTTCTAGCATTCGTGTCCCTGTCAAATGAGCTCTGTTGCCGGCAGGTGCCGCCTGGAGCAGCTAGAAGCCGAGCGGAACGCGCCGCACAGGACACCGGCATTCTGGGCCGCATCATCAACGGCGCGAGATCCAACCTGGAGACCCTGGTAAGGCACGAGAGATCGATGTGGGAGGTTAGGCCAACCTGGAGATCCCGGTGAGGCACAAGGAAACGATGTGGGAGGTTATGACAAACCTGGAGACCCTGGTATGGCACGAGAGATCGATGTGGGAGGTTATGCCAAATTGGAGACCGTGGTAAGGCACGAGAGAACTATATGGTAGGTTACGACAACCTGGAGACCCTGGTAAGGCACGAGAGAACTATGTGGTATATTACGACAACCTGGAGACCGTGGTAAGGCACGAGAGAACGATGTGGGAGGTTAGGCCAACCTGGAGACCCTGGTAAGGCACAAGATAACTATATGGGAGGTTAGGCCAACCTGGAGACCCTGGTAAGACACAAGATAACTATATGGGAGGTTAGGCCCATCTTGAGACGGTGGTAAGGCCCAAGAGAACTATATGGAAGGTTAGGCCCACCTTGAGACGGTGGTAAGGCACAAGAGAACTATATGGGAAGTTAGGCCCACCTGGAGACCGTGGTAAGGCACAAGAGAACTATATGGGAAGTTAGGCCCACCTGGAGACCGTGGTAAGGCACAAGAGAACTATATGGGAAGTTAGGCCCACCTGGAGACCCTGGTAAGGCACAAGAGAACGATGTAGGAGTTTAGGCCAACCTGGAGACCCTGGTGAGGCCCAATAGCACTCTAGATACATTTTAAGTTCATCAACTGACGTTGGGACGCACGGAGAATGAACCGGAGGCTATGATAAGCCGACACCATTGTGAGACGCAATGCCTCTTTTTAAACATATTGTTTGTTTAGCGTCTGTTGTTGGTCCGCGCGGAGAACGAAGCAAGAGTTAGGACTGGGAACCACTTGCGTCCCCCCTTTCCCGCCATTTTTTGGCCTTTCATTTACTGCTCCAGCCCTTTCAGATGGCCAATCAATGAAATTTGAAAAGAAAAAATTCCAAAGGACATTTAGAAAGTATATATGTTGATTTGACTTCTTAATGAAGGCAGCCTTCGCTTTACTCACAAGATGCCCCTTCTCTTCGAGAGGAAAAGCCAGTTCGTAGCCTCTACGAGGGGCAGTGGCGGATCCGGGGTGTGCTGGCGGGTGGAGGTAGAGGGTGGAGCTTCGGGGGCTTTCCCAACCCCCGTAAGGCCTAGAATTTTCGTTTGCTACCCCAAAAAGACCTGTTGTTATTTGGCAAAATTGATTTAAATGTTTGTTAGTGTTATGTAATTATTTAAAAAATAATATTGTATACTATCATATATACACTACAAAAATAATATGCAATATAATAACAAATGTTTATTTACCAAAATATATGATGACCCCCCAATCAGATGCCGCGCCCCTGACGAGGGGTGATCAGAAACTATAGTATGTTGAGGCTACGAAATATTGCTTAGATGGTTGGAGAGCTTTTGCACAAACTGCGACGAGAGTTCTGTGAATTGCCTTGCTATATTCTCATCAGACGAGAAAATTCTGAGAAGACCACGCATAACTGACGAGATTAACCATCGCCGTAAGAATAATTAAGTATTGAAGAGTGTCATAGTCCGTCTGAACGAAAATAAACGTTCTCCTTACGAATTCTACGTCATTCATGCTTTCTGCTTCTTGCGCGTCTCAGAGCGCGGGTCACGGAGACTGCATTTTAATGCTTGCTGCCAACTTTCAATGCGCGTATCTTTAGCTTCTCTACTACTACGCTAAGAAACTGCTCGCGGCTCCAGATTATCAAACAATGCGATCTCGTCGCGTCTTATGTGAAAAAATTGGATTTCGGGAAAAAGCCTACAATGTGTAACAGTTTCGACGCTTGCTGCTCGGGAGGTAGTGCGATTTACTGGTCACTTTTGGACGCAATTGAAGGTCCATTCGAAAGAGCTTCATATGAAATTCACTTTTTTCTTGCTTGTGAGGGAATTTGCGTTTTTTGGCCAACATTAAAGCGAAATTTCGAACGTGGGAAGTGAAATGTATCATCTTTTCTTCTTAAATACCTTCAAAGAGTAGCCTAACTGAATGAGTTCCAAGCGTGGCGCCAAATGTGGATTAATTTGGCCGCATACGAATATGTGCCAAGTAACAAGGCCGATGTTCCTGGAGTTGCGTCTGTTATAGAGACATTTGTTGTGGGCGGTAATTTTAATACTGCGATTGACAACTGCAGAATTTCAGTCACCTTCAGACTAGTTGCTTAAAAAATGTTGACGCGTTTGAATCAATCTTATAGCCCAGAAGATCTCCATGCTGTTGAAACAGTTTTGCTGGGACGTCTTCGACCATCTTCAACCTCCGTACAGCCCGGACCTAGCTCTACGCGATTTTACATTCTTACACACTTTGAGCATCTAGGACACTGGCTGATCCATAGTGGGGCTTGCCCTCCTCCCCTTCCAAAGGCCTAGTTTTCGTTTGCCTTCCTTTATTTGACAAAATTGATTACATATAAATATTTAATTTATGTTCATACACAAAAACATATTTAATTTATGTTCGAATTATGTAATTATTTAAATCAAAATATTGTAGTATCATAGATACAGTATACATAAATAATATAAACAACAAATAATAAATATGTTTATTATTTTTTTTAAACTGCAATGACCTCCCCCCCCCCAAATATATCTGCTGGATCTGCCCCTGATCTAGGAGGCCGACGATTCGCTTCAGATGAGATGAAACACTTCGGGACGTGGCTGAACACGCAAGTGCAAAATTTTACGAAGAGGGACACTCACCCTACGAAGTGATATGTCTAAACCGTTATGGAGAGTATGTCGAAAAATAATCTAACGTATGTACGATCAGTTGGCCGTTTTGGATGTACGAAATATTAATTGATTAGTGATTCTCGGTGCATTAACTAAGGTAATTATTCCCGTAAGCGTAGCGCGTGTTTCTCTTCTGGAGAAGGGGTTGGTCTTCCCCGGCTGGGTGGTGAGATCCGGCGCCGACCTACCGTCGGCTAGCGAGGTTTTCCCCAACCAGGCATCTCCCACCAGCGGAGCTCCATCTCCGCCGGGTCAAGCGCGAAGCTTCTAACAGGTGCCCCGACATGTGTGGCAGTGTATTGCATGTAAGTGTGTGTAAGTAAAGGTTGAGGGTAGATGGAGGAGAGGAAGATAGAGGAAATATCGCGCGCGGTCCGTGGACCGTTTTGTGGAGTAATGCTCCGGCATTCGCCTGGCACTGATCGGAGTAACCACGGAAAACAACCGATCAGAGCAGCGACTGGTTTCGACCAAGCTGACAAGCTGTGTTGAAAATCTTGTCACCGTCGGGACACGACCCTAGGACCTCCCGGCCAGAGGCACTGCAGTGACATCAGTTGATGCCCCCTGAGCCACCTCTCCCGCTTTGTATGAAAACCAATGTACCTGTTTCACTGCAGGCTTTGTAACCTTTCTGTACTTACTAGGCTGTCCGCCGCGTCCATGGCGAAGGTGCCGACGTTTCGGTCGCCATTCTGCGACCTTCCTCAGGGCGTATTGCGACCGAAACGTCGGCACCTTCGCCATGGACGCGGCGTCACCCGGACAGCCTAGTAAGTACTGACTCCGGCCGCGGAAGCCTACGCTCTCATTTGTAACCTTTCATTCTGATCACCCCCTGATAAAAAGAACACCGCAAAGCGCTTCATTCCGCTCCCGCCCCTGCGCAGCGCAACGTGCCGCGCCGCATCCTGCAGGCGCCGCGGGCGCTGGCGACGGCGCTGCTGCACGGCGGGCGCCACGAGGGCCGCGCCCCGCCCCCCACCCCCTGGCCGACGGTAAGCGCGTCCGCTCCACGCACTTCTTCTATTCTAACGCCCACCCAATGCGTGTCACTTTCCACATTTCAAAACGACGGATTCTGTTGTTTAGATGCAAGTCGACGACCTTAATGACAGTCCCAATGCCGACTCGCTTCTGCCTGCATGATTCTGCTTCTGTTATTCTCAGTTCCTGTTAAGGTCAGTAGCGTACATTACAAGACAACAAATAAACATTTTAATTTAAAATTGTGTTGTTTATGTATTTTTTTTTTAATTCCCATTTATCCATTACGTGTGTAACACTCATCATTAATTTCGTTCAAAATCTATTTTATTTTCTAGAGGATTAAATGTAATTTACTGATAATCTTATTCCGCACTTACATCAGTGACCAAGAAAAGCGACATCTCAAAAATTGTCATTTTTCAGGATAGCTTTTAATTTGTGCGGAGCCTTTTATTTATTAGTCAAAGACGAAGCGTTTTACGCCATATACCAAACCCTTATGAATCATCCGTAGGAAACTTTTGATAATAAAAATGGGTTTTGTAAACATATTTCACATAACATTGATTTTTTTTAATTTAGTCACTTCTTGTGCTGCGAAGATATCGCAGAGACAATTTGTTTGCGTTTTCTTGACAACACTCGTTAATACAATGCAAGATTTGTTTTATTTGACAATAAATGCAACGCTAATAAATTTTATTTTTACTTTTTCAGTTTCGTTTGTGTAGTGATATTGGATCAAATAACTAGCTCTGGGTAGTAACATTACTATGAAACGATAATGTAATTGTGATTATTAAAACAAGTATGAAATGATTTTACTATACCAGCGAGCAATGTAAACTCACACGAGTATTAATAACTTTTATCGCTCACATGCGTCTAACCCCTAACAAGCAACCCTACAAGTTTGTTAAGTGCCCTTATACCTACCTTATGTTAAGAAATTTAACATCTTTAGCAACGGGCTTTAGCATCTTTGGTAAAGCAAACAACCAACGATTCATCGCATGTCGACTGTTCAATGGAGGTGATGAAAAAGCATGGTGATGTACAAAACAAATCCAATTCAAAATGTTCAGAATAAAAATAACTCTTAGTTTTGGAGATAATTATTGTTAATTGTAATATTATTAATAGTACAAATAGAAAAATGTATATTATGTAAATTAACAGTTTGCGGACATCCCACACACATGAAACTCTTCTCCGGTAATCATATATACTGGCGATATGAAGGTGTCGCTACTGGATGTGTTAAACACTAAATGTTTTCGTTCATAAAGTAATTTGAGCATTCTTCTCAACCACATTTCGTGATTTCCTTTAAACGAAAGTTAGTGGGCCCTAGATGTGTCATCGATCATCACTTGATCTTATTAACCCATTTTGTAGTAAAAACATTGAATTTTAATAATATCTCAATGGATTGAACGCTTATCTAGGGCCATTTGTTTATTACGTCGTTTTCCAGGCCTTTGTCTTGTCAGCTTTGTTTTGAGAGTTGCAATAGATCAGGCTCTTTTACTTGGCTGTCCTGGTGACGCTGCGTCCATGGCGAAGGTGCCGACATTTCGGTGGCCATTCTGCGACCTTCCTCAGGGCGTAATGCCGCGACCTTCCTCAGGCCTAGCATTACGTCCTGAGGAAGGTCGCAGAATGGTAACTTAAACGTCGGCACCTTCGCCATGGACGCGGCGTCACCCGGACAGTCAAGTAAATACTGACTCCGGCCGCGAAAGCCGACGCTCTCACTACATCAGGCTCGTCAAACCGCACCCGCACGAGCTACTTGCACGCCTGGCGAGCCCGGCGCTCCTACGAGCATGGGCAACCGGCATTTGCATTAAGATTACATTATTTACTATTTATAATATGATTATATTATTTACAAATTTATTTAACATTTCATGTCTATTTTCTTCTTAAATTCTGCATTTTATAAACATTTTTGCCAAGAAGCAGGAATATATTTAAATGACCATTTCTTTCCTTATTATCGTTTTATGTCGTGTTTTTAAATCATTTAATTATTTATTTAGAATACTGTAAAATAAATTAACAAGTTAACAATTCTCGCTTACGGACGGACAGCCCCTTTAACGACAATCTGTATATGTTAAATCCCCCTAAACTGAATGTTAAAGCTGTTATAACACTCTTAAAACACGATTACAAAATCACGATACTTTCGATTTAAAGTTTTTAATTTTACTCTTAACTGAGAATCTGAAATCTGACTGATGTATTATTTCATTTCAATGGTTCATTTCTTTGCTTTAAAGAGAAATTGGGAAGTAATCTAGTAAAATTTGTGACAAGAACTGTCAAGTAACTCCTCCCAAAGCCTGTCGTGGCGCAGATATAACCACTGACTTAGATGGCACAGTTATATCTAGTGACTTACCGCCACTCCGGGGCGATTTGTACAACCCTTACTTTTAAATCTCGCGCCAGTTGTTGTGGGCGCAGTACCTGCGAGATCGTTACCTTCCCCGCAACCTTGACATGCCTGCAATAGATTATCAAAAGCAGGCAACGTTTCAGAGAGAATTTTCAAATTAGAATTCTAGGAACGTTTTTCAGTATTAGGATTGGTGAGCTTACGCAAACGCAATGCCCAGTGATCGTCTGAGCTGTCTCTTACACAAAATGTACAGTGATGATTCTAAGTAATGCATTACGTTTTTAAGTTTCAATGGTTAGCGGGATTTCCTGCGACATACAATCTTGGAAAAAACAAAACATTTGAATTACATTTTCAAAAATCATGTTCATAAGCGTTCACTGAGAATTGTGATTATATTGTACTAGAATTTCTAAACCTCTCAATTCATTAGTTTCATAAAATAACCCCTGAACGACAAGAAAAAACACAGATTTTAGATTTTCCATATCGCGCATACAAATCTCGTATAGTGTGTGTCCTTATAGTATCTTCAAAGCTTGCAATACGCTGATCTCTGTCGAAAAAAGAAAAAAAAATCCTATACACAGCAAATGACAAACTCAATAGTTTTCATAGAATAAAAGTTTGAATGTTAAATCTTCAAATGCATATATAGACTGAAATTTTAAAACAATACTGATATTTACATTTCACATAATATTAGTAAATCCATTTTTGATTCGTAGTTGCAGTTTGGTTGAACTAAAAATAATGTAAATATAAGACGGTTGTGTCAATATCTGAAAGGGAAATATTCTTTACTGAAGGGCATATTCTAGTAATTCTCGGAAGCGAGTCTTATGAACAGGGAGAAAACTGACTATAAATTATTTTTTTTCTTCTTAGTGCAATTGCTATAGCAATAATATACTATTATATTAAATGCATTTGCGACGTTTACTTTTAATATTTGTTCGTATTTTAATTGCTTAGTATAATAAATAATTAATTCTATTAATTTATTCTTAAGTACAAAATTGTATTATATTCTCAACTATTTCTAATAACCGCGAACATTTTCTTGACCGATGGATTGAAGAAATGCGGGCGGAGATATCACAAAGTCGGCCATAAGAGTATTTTTAGTAATCCCAACTTCTGAAAAGTCAAAATCAATGAAATAATTTATTATATTTTTAATTTTTGCTTTGTTTATTATGTTATTCTGAATTTTAAAGTTTACAATGAAATATACATTTTTAATTGATTCACACTAATTGCATCATATGATGATGCGACTAGAGTCGCAAAATGTGATTACTGCGTAGGTGCCAAGAAAATAATTGTTTTAAATAAGAATTGATTTCATGGTCTTTAATGTAACAGTTTACCACAAATAATCAATACACAATCATTTTTGGTCTCCCTTTAATTAGGAAGGATATTAATATGGAAGAACCACATTGCTAAAATTGCAAACCAATTCTGTTCAAAAGTAGTCCAATTTATACACATTATTAATCGCATTAAGAATGGAAAATGGACAACAATTATTTAAAAATGGCCCGTCGCTCACCTACGCAAGCTCAGTGAGAAAAGGAGCAGCAAACACACTCTAGAGTCTAGAAATAATCCAAAATAAATTCCTAAGACTGGTTACCAATGCTACGTAGTTTACTCTTAATGTCCAAATCTAAAAGGACATTTTACCCATAGAAGGCATAAATTAAACATTAGTTACATTAAAGATTACATTAACGAATAATAAAAAGAAATATTCTAAGACTTGAAGATTGTTTGAGGAAAAGAAATTTAACCTTGGCGTTCTACTTATGCACTAAACACGGTATTGCGGCGCCATCCGAAAGATAGCTTGAAACTGCCATGGCAGTAAGGATTAAAAATGATGTGATTATAATAAACTGTATATATTGTTCATTACGGGTGATACATAGCCCAAGGCTGTATTATAACAAGTCTTAAAAGAAAACAGGAATTTAATATAGATTAAAACATTAGTTCAAGTAAGAGTACTTGTGCCCTGTCTTCAAGGTTGCAAATAAACTCCGAAAGGCCTGACGTGTCGAACAGGTAGAAAAAAGCTCCTAGTAATATCAAGTTAAAGCTCTTAATAATAGAGCTCTAAGAACTTGAAAGTAGCAGTTTGCCGCGAGTGTGCGCAATAACGCTTCTGTTTACAGCTACCCGAAGCAACTATGGTGGTAACGGTGAAAGTAGCGAACATGGCATGGTAGAGCGGGCAAGCCAGGATGGGGCTACCCTACAGAAACATTCATTCCTTTCCCTGATAGACAAACGTGATAAAATATCCAGATGACGCGTGGTACTTCTGCTAGTCTATGTTTATACTTCTATCCTAATCTATAGACTGAAGGGCGTTGAGTTACCGTGTAATAATCTCTTAATGTACTGAACCAATATGAAACTTTTGTGCTAGCTTCCTTTGAAGGTCAGAAGTACCACAGGCTATGATTTACTACCATTAACCTTAATATACTTACAAATTAATTACTATGGAGGACTTTTTTCGCCTGGCATTATATTACAGATTCAAGGGTGCATCAATGTTCATTAGTTTAGCTGCACCCCACCAGAGGGTGTCGTCTGAGATTACGATTAAGTTCATTAACGCACAGAACTACATATCTATATTATAAGAAATGAGAGAATAGCTTGTTTCTTTTGACGAGTACATTCAATTTTCTTAACCGGAATGTTCATATTTATGAACTATTATGACTTTATTAATACTGATTTTAATTATGTCTAGGCGTGAATGTATTAAGAGTACAAGATATATGAAATTATAGGAAAAAGTCATTTTGCTTACAGATGTCTTAATATTATCAAAAAAGGTATGAATGCATACGTGTTATGCTTTAAATAGTTACTGGATTAGTGGTAGTAAATTAAGAATGACTAGCGTACCCGTGCAAGAACTAGTACGTTAAATTCAACCCTCTTCCCTATCTTTCCTTTCCTATATTAAGAGGGGAAGTTGTTAACTAAAGGTATTTGTTTAAAAAATTTAAAAAGGTCACTCCAATGTACTTACAGGATTTAAAATTAAAATAAAGGGCATTGAAATTTACGCTTGAAACATTGTAAATAAAGGTTTATTTAGTGTTATAGACGTGTTCTTAAAACAATTCATAACACTGCCTTAAAACCTACCTATGAAGTAATTATACAATTTTTCCTTGACAGTTGGCTTTTTGCTTTCATTGATAGCTACAAAAATATTACAAACGCCTTTTACTCTTGAGAAAGCTTCTAAAACTTCACCACGCGAAAGTACAGGATCGAGCAAGCATAACCCAACTCTTCGGAATATTATTAAACTTTATTTCTATAATCTTGAATTAATGATTATACACACACACACGCACGCGCGCACGCACACAAGTTTGAGAAATCTAAACCTTCTAAGCGTGAAGTCACAAGCAAAGATCACCTCCAGCGCCGAGTAATATAGCTGGTATTGGATAATATCAATAAGCGCCAGACCAGAAAAAATGTAATAAATGTCCAATAATATCGTATCTTGTAGATCACGGCGTAAGAAATGTTTCTTTGAGGCCCATGGCCTAGCAAAGGGCGTAGTTTAGGAGTTATTTAACGATAGATTCAAAAATCCTAACAAGGGTAGCGGGTTGCATTTGACATAAATATTTAGATTTTTTAAACAAATCCTTCATATTCTTGAAACATAGCCTTCATAAGTTTTCATATATCAAAGTGCAATTCGTCACGTCTCCGCGAAATTCTCTTTCTTCAGACACCTTATTTATCAAGATTAGTTGCGTGCGAGAGCCGCAAAAGGTATGTATACCACTGAAATAATATAAGAGACTTCTTACGCATTTGAGAGCCGTTCGAGCGAAAGTGAAACACATTATGAATGATTTACGTACTATGCTAAAACTATGACAGATGGATGAATTTTTGAGTTTTTTATAGTGGAGAATGATAGCATACCTTTGGATAGTGAATGGATGAAAATAAGTTAGGCACGAAGAAGTTTAATTAAAGGAAAAAGGAAATGGGGTATTGGAAGGAATTGAACGAGTCAACTCTATGTTTTTAAGGTTGTTGAAAATAGAACAAAGAAGGTTATTTTAGATTTTAAAAAACTTTTGACAAGCTGGAATCCCACCGTGATCTCCAATTTTTGAAGATATAATTATCGAAATGGTTAAAGGCATCTGCCCGATAGCTACTATTTATTAAGGACCCCAACACGCGTACTCTAATCCAATAAAATTCACTTTAACTACATTTAAATTCCAATTGCCAGGACGTGGCGTTAAAAATGAATTTCAAACTTTTCTTTATAAATACGTGAGAAGAAAAAAATTGAAAATAGTAAGTTTTACAATGTGGAATTTGATTGAAAGAATTGGTACAACATAAGATTCCACAAAAAGAATATACGTAAGTACATGCATTTTATTTTTTATTTTAATTTGTTTATTAATTTTAGTTATAAAGTGAGAAGTTTGTGAGCAATAAGAAAAATATAAATATTTTTTAATGAGAAAGTCAGGAAGACCAGGTATTTCGAGATAGGAGCAAGTCAGAGAGGTGAGGCAGGGTCACAATAGAATAGATAGAAGTCTCTGCAGCAGGGCGTGGCTAATAAATTCTTATGGTACTTCAGGTAGTTTAAAAATAAAATTAAATAATATTTCGTTAATAATGTTCTGCGTTTGATACGTTGACGAGTCACACTGCAAAAGTGACTGCACAATCTTGATTCGCCTGCCTAGGCGAATCGCGCATGTGTCAGGTGCAGTCAAAATGTGCTACCAACTCTCGGCCTATTCCTGGGCAATTTCTCAGAATACGGTGCGAAACTAGGTAACCTCCGCAGCACGAGCTGATTCAAAAGAGAAGAGTCTGATCGCGGGAACTAACGAAATTATCTGAGAACAAAGCACGAAATGAATTCATTTTCTATTTCCAGGTGAAAAACACTTTCACAACGCTAAACAGTAATATCACTAAGCTTTATTATATGCAAAATAAATTAATTCACTAGTGCATACTGATCAGCGTAGGCACTGCCAACCCCAAGGAAGAACCATTGGTTTGAGGTTGCAACCTGCCGTTCTGAACGGAAACGAACTCTGAGACGTGCTATCAACATCAAGTATCAACAGAAGGTGCGCAACCGATACCCTCGGTTTTTTCGACGCAGGATCACTGTCTCATAAATACACATCACTTTAATAGTTTTTCCAAAATAACTATTTAATACCAATAATTCGAAACATCAATCTCTTAAGTAATTTATCTTGCAATGTCACCAGGTAGCACAGTCGTAATCCCTGCAACACACAGAGACAACCAACCGTCCTCGAGAAGTACAGAACATTCACGCGTTCGCCTCTGAAGCAGAATCGTGTGATATTGATAGTTTTAATCCTTCCATTCCGATATCTACGTTTATTTTAGCACAACTGTTGAAACTCACTGTAAGTTTCGAATCAGTATTTTACTGTAGCCCCCTCACAGTTCAAACCTCTACAAACCGAAGCTTCGTAAGGTGTTCGTAACTACATACTTCGTACATTCTTCCAACAACTACATTTCTCAGTAAAACTACATTATGCGAGCATGTTGCTAAAGACTTAATTCAAATTTCAGAGCAAACCTCCTTGTATACTGTAAAGAGTACTGGAAGGTCAACTCGACAATCCCGTCAACGTAATGTACATTTTTCAGCAAATTGAGATACAAACCTGTCGGAGTAGGTAGTTCCTGGGAACTCCATACCGTACAACAAATCATGCTTTGTTTAATCCATGCAGCTTTGAACAATTTCATTTTAAGCCCGTCTTCAACAAGAAACATTTAATCTTACGAATCAATGAAATCTTCCTTATTGAAATAGGCGCAACACTGTTATTGTATGCATTAGTTTGATAGCATCTCCCATTATCCCTGTTTCTGAGAATGGTCTTTAAACAATTCTCTCACCAAGATTCATTAGCTGGAATTAATATCTAATACGGTTTAAGAAATTTTGACAACATGATTTTGGCACAGTCACCCCATTCGATATTCTATAGTAGTTATCACATTATTTGGGAAAATACGCATCTAAGTTTATTCCATAAAATTTCCCTTTGGGGTATTTATATTGTTATTAAAGTACGTACCTCGGAAACGATGGTACAGAGTAATTCCATCTTGAACGCAGGGACATCTTGGACACACAGTAAACTTGTACAGTACTTTCCTTTCAACTCTTCAATGACCGGAAGCAGCGTAACTTTTCGAACTAACGCGACGCGGAAATTTCTCCGAGTAGGTACGTACTGTGCGTTGCCATACTTCTTGACGGTGCAAAAACGAAGACTCGCTCCCTTGCAAAGTACCCTGGCAATCCGTCATTCATTTACTGCATATAACAGTTACAAATTCTAAACGTCCGATAAATCTTTCATATTAAAAAATTATATTGAATGTCTTACGACCCATTCGGCAATTGTTACGTATATTATACGATAAGGTTTTAATAATTTGTGGAGTTCTCAATGGCAGTTTCACAAAAAGAAGAGTTAACACAAGCAAAGTCGGTAAAAGGTTCTAGTAATTTACCCGTTCAATTTTATTTAAACCTTACACAGACGCAAGGACATTAATGAATAAAACGATAGAAAATTGTATCCTCCGTGAAAATGAACGAGGAAACTGTCAAGCTTGGGACAGTGAAAATTCTGTCAACCTGGCATAATACATATTACAATTTAATTTATGACAAAATAAAGGTCTTAAAACAAATAATTCAACCCAATTTATGCCTTTTGCAACGAAGTGTGTCTACATTCAAAGCAAATTTCAATCGGGCACATGTAGAGAAGCGAAATGATCCTGCGATGCACGTGCAATTATACAGGTCAGGAGTGCGCAAAATGTGTCTGTATTCCACACTACTACAAGAAATAAGGTTACTCACGTGTTCAAAGGGGTTGCTAAAAGTCCAAGAAGTTGGTAAGCAAATCGCACACACTATGTCAAATTCACAGAATCACTCTCTTCGAAGTCTGGAAAATGAATGTAGCCGCCAGTATAGTGATTGCGAATGAGCGATCAGGGCTGGCAAATGTACAATACATAGCCAATATACGCGCGTCAAAACTGAAACCAGCAAACTATCCGTGACTACTCATCGGAGTTCTGTACAAAATTTAGGGTGAGTATAATATTTATAATTGTCTACTCTGCGCCAGCCTTGGTTAATTAAGACGTAACTTGAAAACAAACGCAAAAATATTGCGTTATCATGCCGCACGTTCTAATCATTGGTCGGCCGGCATGACCATCGCAGACAACCAATACATCAAGCTGATAAACTTAGAATAATTTAATAATCTCATTCTTTAGTCACAGAGTATCTTCGAAAACGCACGGATTCGTGATTCACACCTTCCACATCGCCTGGCTCGTAATGTTTCGAAGAAAATTCATGTGGGCTGAATCTACACCTTTTGCCGATTTTTCCTAATTGCTTCTATACGGGGCGTGTACTTTAAATTTTTGTATGTATGCTAACTATTTGTTTGGGATCAAATTGCAGGGTTCGTTTATACTAATTGTGATTATTCCTCAGTTGAAAATATTACTCAGCTGGCTGTATTCACATTGTAATTAATTGAAGCTAAAGTTTTATGTGTTTATAGATTATTCACATACTTTGATGTTGCACAAGAATATGAAGTTTGTTTATTTTCATTTAAACATAATGTTCAAATCTGTTTTTTAAACATTTTCACACAATTACATTGAATTTACTTTGGAAAACGTTCTGAAAAAATATAAATGTAAATATTTTAAACATGATATGAATAAAGGGAAATACATTGTAAGCCAATTTCTGCATATATAGATCATCAAGCTACACAAAATGTTTCAAATGAACTAAGTTTGTTAAATTACAACTTGTTGGGGGAAATGTTCAAATTATTTACAAATAAATAACATATTACATTGTTTAGATTCATTTCTTTTCAATAAAACACCATTACTTTTGTAACTTTTTTGCATTAAATTGAAAAATTGTCAACTTTTTTATTTCATTACAGTTTATCAAATTTATGTGCATCATTTTAATTAAAATTACATTTTCAAAACACCCCAGAAATATGACTCAACAAACATTTGGAAAATTACTAACTGAAAATCTTGTTTTATTATTTATAATTTTTTTATTGACAAAGCCAGCCTATCTAAGCACACTTGTAAGTATTCCTGATTGATTACTATGAAAGGTCGTTACCAACACTATAATGGTATGAGTAGCAAATCACAGCAGCTACAGCAAAATAATCTCTTGCCATCTTTACATGCCTCTCCAAGATAAAAACGAAAACAAAACAAAAGTTAGGGATTTTAAACTACATTTCATTTCAGGATGGTAGAAATATTTTATTGACATTATACCAACACTGCCATTTACAAATATTAATCACAATCAAGCAAACAAAATGGAATTGACACACTAAATTTCTGTTAAAAAGAAAATAAAAATGAGTTGCACAGTTTTATAATTAACCTTCATAGAATTTGGGGATTTCATCACCTAACACTGTGAAGTTCTCAACACCGCCTTCAGTGATGACTCCCAATTTTATGACACCACCACTGGATCCATCTCGAGCCATTGCTAGGGCAAGAGCTGAAAGCAAAAAACAAGTACTTTGTTCAAAACATTACTCATTAAATGTTTATTTTGGAACACTATACATAAAAATAATTATTTCTGTATCTGGTAGAATTCTCAGCATCTATTCTAGCACAGTTCACATTTTCAACAATTTTATATTACCAGGTTATTTTATATTCCCAGGTTTACAAATTTGGAACATTATGCCTTCTAATATAAGTTCCATTCTTTTACAATGGCATGTATTGTTTTTTGTTTCAAAAAGTTTTCTTTTTTTGCATGGATCCAAAAGTTCTGGATGGTATTTATAAAATGAAATAGTCTACGATCAATCAATGGCTGTAATTATCTTTTTCACAGAAACAATTAGTAGCTAATGAATACAGCAGTTTATGTGACTTTGAATAAATAAATAATAACAGTTTAGTATTATATTGGTATTACTTCTTAAAAATTGGTACCCAGAAACACCTCTAAGCTAACAAACATCCTATACATTTGACCCAATGCAGAGATGGATATTCCTTCATAAAACTGAATGGAACCAGTTTTGGAAATGATTCCATATCTTTCTTCCATGCTGTATAATTCTTTCTTTCTCTCATGCTTCTTTGCAATACTTTCACACTTTTTTCTTGAATAATGATTATTATTATAATTCTCCATATCTTGTTACCATATAGCATTGCGTGAATGAAAGTACAACTTTGTATAAAAAGAATCTCTAAATCATATTTTTTTAAATTTAAATACCTATTTGTGTGTTCCTTTTTGGATATAAAATTTATGAAACTTATTATTGAAGTTTTATACAATTACTATGAATTTTATAGCACAATTTTTATTAGAAATAATTTACTGAAAATGAATTCTTGACAATTTGTAATTTTAACTTATTCAGATACACAAATACATATCACAAATGTTTTTGAAATTATATTGGATGTTCATTGTCCCTAGGCTACTTATCAAAATATTTAATTTAATATTTAGTTAGCATCAAAAAGCAATACAAGAGAATAATAGTCAGTTAATATTTAAACAAGCAATATAAGTGTTCTAGACATATTATGGACATTTCCATTAAACTGCTTTGTGTTGACTATACACACTTACTGGGAAAATATCAAAATCCAATTATGAAATACGCTCTTATTTATAGGTTTTATTTGAAAATATTCAATAAAAACTTTGATTCAACATTGAGTAAGTGTCAGATTGACACTTGCAGGGGTTAAAAATCAGCAGTAAAAATAAAATATCCTAGTAATGTCCAATGAGGTTGCAAGAATGTGTCAATAACAACATTATTTGAGAAACGTATAAAACAGGTTTCTCTACAATTACAAATACTAGTTCATTTCTGTTCATGTGAGCACTACTAATGTTACTGTAATATCGATCAATTACAAGCAAAATATTCAACTACCATTAATTTCAGTCCAAAGATGTTCTTATTTCTGCAACTATTATATATTTATGACATTAAGGAAGCTGGAGAAAAATTTGTTTACCATGAAGGCAAAGGACAAAATGGTAAGAATGAATGAATAATTGATTATTTACAGATTTTTTGTCCAAATGATTTATGTTAAACCCCAGAGGTGGTGGTATTTCTCTCCTGCTAGAACATAACCTCCAACACTAACCTATACATTGGCTGGTGAGGATTTTACCTTCAGGTATCTTCACTTGTAAAGGTACTGTTCCAACATTCACCAAGTATTGACAGGAGAAACGACAGAAAACTACTGTTTAGAGCAGCCAGATCCAAAAATTTTCCTCCATAGTTTGAATTTGACACTGCTATGTTGCAGTGTCAGAAAGCCTCCATTTTAGGATTCAAACCCTAGGGCACCTCTGTCCAAATGAATTTTTGTACCTTTCTGAAGTAACCTTTCTGGGGCAATTGGCAATGAAATTTCACGACAAGAGGAGATTCTTATAGCATCAATCACAAAACCTTTCCCTCTTACATGATGGTGAATTATTATTACAGTAAAATCTGTCTAAGCTGGAATTGTTTAGGTCCAATATTTTCTTTTGTCTTGTATGGGTTTCTGGCTTATTCAGGTATGCAAATAAAACTGTTAATTCAGAAAAAGCAAGCGTTCGAAGATGGAATAGATTGTATTACTGGTTTATCTCACCTAAAAACTACATTTCAAAGAAACAAGGAAAATGACACACACAAACACAACACTAAGTCTAATGAAATAAAGAACTCAATAAAAAGTAACAGAAATATTATTTTCTTCAATATTTGTAGGAAGGGATGAATTTATCCGATGACTTAGGTTTTGGCAATTTGCTTAGGTGCTCGTGAATATTTTGACAACCACCTTTAAAAATATTCTTTTAACCAGGCATTTTTAATTTTTCTTTGTTTTTTAAGTGTCAGCCACGTTTTCCAAATTTCTTTATTAAACCTTTGACAGAAGTGTTACTTTGTTCATGTTCTTCAATTAGTCTCATTTTCTCACCAAGAGTTAATGTTTTCAATTTGCCATCTGACATTATAAATACTTGATTAACACAATACCAGCAACTCATTGTGAACAACACAAAATGTTTAGAATCACTGAACTCAAAGAATTTATAGATCATTATAAGAACTGTAAAAAGATCACTCTTCGCGACTCTCCTTCCTTCACAAGGGCTTGTGAAGGTCAGTGCTATTACAAATAAACAGTGACTTTTGCACGAGTACAATGGAAAACATCACTCAGATGAGGGTAGCCGGGAAAGCAAATGGACAAGCACAGCTCTGATTGTCTCTTGGCATGAAGCCACTACTCTTACACATCAACGTTCAATTTTAAAACAATATTGGTTTTCTATCTTATCCAAAATGTTTAACCACTACATTCTGAAATGAAGAGATACAATATGGAATGGCTATCTAAACATGAATCAATGTCAATGTCATCAAAGACTTGTTTGTCCATAAAGTCCAAATGACTACCACCTGGAATGCAAAAGGAGTGGTGTAAGTTGATTTCCTACAAGAGCAACAAACATTTAATGCAGCTTACAATTGAGGAAGATTAAAGATGCCTATCGCTCAAAAACACGCAGGAATTCAATATGCAGTGTCCTTCATGACAATACAAGGCCCCATACTGCAGTTACCCAATCATTATTGAAGGAATAACACAGGACAGTGTTGGAGCATTCCCCCTATAGCCCAGACTTGGAGCCTTCACACTACCATATTTTCAAACCACTTAAGGAGGACTTGGGTTGCGAGAAATTTTCCACTAATGAAGAGGTGGAAGACTTTGTGCGCAAACGGCTACGCACACACCAACAAAACCTTTTTGAGAACGGAATTATGAAACTACCAATAAGGTGGCAAAAATGTATAAATAATGGTGGAAGCTGTGTAGAAAAGTAGTCTGCCTTGTTTTTTGATTTTCTAACATCTAATAAAATATTTTTCAAAAAGTCTCATTCATATATCATCCACTTAATGGTTTTTCATTATTTTGTGATACATTTGAAAATTACCAAATACCCATGGGTTTCAAAACAATTTATTTCTTTCCTTCCCATACTATTGGGAGGAAAAGTAATGGAATCACATCACCAAAATAATCTTGAATTTTCAATTGTACAATCCATATTTACAGTTTAGTAACTTTGCACACACATTAGGATTAAGATCTATTAAATCTATATATCTCTTAGTTTACACAGATGGTTACAAGGGGTGAATGTGGCAAGGAGATACCTACAACTTTGTTTCCCCTAAAATCAGGATGATGTCTGTATCTGTACGTATGTCAGACTGTCAATCAGTCAGCCAGCCAGGTCAGTCATTCATTTATTCCAGTCAGTCAGTTTCTTTTTCAATGAAATAATTATATAATTATAATAAACAATACTGTTGGCAATGACGACTCATATAATTATTTCATTGTAAATGCCAACGAAAACTCACCACAATATCAATATTCTTTTTCAATGTTATTTATCCCTCAATTTTAGATGATTAAATGATGTCATGGACTTTTTTTGAACATGTGTAGTTGTTAAGAAATAACTAAGGTCACGAAAAGAGGAAAAGCTTTGGTATGCTGCATATTACCATTAGTTTTAAAATTTAAAATTTTCCTCTACTTCACATATTAATACTTGTTTATTTCATATACACAAATAAAAGCACAGAAAAATATCTGCTAGCTCTTATCACTGAAAATAAACAGCTTTTTGTGTCTCATGAAAAATGTCCTTGCATGGACACGTGGGATTTCTAAATTTATTTTTTCATATCTAGTTTCTTCCTACAAGTTCAAATAATCTACTATTTAAGATTTCCAATGAATAATAGAAATTTCATCAGTGCTCTTTGCTGATTATTAAATTTGTGCAGGTCAAACAGTAAAAAAAGGCTTATTTTGGAAAACTTTTGATGGAAAGTAGGAAAAACGTTTCAGCAACTTAAATCATTGAAGTCTTTAATCAAAATCCATACTTTCTCAATATCAAACCCTTCAAATTTTAGATTTGCCAGTAAATTTTTGGACAAAATTATATCTTATAGTTTAAAACTGTTACATGCAAAATTCAGTGTAATGAAACTTACTGTTAGTGACAAATTTTACGGCTTCATCTTTGGTCATTTTAGTTTTGTAATTGGCATCCACGTAACCATAAACATATGTACTTCCTGAACCACCAATGGCAACAGGCTGGCGAACTAACATACCCCCAATGGGAATGCAATAAACCTGTAACAAAAGTCAAACAGTTAACAAATTCAATTCTACATTAATGGTAAGTAGCCAAAGGTTATCAACAATGGCCAATCATTTCCTTGCAACTTGATGCTACTATTCAGTTCTACTAATCTAAAATGCAAGCACCTTGGAATAACATTAAAGCCAAATTCAGAAAAATATTAATAAAAATATACACACAGGTTCACAATGAATAATATACAATAATATATTCTCAGTATATAGATAACTTATGTAATTCTATCCTTTTGGCCAAAGTAAGTCAACAATTAGAGATATCACAATTAAACTTATTTCTGGTATTTACCTATTGAATATCACAATTATACTTAAGAAGGTAAACGTGTAAGATATACATAAATAGGTTAGTTCCCACAAATATTTTCAATTATATAAAAGTTGAGCAATGGACTTTTTGTACAACATAATACAAACTACTTCTTTCGAACTCAACAGAACTTCTTTAATATGCAGAGACTTTTCCCTTATAAATAAATACCAAAGGGAATAGGAGAAACCCATCTTTGGATGCTTTTTTGAATCTATGCTATTGTTGGGATTAAGAATTACATTCTAGCCCATTGAAACATGAAAAATTAATCATATTTCATTAAACATTGTGATGATATAGAAACATACAAAAGGAAAAGAAAACATAATACTTCTTGAAAAGGAAAGAAACTATCACTATTTTTAATCATGTAAATCACTAGAAGTGTAATATACCAAAAATACTAATTTTTGTAACAAACCATTTCTGTGAAATGTTTTAATTACAGAAACAATTTCCTTGAGTGGTGGCAATCCTGTTTGTTACAATGTTAATTTTTCTGTTTGTTTTTTTATAGACGTTTTTATTTCCTATGACCTACAGTTTCTTGTCATTCAGAAAATGTTTTCAAAGGAAGTGTTTTGGAATTTCATTATCATAAAGAGTGAGTCCCCAAATGTTTAAAACTGAATATTGATTGAATTTGCTGACTGAATTGATGAGAAAGTGGATGTTTATCAGAGTAGAACAAGGAAAAGGACTAAAAAATATCTGAAAGATAATAGCAAATGCCCAAGAGTTGTGAGGAATTGACTAATTTAAGTTTACCGAAGTTGCTTTCAACTTTCAAAGGTAAAGTATAATGACATACAAACTCTGTAAAGATTCTCTCCTCTCATCTATTCTACTTCCCAGAAATTGCACGCAGTCAGCAAGAAGCTCTTGTAAACAGTTTTGTATCTTTTTCTATTTCCATATTATTCACAACACATCATTCAATTCACAATTTAGCATATTGTTTTGTGTAAACGGGAGTGAACACAAGGTTGTTTTATGATAAATTTGTGCACTTTGTGATTTTCTTCATCATTTATAACTGTCAATAATAACATTTCTACAATGCCAATGTAAAAGTCTGTTAGAAAAATACTGTGAAAAATGTATGAAAAAAATTAAGACTATAGGTCTTCCCCTACATCATACTGTCTTTTATAACTTTGAATTAAATTTATGTGAAATATATAGAAGTGAACTTAATGTTTTCTCTCTGTACCCTTCTTATATTTCTTATATTTCCTAATAACGAATTCAAAAATAACTCAAGCAATCCCTTCAGACAGGTTACACAGAGTGAGCACTGCACTGCATAGCATTTGTGTTCCTAAACATTTATGGTGTAATCCATAATGTCTTCTAATGCTAAAATGTCATTTCTTTTATTCAAAAACATATTGAGTCAATAATAATAATAATAAATATTAATTGTGTTAAATAATTACTGTTTGTTTACGCTTTGTATATTCCAGAAGTTTAGATACTATAAGCATTAATATCGGTGAAAACTTTTAACATTTGAGGAAACATTTACATGTAGAGTTTGTTTGATATTTTCAAGAAAACTATGACAATTCCCTCCACCAAGCTCCTGTTTAACATAATGTTTAACTAGTCCTGTTCAACTAGTTTCTTCTTTGTCTACTAGCAAGTCTGCTATTTTTAGGAGCCTTTTGTTTATAATTCTGGCATATACCTTGCATGTTGACTTAAGCAAGCTAATACCTCTGTAGTTCTCAGGGATTTTACGATATCCTTTCTTAAATATTGATACAACTTCAGCCATTTTCTATTCTTTTGGTATCTGTTTAGATTGCCAGAATTGGTTCATTAAATGTAGTAATCTCCAATGCAGGAGTGAATTGCCATATTTTAGATCAGCACTAATTTTTTCTGTTCCAGTAGCCTTTCTATTCTTTAGTTCTTTTAATGAATCTTGTAGCTCTTGTATTGTGATTAGATCAATGCTGTTGTTCTTTTCTTCGTCTTTACATTTGCATTTTTCAATTTTTTTGTTCATCGTACCATTATTGTTTATCATGTTTCATTCACTCTCCTTTCTTCACATCAATTCTCATTGTATTTCTTTCTGTCTTTTTCAGATATTTCATTATCTTATATATTGCATTTTGTCTTCCATGGAAGTCATTTTCAATTTTACTTATGAATTTATCTCAGGATTTCTGGTGAGCTTCTTGAATGTTGAATCTACTCACCCGTTATGAAATACTCACAAAAAACAGACAGAGTGCACATGTTGATTTTGCTTTAAGGGGTAGGAAAGAGATGAAGCAACAATCATGCAAAATTTAAAAGAGATAAAAAATTAATAATTATAAAGAATAAATTAAAGGTTTAACTAATTTATTTTCCTACAAATCACTGTTTAGGTTTATCAAAAGAATCAGTGGAGGACAAGAACCCAAATTGGCATCTCTGGTTAAAAAAGAGAAGATTCCAAAAATTTTCAAAAAGGTACTCATACTACAACTTGCAACTTTCTTCTGAGCTAACCAAAGAGAGTCACAATATGATGAACTAAATGTATGCAACATTGCCTAGTAGGAGACCTCTCTCAAACATTCAAGAGTCTTTTGACTTGGATGCCTACATCTTCAATTTAGAATACTCTTGGCTTGATATTGCTATTAATTTCAGGCCTGAACTAAAATCACTTAGTATATAAAAATTATCAATCACAATCTCTCAATACAATCAGATCGTTAACATCTTAGGCCCTAATTCACAGTTAACATCTAAAATAAGTTTTTTTAATCATTGATTCTTATTCATAAATAGTCCTTACTCTCAAATGAGTGGACTATGAAAAACCATTCATTCAAATGAGAGGCATTCTGTTTTTTAAGTGTTCTTTATTTGACCTCCTCATTACTGGTTTAGGTTATGTGACTATTTTCTATTTTGGAAAAAGATACAATGATTTTGCAGAATATTTTGAATTAAATATAAATCATTCATAGTATGAAAAGGAACATCAGAGACACTGACAATGCTTTGGTACAATTACAAAGGATCTCTTAAGGGCACGAGTGAAGTTGGTCGCTCTTTGCATGAAAAAATTGTGTGTGTAAACTACATGACGACTCAATCATGAAACAGCTGATGCAAATGACATATTGCCCAGTCAGCAATTCTTTACGGAAGCACTCATTGCCAGCAATCGCTTTTTGCTTCAGGATCCCCTTATCACTCAAGAGTTATCTGTGAATTCGGTCCCTAGTTCTCTTTGCATTGTATATTGCCTGCATGTTCAATCTGAAGAATAAGGATGTCGAGATCCTTTTTGTACTAAAAATTTTGAAGTTCAACAACTTGATTATCAACAAAAATATACTCCGAAGGGTTTTGTAAAAAATTTAGAAAATTGCTGAAAAGCAACCAACAAAATTGTTGCTTTTCAGCACCAACACAGTAAAAATAAACCATATGCAATAAAATGTAGTTAAAATCTCTGCATTTCTCAATTTGAAAGTTTGACAAATTCACATTTGACATTTTCACAAATTAAAACTGTTTGGTAGAGTGACTGAAACAACTGAAAATATGTTTGGTAGAGTGTATGGTACAACATAAAAGGAAGTCATTTAAACCAGTACTTCATACCACTCACGCAAGGGAAATCCATGTTGGAAGGCACGAGATGTAGTTAGGGGGTTATTAGGGCAATCATTCAGTGGGCAATGGTAATGAGCAATGTATGCAACATGACACATAATTATGATTCACATGGCTTGAGACGTTTTTGCTAACAAGGTTGCTGTATGTGCAGCAGCCTCACAGGCAAAAGTGCCTCAGCCTTCGGTGTGGGCACATGGAATAAATTATAATCATTAAACTGTAGACATGGTTTTAATGCTTTGAGATCTGTTCCATTTTCCATTACATCATTTCACGTCCTCATACCTTGTTAAAACACTATTTCTATTCTGTTCCTTAAAGCAAACGTTGCTTAGGGTGGCAGATAAAGTGTTTAGCTAAGTTTCTGTAGAACTTGCATTTTTTGTGTTCTGATTCTTTGTGACTTGTGATTGCATTGCCAATTGTTTGTGTTGTGATGAAGGGAATAAACATGGTTCATTACATGTTGTCAAAAGGGGTTTTGGCCGAGATTAAGTGGATTCAACATCCTGGATTGATTGCAACAGGATTTACATGTTCTGTGTATAGTAAGAAGGAAGCCATTCGCTGGAGTAAGTGTTTTGTGTAAAAGGAGAGGTTTGTAAGTGTTTTGTGTAAAAGGAGTTTGTGAGAAGCAAATTTAATATGAAAAGTTATTGCTTTTCCTTGGAGGCAACTTCAACTTACACGAAACGTAAAGAAATTGCACTCTGGTAAGTTTCATTCATTTATTTCCAACTGCTTTTCATAATTTTTGAGGTGGACCATAAGGACACTAACACTAGGAAACATGACTTTTACCTCCAGGAAGGTAGAGCGCACAACATACTCAACTTTATATGTAGATTACAAATATCACAATAAAAAGTTGTATCATGTCACAGTTTTTAAATATAGCATATCTTGATATGGTATCATACCATATTTTGCTATTAATGCAAATACATTTAAATTGCACCAGTAAGGTATATGGAATCAATACGCATAAAATCTATTTCATTTTCCCCCCCCTTTTCATCTACGTCGCTTTCATGAGATATCAACAAAATTGGATGATTTACACCCAAACTTCAAAGGAAAACAAAATATATGAAATTGCAAAACTCGTGTATTCTTTATACCTTGGCTGTCCAGTTAGTTAGAGATTATTGTTGGTTTCTTGTCAGAGAGAGTAAACAGGAATACAAGAGTATGTGATAAGACGCAAAAGCATTTGTAAGCAATGCAATAGGAATTTCTCTTCTCAAGATGTTTCAATATTATTACATGAATATGCGTATTCCATTTTTAATTTGTTCTGATCTCATATGAAACATGCTCATGGACTTTTGTAGTAATATAACCAGAGTGACAATATAGAAATTAGTATAGGATTTTGTATATTGCAAATATTAAATATGTTCATATCTTTTGAATTCTACATGATATCTCTTTATAATGATTTTCAAAATCAGCGTGCTCATGTCCTTTGAAATCCTGGAGGTATGAAAAAAATATTTTTGTGTTCCCTAGTGTAATTATTGCCAATTTCCACCACCTTTCTTTCCATCCTCTCTCCTCCCGCCCCCCTCGCTTTTCCCGTCCTATTCGAGGGTTAACCTACTCCTTTAACCAAAACTAAAATAATCTTAATTAAAAAGTGGATCATTCCTTCGATATTGAAAAATTTTGTTCACTAGAGGAAGTCAATTCTAAACCAAATGAACTGATGAACATTGTGAAACAAGTCAATCAACATGTATGTGATACATTAATTTTACCCAAAACACACACAGTATTATTACAATTTATTACTAATATTATTACTATATTATTAATTTATTAGTGCTCTGTTGTTGGCTGCTGCCCCAAATCCCTGCTAACCCACAATATAACTAATTTTATATTAATAACTACTTTAATAGTTCTCTCTAAAATTAAGAGCACGCTAATTGCTTCAATGATGGAGGTCAAAATTCAGCAATATCATTTAATATTTCATTCAATAAATCCTTTCCTTGATTCTTAGAATGGTTCACTAAAACTAATTATTTGGGAAAATAAATGGCGATAAGTACATATTTCACGTACCGACAATTGCTCATTGAATAAGAGAGCTACAGAATACACAATGCAAACAAAGCCCTAAACCACAAATTACTACTGCATAGATGATGACAGAGGCCAAAATTCTGCAAAACCATTTATTATTTCATTAAATAAATCCTTTCCTTTGTTTCTCCTCTGTCAAATAAATTCACATAAATAATCTAGCATTGCACGATGGATTCCTCATTGCACCTTGTTATGAATGTTTTGTGTTTTCCTAGTCTCCACATGCTTTTCATCTTTTGCATGTGATCCTCTGTATCAGAATCAACAAAGTTGTAGTTATGATTTACTCTGCCATGTAGATATCCAAGTTCACATATTTTAGGTAGACTCTCCATTCTTCAGAGATAATAATTGTTTTGGGTCTTATGTATTCTTGAATGATTGGTAAAAAAGTAGATACAGATCTATTTTTAACTGCTACTAAAAATCATTTAGAAGATTCTTTGCATACTCCTTCGAAGACCCACTGTTGTGGAAGAACTCTTCCACATTATTTTTTCTACTCAAAAATAAACACTCATCTATTTCAACATTTGCATTAGGACCTTCAATTTTGAAAACTTTTTTGACCAGCAATGCATAAAGTAAAATTTTTCTAAATAGTAATTAAGAACCAGAAAATCAATTCAACATGGATACAGTTGTATTTTCAACATTGTCTTTTTGAGCAAACTCATTTTAGTGTTTTATAATTTAATGTCATATCATGTTTGTGACCTCATACTCTCAGTTCATGTAGTGTTCTTTTTTCCTTGAAGAAATTAATTACTTCTTCCTTTGTTTGCATTTATCAGTGAGTCCGAGGAAATTCATAATGGCCATTCTTAATAACAAATTGCAACTATTCAATTACTTAATAAACAAATCAAAAGAACCAACTAACTCCTGGGAGATGATATTGACTAGTGAACTGGTTTCCCCATCAAAAAAGTAAACATTTCTAATGAACAAGGGAACCAAAACTTTCGGCTTGTGAACATACATATGATGGACAAGACCCCAAAAAGCTACTGAACTTAACTGATCCTTTATTCTGAGTGGTGAGACTCAGATGCCATGAGGCCTGCTCTTCCATCAAGATCCTTTCACCAGAGAAAGAAGGTATTTCTTGGGTGACAAAACAGGCAATTTGAATTCAACTCGGATGCATCATTTAGGCTTGATGATTTTTAACATGCAAGTAAATCTACTGACATGAGATAACCGGCTTTACTTCCCCTCTGAAGAAAGGCATACGAACGATTTTTTTGCCCTTAAAAATACACGGCTTTGATTGGGTATGAACCTGCCAACTTGGGTATAACAATGCAAATACTTTCATACAAATTCAATGGCACACGTAAGGTCAATGATTAATGTTAAAATTAAAATACTAGATGCAATTTTAATGAGCAGTTCTATAATTAAAAGAATCATTGAATCCAACATTAGCCAAATATAAAAACATTTAACTTTTTCTTTAGCTTGGCCACACCATTTGACAATGAAATAGAAAGTACACATTTGAATGCTTTTAGGCATACACAAAATTAACATAAACTAGTACATTCGTACTACGTAATATAGTTAACAACTATAACATACCTGTCCTCCTTTTCTTTTGTCCCATCCACCAATAATAATGCCGGCAGTGAGAGTATCTCTGTAGTTATAACACAACTCACGAAAAACGTTGGCAGCAGTTTCAACCAAAGGTTCTTCCCCAAGTTCCACTCTGAGAAAAATCCAACATGAGCCAAACATAAGAATATTTACATTTTTCTTTAGCTTGGCCACACCACTTGAGAATGCAATAGGATGGGAGAAAGTACATATTTTAATGCTTTAAGGCATAAACAACAATAACATCTATAATTAGTATATTACCTGTGGAATGCCAAATGATAATTAACAATTTCAGCTATAGCTTGAGTGTCAGCAGCACTGCCAGACCGGCAGCAATATATGTAGTCGGTAACTCTAGTTAATTTGTCAGACACTCTATTTGCAATGTATGCTCCAGTTGTTGTTCGAGAGTCTGCACCAACAATTACTCCACCTTCGAACTCCACTGCCATGATTGAAGTCTGGAGCGAAAGAAATTGGTTTATTAACAATATTTATAACAAAAGCAAAAATCTATGTAAGGAGGTATCCTTAAAACATACACCAGTACTATGCTCTGCGTTTAACCAATCTGGTTGGAAATTACTGATGCCATAGTCGGCACGAGAAAACATGCCATTCTGTGATATATCCACACTCATTTTGTTGTATTAGCAGGTAGACCAAGAAAATAATATAAACACAGCCTAAACACTTGCAAGACTCGTACACTTCAGCGACCGATAGTGACAGGACACAATCGAATTACGCCGACCTGCTGCTGTGAACATGCATTTTCACTTTTGTCAAAGAATAAACAGCGGCACATGCATTGGGAAGAATATTATAGGCGAGATGAAAAATGACAAACGATATGCGCTTTTGCTGGGAATCACGTTCCTTCCGCTGATCTCTATTTATAACAGTTACTCTATATATTACTATCTACAGAAATTATTGGTAAGACTCGGATAATTCGAACCTCAATAATATATGAAACAAATACAAGCATGGCGTATTAAAAAAAAAAAGTCTTCCTCTCTTACACCCTGAATACTTGACTGGCAACGTCCTTCCCAAGTCGGACGATTGCTCCAACGCAATTTACAATATCAAGTCACGGTGTAACACTTGTGGTTTTGTCAATATATTTTCGCTTGAGGCTTAAATAGTGAAGACTAAGCTTAATACAAAGGCAAAATATGTCGTTGAGAAAATTTATAAACCTTGTTTTCAATGCAAAAACACTAGCTACCCCGAAGTCTACAATCTTGTAGTGGAGGCCAGTGTCAGCTACTTAGCTAGGTCATAGATTAATATCATTGAACAGGGTTTTTATCTTAACTTACACCTGAGCTTGTTTTGGCAATTTGGCAACCGCGTGTATTTGCCTCTTTTTTTTTTTTTCAAGGCAGCCGTGGCTCGCGATTCGAGACAGCGGAGGAAGAGGTAAATGTCAGGTTCATGGGGAAAATCTTGTATATTATTATTTCCAATATGGTTAGGTCATAACCTGCAGCAACTTTCCAGTTTCTGTGTTTTTCCCATTTAAGAGTTTAGGACGGCAGGGATGCGGCTCACGCGCCAGAACCTTTTCGCGTTGCGCAGAGTGAGTGGAGTGAGCAGAGACATGAGCGGGCAAACAAAACGTCTCTTCCGAGATTCTGTCCAATATGCTTTCGAAACAAAACTGTAATACTGAAGATAAGGAGATAAGTTATGAATGATTTATTAACAGCAATGTAACAAATTATTTAATGAAAGCCGTCTTAGAAAGAAATCAAAAAAATAACTCGTGAAACGTTACCACCAAGCTCTTAATTTTTATTACAATAATAGTAATTTATTATTATTATGTAACCTTAAATAAAATCTTCATAAAAATATTAATACAGTATAAATACGCAGTAAATTGATAATTATTGAAAATAATATATAAAAATAATAAAATATTATTTCCCTAAAATGACAATAAATTAACCTTCGAGTAAATGCTCAGTCACTACCGTTTGTCAAGAGAGAGGCATTTACTCTTTTCGGTGTAGTGGATGCAACTCGTTGGAGAGTAACAAGGATAGAATAAGTGCGTTCTCTTTCTTCCAACTAATATGAGCCGCATTCTCCCAGACCGAAATCAGGGGGGATGCGGCCGGCGGTCGCTAAATTAGAAAGAATGCCGGAGGTATTTCACGCGTTGCCAAATTGTCTGGGCGGTGTTCGCAGATCTGCTCTCATCGGTAGTTTTCCGTGATTTCTCCGATCAACAGCAGGTGAATGCTGGAGCATTACCATAACAAACGGGCCACGGACCGCACACGATCTTTCATTCCTCTTCCTTGTCCTATTCCCACTCCTTACATTTACATGCACTTCACTACCCACACATGCTGAGATCAGTCGCGAGCTTAGAGCTTGTCCCGGCTGGGTCGATGCCCCCTGGTGGGAAATACCTGGTCGGTGCTGGATCTTGCCATCTAGCAAGGGAAGATCACAGCCAGCGACGAAACATGCTGCACTTACGGGTCTAATGACCATCTCCGTTAACACCAATCAATCAACTCAAATGTTGCTAACTTCGCTTTGTCAGAACTTTTATATATTATTCAATTATTTATAGTTAAAATACGGGGAGAGACTCCAGAACACAAACTTGTTCTTCTCTCCCATTCGTTACATACAGTTTTTACGGTTCATTGACATTAAATATCGAACCAAAATTGAACTGATTGAGATGGATGTCAGTTGACCCAAAAGTAGGATTCGTATAAGTCTCTTAAAATACGGGATCGACCCGTTTTTCGAGTTCGGTCCCGAAAACCATAGAGGAGAGATACAATATATCTCTACTCTATGCCGAAAACGTCAGGTCGCAGAAAGGTGCGAATTTTGATTCTCATGTTTTTTTAACAGAGCAAGAAGACAAAAAATACTTATCATTTTCTGCTGAAGACTAGTGTCACGAACTTCACATCTCGTAGGTCCGAGATTTTCTTAATATGTTTACATCTGAGTCACTTCCAACATGGCTCTGAAATGAAGCTTCTTTTCTTTTATAATTCGAAAACGTTTCAACGTAAGGAAACAGTTACTAGTCTAGCAAGGGCGTGCGGTGATTACTTTGTATACCCCAGCTGCTAGCGGCCAACCTGCTATCCCCTCCCTTTTTTTCTGTAATTGTGCCAATGTTGGTGTTGACCTACCATTTTCAATTGCGTGATCCTTCTCGTGGAACTATCTCGTTGAAAATGGTCTCGATCACTAGATGAGATTATTTCTTTCTTGTATCACCATTCTCAATAGCTTTCGAGTTAATTGTAAAGGAAATTCGAAAATGTTTTTTTAAGCTTTCTTTCCTTTTGATTTCGATCTTACCTTCTAGACTTCAGATCGATGATTTGCAGCAATATCATCGCAATAGAAATTGCAGATACTCCAATTTACTTTCAAATTAGTCATTATTCACCATTCTATTTTCAAATGATCGAACCATGTAGAAGTCGGCATTTTCGGAGAGTTTCAATTTCGTTTTTCACGTGCCCTGATCACAAAATAAAAATTTTGGGAATATGACTATCTTTGATCTATTAAAAAAGCACCAAGCAGGGCAGTTCACCTCCGTTGACGTTTAAATGGCGGTGCTCGAGTGACTACATCAAACATGAGTCGAACGCGAACACGTCTGCAAGCTCTGTTCAAGGCCTCTCGGGGCGGTGGGCTTGGGTTGCTGGGCCCACCAGTGCTCCATACAATCAAATGTAGCTTCCCAAAAGTTAAGAGCGCATGCGCGAACTGTCCATTTCGGGCCGGCTTGCTGCGCCTGCGACTTCCGTCCCTCTCAGCCGATCTCATTGCCAGAAACAAGAAGCTTACGCTCAATGCAGCACCGCGCGCCCTCGCGAGCCAGTGAACTAATACGCTTACTTCGCAGAATTTTAAAAACGATCTCCCATCTCATCGGTGGTGATTACACAGGGTAATAATTACGTTTAACTGTCTTTTCTCCAGGGAAACCTGGGCTTACCTGGAATGCACGCCATTACTCAGTAGCGTAACGAAATGAGTGCGAGCCTCTTTAAAAAAGTGTATAACACAAGTAGTGTTATTACCTTAAATAATAAAAATATCGTCTAAAACGGATCCGCCCGTATTGTGGGCCCGAACGTTACGCCATTGCTGTATTCCTAACTGTATCTTAAGAATATTTTTTAAAGGTCCGTAAGATTATGCGTCTTTGGCGATGTAGAATTATTGTGACAAACTTTGCCCATACGAAGCACCTCTAAAATTAATTTCTGTGTCAAGAATTCCACCAAATCATTTGAAGCACATTTCAAAAATTAATGAAGAATATTTAAGGCCTCTTAGGATCATGTGTCTATAGGTTACGACAGAGAGTATACACGACACTGTTGGGCGTTGATAAGCTTTGTCTATGTGAAGCAGTTTTATGTGCACCGAATAACAGTGTTCCGATAAAACCTTTTAATCTTCTCGTAAAAAGGAACGTAGAAGCTATTATAATTGCTTTTATATGGTTAATACGTTTGGATAGAAAGAAAAAAGATACAAAATATCAACGTTCGAATCTATATTCGTTTTATACTTAGATGCCACGCAAGTTCACACATTTTCTCGGGCGATATACTACACACATTACTATACCAGTTATGCTTTTTGAGTGTTAAAAAAACAGAAAAACCACTGCAGCAATCATCTCGTTCCTACTGGCAAAGATTGTTGACACACTCGTAAGCTCATTTTTTTAAAGATGGAGAAATTGTTGAGTTATGTTCTCTAGGAGATAGTCATCGCTTGTCGACCCTTGCCTGGCTTTTCTGACCTTCACATTTTTCTTTATTTCGAAAGGCTTGCCGCATCGCTTGTAATTTTTAAAACTTTTGCATTTGTTATATTATATGCGATTTTCATACGCCGAAAGTAGTGTCACTCGATACACTATCTCACGAGTCTGGCTTTCAACGGTCGCCCTGATACATTCGCGGACCTTGAAGCCAAAGTCATACCATCAGGAAAAAAAAAAAAAAAAAAAAAAAAAAAAAAAAAAAATCCGGAAGGGAACAAATCAGAGATCTACATCTACACACAGCAGGAAGCGATCACTGACTCACTCCTGAGCGAGAAAAATTCCAAAACAAGAGCCCTTTGTGGCTAATATATTTGCGTGGAGAAAGGAAGGAATATCATTTTTCTCGACATGACATTTTGTACACCCAAAAGCCTTCTTGCAATCTTCAACACTCTAGGGTTCGAGACGATCGTTAAGGTCAAGCTGCCTTGCCCCTGCCTGTCCAGGCAGAGGGGAAGTTAGGCCTCTAAAGAGAAGGGAAACTTCCCCTGCGCCTAGGGACGTTCGATTGCTGTTAAAGAATCGATTCTCTAAGAAATCGAATCAAACGAGAACACAGCTCAACGAAAGTATCGATCCCGGAATAGAGCAATTGCTGTCAATTGAATTTGCTGTATTCATGTTTCATAGGTAAATTATATATTGATATAAAGCAGTAATTTTGTTAATATTCTTCAAATTAAAAGCCAAAGTGGTCTAATTCATCTGAATTGTTGCCGGTTATGATAGTAGGCATTAGACCACGAGGGGGGGGGGGGGGTGGTGCTTGTACCATTCGATATTTGGTTACTTGAACCTAATAATCCGGAGTTACGTACATATCGTTTCGTTTATACTGGATGCCATGGCGCCGGGGAGTGAGGCTACCAGAGGGCTCTAATATAGTCGCAGTAGAAGAGTTTAAAGAGAGGAACCTATTTAAAACTGCTACTCCGTTTCCACTGTCAGACTTACCTGCGATGATTCTCCCCGTCCGTTGCTATGCTACGTAGAGAACGGGTAAATATCTTCCGCCACGGCGGATATATTCTTCCATATAATTGTGTTGAAGACCCGCATGCAGCCGTTCCGGTGCGGTTTGATACGTGTTTTTCACTGTTGACTACTTACAGGTTCATTAGACTCGAAAGTGTATATACTTAACTGTATTTGCGCAAACTTAGTCAACTACTACCTAATTTTGCTCACTACCTAATTTATAGCTATGTTCTTAGGTAATATTTGAATCACTATTCTAGTTTCCCTCAATTTACGAACTAAAAAGTAGACTTAAGATTATTTTCGTAATAAAAACAGATCTTTCACACTAACACTAGTGTGCTGCAGAGGCTAGCAAGTCGCATTATATGGGAGGGGTGCATGGCTACCAGCATGTCCTTCACGTTTGATCGGGACATTCGAGCTTTTTTGGTCAGGAAGCGTTTGATCCCTCCCACTAAGACGAATGGTCTCCACGTCACCCACACACCCAGGTTTAGTCACCGGTGATTGTTTTCATAAATTCAAGATCGGAGTCAGCTCGATCGAGAAGATCCTGACAGATTTCAACCCCATTTTGTAGTGAATACACGCGGCCAGATCTTTGACGCCATCTCCAAAAAAGACATTTATTAAAAATCTTTGTAATATCAAACAAATGAATCCTCCTGCCAGTTAACGAGTCTAGACGTCACTGCACTACTGATCTGATACTGCATACCGTCGCAAGAAGGAACTGAAAATAACAAAATTTTTAGGTCTTTCAGCTCAGTCAAACCTTAAATGGAACGTCCATTTAAATGAATTGAACACTAAATTAAGTTTTTTATGCTATGCTTTCAGAACTCTTTCAAATTCAGTCAGCCTCCACACTGCTCGTTGTGTATATTTCGCGAATGTTCATTCCCGCCTGAGATATGGCATATTCTGGGGAAATACATCTTATAGCTCCCAGACTTTTAGAGTACAAAAACGAATTGTACGAATAAGCAAAACCCAACAACGTGATTCTTGTAAGCCTCTCTTTATTAATCTAATATAATTTATTTTACCATTACCTTGTCTCTTCATATACGAAACAGTGGTTTTTGTCAAAAATGACTTACGGGCGGGAATATATTTTCAGCAAACGCTATAACGTCTATAACTACATCACTCGACGTAGTAATCACATTCATCAGGTAACAGTATCAACAGCTCACTACAAAAAAAATCACATATAATACATGTACATTATTTTACAATACCTTGCCAGTGACATTAAACGATTAAATTCGAGACAAAAATTTAAGTCCCAAGTAAAATCTTTTCTGCTGCACAACTGTTTCTATACAATTAAAGACTATACTGAGCATCCAAAAGGAAAGTAATATTAATTTTTAAAAATGACATTTAACGTATTATATATCAATTGGATTGTATAATTGTATAGAACGTGTAACAAGTATTGTACTTCAGCTTCTGGGTCAATGACCCCCATCTCGATCGGGTTTTCGTCGTTTCCCTGATCCTCGAGCAAATGCTGAGATGGCCCCTTGTTTTGCTTCTGGACTTAAATGTAACTTCAAATTAACTTCTCCCCATAGCACGTCATACACAGTTTTTAACTGTTTTTGATGTAAATAAATAAATAAAATTAATTGTATATCCACAACTCTTCTGTTCCTTATTCTATTACAAGTCGCTTAATTTAAGTCAGTCTACGAAATGAGCCCAGGCACTGTTTTTACAAGTGTCGCGTACCCGAAAACATTAATAGGTTGCACGAAAAAACGGCCCGTAATGGAGATGACCGCTTAATCACAGCGGCTGTTAAAACCACGTTTCACTGTACATACACGTGGGTCCTCTTGTGGAAAAACCAACTTACAAATTGCAAAGTGACATCTGTCAGGTTTCTAATGATTAAAGCAGAAAGAAATACCATATTTTCCTTCCTGGATAATTATGAACTCAATAGTTTGCAAATATATGTGTTGATATTCCACATCAAACATTATTCAAAACAGGATTAGTTACATTGTATTCTTTATTTCTAGGATCAGTTAATATAGATACACACCAAGATATATTTTACAAGTCAAACTTCTTAAGCAGGAATATGTAATGGTTATTGCAAGTTCACATTTCATGCGCATAAAACATGTTTACAGAAAAATACCAATTTCCAGACTATGGCTTCAATTGTGAATCAATCTTCAGTCTTCCTTCCGTCTCATTAGACATTAACAGAATGCAATTGCAAGATCTATTCAAACACGAATATATATAGAAAGTGAAGTTTATTTTACTTCATACTTAAGTAAAATAAGAAACTGAATCAACACTTCTAGACATTACTATTCTCCAGCATAATGGATGATTAAATACAATAGAAATGAACCACAATAAATCCAGTAATCAAAGAAGTTAAGAATGTTATTAACATAAACCTCATTTCAAAGTAATTCTTAACCCTGTTTCCTGGGTTTACGTCACAGCTTCTATATTAATCTAGTAATATTTATAATAAAAGTAAGTACAAAAGAAAATTTACATAGGTATTTTGCTAATGATGGCACTTACTTTCTGCTCTAGCTTTCAACAAGCACAAAATTATAACAAATTAATTTACACTTACTTTATTGTTTCTATTGCACCTTAGAGCAGAAATGATTTAAGGCACAACTTCACCTCAGCAAAATTTTGTAGAAAACTGCATTAAAATGTATTACAGCAGGCATTAATGATTTAAATGTAGTGAACATTCACTGTTACGAGCTGCAAAGAGAAGGGGGCTTCATTATAACTTTCATATTTGGTATTGAAGCTCCCGATTGGATGACAATGTCCCCCTCTCCTTTCAGCCCGTAACTGTGTAAACACACTACATTTAAATTCGAGTACAAGTTCAAAAGGAGTAGACAAACTTTGCTTGATTAATTAAGAAATAAGAATGCTGAAAACCATATTTCTGAAGGGAGAAACAAGAAAAGGTGCAACGAGCAACTGACTTCATTACTAAAATTTACAGAGAATAAAGTTCACAATTTTAGATGATGTCTTAACC
Organism: Gryllus longicercus; assembly: GCA_038098605.1. Taxonomy (NCBI): domain Eukaryota; kingdom Metazoa; phylum Arthropoda; class Insecta; order Orthoptera; family Gryllidae; genus Gryllus; species Gryllus longicercus. The sequence continues at coordinate 1,434,302 of JAZDUA010000362.1, forward strand.
CAGAACCCCCAATAGCATGTACATAAATATTTGTATTATCAGAATGTCAGCAACATCCAACTCAAAAATAATGCTGTCGTTACAGATTTTTCAATGTAAGAAACACTATCAATAAAATGCTTACAAAAGATAATTTTCATAAACAGAATACAATTTGGAAGAAAGACCATTATACAATGAGAAAAACTAATTTTTCTTAATATAGCATCCTCCTTTCAGAAGTTTGAAAATAATTTTTACTATACCAACTACCTTTATGGTTCTTTAGACTTTTTGACAATTGAACACAATGTTAATATTGAATGTTTTTTGGAAGAAGAAGAAGAAAAAAAAGAAAAGAAAAAGAAGAAGACAAAAGTTTTACAATAAAAATAAATGAATTGTTGATTACCATTAATAAAGAGCAAATAAATAAAAACAACAACAAACTAAAATTCGAAGTTCAAGTTCCCACAAAGTGGCACAACTATATAGCAAGGTCGAACAAATAGTTTTCCCAGGGCCCTAAACTTCATTACAAACAATTTAAGGAAGTTGTGTATTAATTGAATTTATTCTGATACTAATATTATTGTAATTTCGAAAGCGAGATAGATTGCAAAATTTAACTCAACTGAACTGAAAAGGGCAGCTAACTGGAAACATTTCTTGATCAGCAAATTATCTTACAGTTTGTATGCACATCAAATAGTTTTTCAAGATTATCTTTTTAACAGAATTCTTATTTTTCACACCAAATAAGTCAATAAAATTGCAATCACATGAGTGACAAGTTTTTGCATTCACTTTATTTTAGAAAGGAAAAGAGCCACTCAAGATACACTATAAATATTTTTGATGAAATTCGTTCTTGAAAGAACTTTGTAAGGAAGACTAACTTTGGATTATTACTGATTTTTTTAAAGATACTTATTGGCTTTTTAAAAATATTTATTTTTTATCCTAAGCACATCGTATTAAATAATGCAATCTTATACAAAATACATTTCAATTAGAATACACTTCCAATGAACAATTTAAAATATAAAAATTGTATTGTTAGATCAGGTAAGTTCACATTAAAAAAAAAAGTCCTGTAGAAATCTGATGCAGAGCCCCATCTTATTGGAAAACCACTGCTCCCAAACTGTGCATAATTTTACACACAAGTCTATATTACCAAGATTTGAAACAAAAGTGCCATTTGTGAAGTTCATAAAGGCATTTCCTATTTCACAAACCCCAAAGAAATTTTTAATTGAAACTCAAATTTTTGCAGCATACTGAATGACAATTCTTCCAGATGTCTGGGGCAGTCCTAATTGTTACTTCAAAGGCCCAAAAACAAACTATGCTTTATTCAAGAGTACTGAGTGAACATCAAGAAGTATCAAAACCGTATGATGATTTATTCAGACAAAACAGTCACTTCTTAGAAGTGTAAAACGAACTCAACAAGGTTCACATACTTCTTTTCATGAATTATACTGTATTTCAGAGACTATTGAAAGACAATTCGGAAATACAGAATCTTACATTCAATGCAAATTGAACACTGAAATTATCTCTGCACTCTTCAATTAGCATTAGATCACAGGGCTAGAAAATAAATACTGTGCTACTTATCTAGCGATTGGTATAAGACACTTTATAAATAAAACAACATTTCAAAGAGGATGATGCAATAATGGAGTTCTCTTATTGATTAGCAAGGGGAAAGGCCTTCATACTTTGTATGTGTAATTTACTTTCTTACACAACACTGAAGCACAATGCAGGAACTATATGAAATTGTGCTAAATAGCATAAACAAACATCAAACTATCAATATGATAGTACTGTACGCTCAGAAAAAGGAATTTCACACTGCTAAGTATTGCTTAATTTAAGACACTGCATTTGTTTAAAGATACTGACATGCTTGTGTTGATTTGTGTTGACCATCATTGCTTCTGGCACACAACTACTTTGTACAAGTATCTCATACACTACTGCTGTTTTAAGAATAGCAAATTCTTTTAATGAAAGTACGTTATCGAGTCCATTAATTTTGTGTGTCAATAATTGCACACTTGGAGGACTAATATATTTTATATCACATGGATTCTGAAAGGTTCCAATACAAATGAGCACACATGCTTACCTTCTGTTGAAGTTCTATGTTCAACGTTTTCTCACTTGGCAGGAACATGTAGTAAGGATGCTGAGAAACCTGTCTAGGAATTTATGCACACTAACACTACCAAACACACACACATACACAAATAATCACTATTACTTTACAAGTGCACTTTCTATTGTTAAATTAAAAATGACCACACAAGGATTTGGATACATATACATGTAATAGAGCACATACTACATAACACAGAAATCTGCTACTTTATACAAGATCGGAAAATAAAGTTTAATGAACCCCACATATCACACAACATAAAACACTTGTACAAAATGAGGATGTATCTCGAATAAAGAAGCGCTTCAAGCTGCTTTTTTAAAATCTCTAACCAATTAGAGATACAATTACATACATATACTGTTGATTGGTAATTGGAAGGAAGAGGAATGAATAACAGTCAACACTGGAACTAGAGAAAAGAACAGACAGCAAATCTATTAATGTCCAATGTCATCTGACAAGTCATTGTACTTCTTGTCATTTAAAACTCAAAACAATATGTATGTAGCTGCTCACTATGTACCCTGACTTGTTACGTGCAATCATGGTCTATTATTTTTGTTGTAAGAATTTGTTGTTGTCGTCAGGGTCTTCGTTTCAATGCAGTATGTTTCCGTCTCGTCACGTCACAAAAGGGAAATCTCTGTAGAAAAAAAAATACAGAAAATATTGAACACAACAATCATATTTAATGATATTTAAAAAAATATAAATATTTCAGAATCAAATACCAAATGTATTATACACAGGACACATTAAATAAGAGTAGTATCAATTCTTCTATTCTTCTCCCATACAAGCTGCAAAGAAGACACCTAAAAGTATGCATGCTTCGAAGTTAAGGATAAAGAGTTAGTAAAAACAAACTTAAAAAGATAACAGAAATAAATAAACCGAAACCAAGTTGTTTTAAAAACCTACCCATTTTTAAAAATTTATCCTTGTAGGAAAAGTTTGAACAAGTCAACTTCTACAATAAGCTAATTTTTTTGTTCCTGCAAATTCTGACTTGACATTTGAAATGTGTTATAGATAAATTAAGATCTAACATGAATACAATTTAATATCTGCACTGCATCTATACAGTGTCCAAGTTTAAATTTCTGTGTCTCAGAAATAACTAGCCAAGACTGAGAAATGGATATAAAATATTCTGTAGTCAGCCCTGAATCTAGAACATGCTGCTTAGAATGCAATATTTCGAAGGCATATGCCGTTCTATTCGAAGACACATGCCTTGAAGAAAATAAGGTAATGTAATAAAAACAATGAAAAAATTTCAATACCATCAACACTTTATACCGTATTTACCCTCACTTTTCCTAAATATCTCATTCGAAAAATATGGAGTCTATTTATATTTGCGGATTAAGCTTACATGGTTAATGTATACATTTTTACATTGCCTTTTCATTTAAAGCAAAATTCAAATGCTGACGAAACACTACGCTGTAAAGGCAATAAAAATATATACGATGTATATTTGCGGACGTATTGTTGGCACCTACCGCTCGCCAATTCCAATTTGCCGGACGTTAGTCTCATTGTGGGAGAGGTAAAGGGAGAATATCGAACGAATGGCTTTGTAATTTGTGAAATGCAACGTGAAAACGAATAAAAATTGTTGAGATTTCGCTACAAGATGCACTGATCGACAAGGCAGCGCAAACTCTTGATTCGGTGCCTGGCAAGTGCGAATCTGCGTTTCGCAAATGATCGAAACGAAAGAAAAACAACACGCACTCGTGTTACCAAACAACGTCCATGTTCAAAATTAAAATATTGATGTTTTAAAGGTGGTTTAGTAACTTCTTAACATTAAATTCGTACGCAACTAATTTCAATTGAACTAGCAATATTTATTTTACATTTAAAAATTCGTACGCAACTAACTTCAATTAGGCTGCAGCAGTATTTATTTTATTATTAAGATGTAGAACAGCGTTCATTTGGTTCGAACACACAAACAAAAAGCGGGCAATCTGTTTTTGTTTCATATTTTAACCTTTGCAAGATTGTGACGGTAATTTTTTATTTAACGTATAAAAACACCGATATCGCATCCCCATTAACTCGATCACGCGAACATAAAACTATGCAAATTTCAAAGAATTCGTAAAGAATGTGGAAAGGATTCTTAAAGAATCAAGAAGTCACAGAAAGAAAACCTGGTAACACAAACTGTTATGTTCATAGGTAGCGTCAGAAAGCAAATTCAACGCCCAAAACGTTCTGAGGGACCTGAAAAGTCGGGGAGGATGACGCAGAATAGGAGAGGATCAAAAAGTAGAACATGGTATAAGTTATGTTGACAAAAGCCATTAACATATTTTTCAGAAGCAAGAAACTAGAGGAGCTCAGCCAATACTAAGATTTAACAGCCTAACCGACAAGACAATTTTCTAGCAAATTAGACTATTTACAATTTTATTACTGAATAGAAAGAATTACTTAAAAAAATAAAAAAGGCTTCTTCAAAATTAGTGGGTTGTCTTACACACAAACTTGTATTAAGTAACCACTTAGAGGGATGGTCGCTTAATAGATTTGTAATTAAAAAGGTCAATTATTACTGGACATCAGATATTTGTGAAATTGACTACTACATTGGTTGTTTATGGAACGTTTTTAGTACCCGAGCATGGATAATGAAAAACAACACTTCTATATTTCTAGCTTCTTCTCTTGTGTAAAAATTAAGATAAAATCATTTTCAATTTTAGTACTCCCAATAATGAACTTCTGGTTTCTTGTGAAGACTCAATTTGTCATTTGGGTATGCCCACCACATGCTGACTTAGGAACTCAAAAACCCTACTTTTTCACATTTATTTGCACAATTATTAACTTTGGATAGCGCTGGACTCAAGCCGGTCGCAAGCCACGTATGTTACGGGGTATGTTACAGGGCTAGTTGATAACCTTGACCTTCAACATTATATTCTACTGTTTCAGATCATCTTCCAGTAAGGTCAGATAAGAAAAGGAAAGGAAAAGCTTGGTTAACTTAAAGAATGAAACATTAGGTCACTTGCGTATCCACAGCCTCATTAGAAGAAATAAAACTGAAATGTAACGAGCATCCGATATCAGCAGCAATGGATTCTTGTTTCTTGATTCTCGGACTCCTCCCGCCCAGCGATTTCTTCGAGAATAAGTTGAAGCGCAGGGAAAATTGTGCAAATGCTTTTGACAATGTCGCTGATTTTTACTGCTGAAAATTCAGTGCACTATATACTTACAATTTTCCTGAAAAAGGCTTCTTAGAAAGGGTAAATTAAGAAAATTTCTATTAAGAGGCTGATCTGTGGTCAGGGAGAGGGATGGTCAGTTAACAGAGGAATAATTAGCATACAATATGGGGGTTCAGTGTCCTTTCCACGAAAAATCAATAGTTGAGAGGGGTGGTCTTACAGAGAGGTTTCACTGAATTCGGGTAAATACGGTATACACATACATACATATGTGTGTATGTATGTATGTACGTATAAAACTGAAATGTGATATGCATACTGCATCCGATATCAGTGACTATGGATTCTTGTTTCTTGATTCCCGGACTCCTTCAGCACTATTATTGTTAATTTTGTTTGAGTTAAATTTGCATTTAATATTGGTACTCTATCAACATTTGTAGAAATAAAATTGAATACAACTTTAGTTATATTTCTATTTCCTTCTTGTGCCTAACCTAGATCATTCCAGTTTGTGGATTGCTACCTTCACAAAAACACAATCTGTTTAGATCTTGAACAAAATTTGTACACAAGCACATATTTACTCGATTTTGTCTCAAAATGCTCCCCAAACACACCTAGGAATAAAATACATTTACATTAACTCTCATTACTGAAATGGACTTTAAACCATATAGGAAAGTAATTGAAAAGAATACTACTGGTAACATGAAGCTAACATCCTGTTTTTAAAAAGCCTTTAAAAATGAAATTAAAAAATCAACAAACCCCCAATTAATTTTCTTAAATTCTTAACTAATGCATTCAGCGTTAGTTATGTTATTATCGTTATTATATACATATACACGAAAATATGGAACAATGAAGAATAGTGAAAAGCTGAATGGCTGAAAATATTTTAATTAAAGACAGATGGATGCAAGATGTCTAAATATTGTTTGTTATATACAAGGGTTCTCAACCTTTTTGGGTCTGTACTAGTCCTTTACATTCAGGAAAAAGATACAGCCGCTCATCCAATGCCTAAGTGCCTACGCAATGTCGAGACAGTGCTCTGGTGACTGGGATTCTCTTTCTCTCGGGGGCAATGGGAGTCCACTGATCACAAACTTCCCAAGCTCTCATACGGACAGAGTATTCTTGAGAGCACTATAAGCCAGCCAAACATCGGAAGACTCTCAGGGTTAAAATTGGTTAGTGCACGTAACAGATTTTCCATGCACATGTCCCATTGAAATTAAACATTTCTGAAATAGGTTGATAGAAGGTGTGGATGACCATAAAAGTTGAGGTAGCAACAGTTGGAAGCATTTAAGGTAAACTTAATACAATTTTTGAGTCTTTGGATGATAAGATGTACGTTATTATTGCAATTATTAGAGTAAATTTGCATGTAGTTATCATACTGTACTGTATCACACATTAATCACACTGTACTGAATATCATGGATTCAAAGAAAGGGCTATGAAAAGACGTATTGTAGATTGCAAGTGCAAGTGCAAGTGCAAGAACCAACATAATACACGGACGACATACCTTATTAAAAGCCATGTCATTAATTTAATTTTGTGTTTATAATCTGAATTATGGAAGTGAAAACATTTATTGTAATTAATTATTAGAGAAAATAAATTATAATTTTTTGCAATTTCATGACAATTTAAAATTTTAATTTTGGTATTTTCTTTGCATTTACAAACTTATCAAGAACAGTACACATATTATTTTTCAATCATTTTTTTTCCATGCTCAATAGATAAAATACTGAAATTATTCAGACAGTTTTGTGTAATTGTACTTTGTAAATAATTTTTTAATCAATTTCAATTTTAAATATGATCTTTCCACTCTGACAAGCATGACAGGAAGTCTCAAAAATAATGTCACTACGGCACCCTTGGAGAAAACTTAATAGTAATAAACTTGTTAATATAAAACTTGTTTATAGCAATGTTCAGTTATTAATACATTTGCAATATCTTTAACTGATCTTAGTTTTGAAATTTCACTCTTTAAAGAATGTGCAAAGACAATTACTGACATCTACACTCTTTCATTGTCTGAAAGAGCTATCAAAACTTGTGGCTGAATCCCTTTCAAAATCGCCACTGTATTTTTCAAACCAACAAATCATCACACCATCTGGTTACTAGCGATAGATAGGTATCCATAGTAAATATTTCTTTTGTATTTTTGTTGGCCATCAGTGAGTCCTGTTTCCTAGCAAAGTTTGCCAAAATGTCTTTTAGTTTTCTTCACTTGTTAGTTGGTTGGTTGTTAGTGATCCCGGGTAGCCAACTATTGAGGTCATTAGTCTGTATGTGTAGTGCATGTTTTCCCTTGAGAGGAGGCTGTAATCTTTCCCAGCTAAATGGTGAATTCACTCGTTTTATCATCAAATTTTGCATTTTTCACTGATTTAATCGATTTTAATATTTTGAGGGTCTTGCTTCAAATAATATTTACTAGATGCAATAAATGTTCTTCAGAGAATTCCTAAATAGCCTTTTCGATTCCTTCACTCAGAAATTTTAATGTCAGCCATTGTGAGTGTTGCCTATCAGCACCATTATCAGTTCAGCCGATTTTCGGATAACTTGACAGATTTTCTGGTGGAAAAAAAAGTTCATCTGAATTGTTGTTGATCATTTTTTTGTTTTTAGAGTATTTTAAAAAGATTTTATAGACCAGTTTGACAATGCTTTAGGTCATCAAAACCCATTCCCTAGTTATTATCTACGGCAATTGTAACCTAATCACCTTTGAAGTTTGAGCCTTGTGCACTCTTACACTTGCTCCAACATTCCTGCCATTGTTAAAATCAGTGATAGAAGGCTTCTTTGGACACCTATCAGAGCTAAGCCATCGCATTCAATTTCATGTTCTCCACGGTTGCAAAATGTCTCACTTTTAGACTTGTGAGCAGCCAATAGTCTCTGGGAGCAAGAGGGAAATTCTACACAACAAGCAATGTGTGACTTGGCATGTTATTGCGATGCAGACACCAGTTTCCTTCCCCTCTTGTCCCATAACGTGATTCGAACTGCAAAACTAGCACATACAAATTTTCAGTAACACTGTCCAGGCCACAGTGTAGCAGGGCCAATAGCATCTCTGAAGTCTATTTTCCCAGTTTGCATGCGGACCAATTTTGCCCATGTGCAAACATGCCCAGCCTCCCAACCACTACTGTGTGTTATCACACTAGTTTTGGGACAGCAAGGCATTTCCAGGAACTTTTTGAATGCCCTTTGTACGAAGTTGGTGTGGACTTGACACATGACCTTGCTGACCATTGGCCAAAAGTACCTAAAAAGTTATCATATTGACGGTGTGTTGTCATTGAAGCAAACTGTGTCTGATTAGCTGCTAAAGCTTTTCATACTTACCCCCCCCCCCCCTTTTGGGCCTGACAACTTTTTTTTAATATTTTGTATGCATAAATGAGAAACCTACAAAAAGTACATGTTTTTGATTGTTCATGCAAAGATCCACAACTCCCATTTCCTTGAGTGTCAGTCTCAGATGATCCTCAGTTTTAGTATCTCTGATGTTCCATAAATTTAATTATTTTTTGCCCAAACATTCGTATTTTGCAATTCATTTTATAATCCAAGTATTTTCCCCGTCATTCTACATCAAGATTACAATAATAAACCAACAAATTTTGTAGAAGAATATAAAATAACCTAGTCCATACCAATGAAAGAAAAACACTTATCTGGTGAGTTATGAGCAATACTTTCCCACCCTCTGCATTTCAAATTTTATAATGAAGAACGTTTCCACACATTTCCGAGACCTAAAAATATTTTTGGTCAAATGCGCTTTATTGAGAGAAAAAGGTTGAATACGTTAGGAGAGGGAAATAGGTTGAAAATGTTTCCATACCAGAAAGTTGCAAAATGAAGTGTTGGCTAAAATTTTCAACAAGAGCAAAATTTCATCTTGTAAGTTGAGATTTCAAATATCTTAAGAACAGAAACGCACTTAAAAATATATAAAAGAAGACAAACATGAGCTGGTTTGCTGAAATGTATAACTGCAGTATGTTCTGAGCAACTCGTTTTCACCTGAAATGTTTACATTACATTACACACCTTAACAATGTTGTCCAATAATATGCATACTCCAGGGATATAAAACTTTTCCACTATTATCTCAATAAAGAAAGCTATTTATACCACATCTGCTTAAAAAGAGAAGTATGATGATCAAATCTAATATATTCACGATGCAAAAATATCTAGTAACATTAATCATGGTAGTTGCCCATGTTCAGGCAGTGGTCTAACACAGAGCGAATTTGAAAGTAAGCTTGAGCAGTTATTTATGCACCAAGGGTGTTACAAGGGTTCTAATGATTGAGTAGTGTGAAAATGCCTGACGGCCTCTGACCCGAGGGCTCTTTTTCACCCAAGATTATTTGAACCAGTTGACGCTGACGGTACTAATTTCATTTTTTACCCATTTTTGTTGATTCAGATTTACTTATTTACTAATTAACTAGATGTTAACTTGTCTCAGTTTGTCTTTTCATATTTCCCTCCACAAGAGAACATACAGCATCATTCAAATGTTTTCATATTTCCCTCATAACCAAGATCCTTTGGATCCAGGTAAGTAATGAAGTGCATATAGAGCTCCGTATTGAAGGCAATAACAATCTACAATATATCAGTAAAAAATAAAATTCTTAATAATACAGGAAATGCAGATGATATTACGGTAAAATCTCAATCATTGCTTTGACGTATCACTGATTTTTTGTAGCAATTGTTACATCACTAGTCCCTCAGAGAAATTATTTAGTAATATGTATGAACTGAAAAATGACAAATTTCCGCTTCAGGCATATTCAGTTGCTTGCAGTGCAGTTCATGAACATGCAATCAAACGTGAAGGACCAAGACCAAAAAACAACAACAAAAAAACCACTTTTATTCTGTAAGCATGCAATAAGTCTTGCGTGTCAAATTGTGAAGATAAGCAAATTCTCAGAATGAGCAATTGGTCCTACAAATAGTTTAGGTAGTTTTGTGTGTTAAGTGCAACATGTTCATATATTCAAAAAATATTAAAACTTAACAATTTTATAGACAGAATTCATGGGAGAGAAGATGAAGAGAGAAAAAGAAGACAGGTTTATATAAGAGAAAGAGCATACATCAATATTATGTACAGACAGAGGGCACTAAGAATTTTAACATTTTTTTCCTGGGGCGTTTACAGGTATAGTGTCCAGGCGAGTTGGTATTTTCTTGTAAAAAATTTTTCATATATGTTAAATTAAAATGTATTTTATTTGCTGACTTACAGTAAATACTTATAATGTAAACAATTGATTTATTGAATGACTTTTATTAACATACAAAATTAGTAAAAGCTGCATTATTTAATATGTATCATTGGCTTTGGGGGGCCCTGAAGCCCCTTGATTACACCCTGGGTGTGCCATTGTGTATAGGAGATGGGTTCAAATGTATTTTTATGTAGTAATGAAGAGCACTGATCAAATCAACACAAAGTCAGTAATGTAATTCATTGCTTGTAATGCAATATTTTTTCTGTATTAGCAAAATACACCCAGACAAGTTCTTTCAGTTTTTTTACACACATGGTACAAAACAGATTAGCTCTGCTAATTTAAGAACATTATTACTGTGGACAGCTATCTTTTGCTGATCATGTGGAAGGCTTTGCTGAAATTTTTTGGTATTCGTTTGGAAGACTTAAAGGTTTGAATATACACCAATAAGCAGGAATACTGTGATTTTGATCTTTTGATCCCCTTTACTAGACACAGTCTTTTTAAGTATTTATTTCTATGCAAATGTTTTGAACACTATAAGCAAATCCTTCAACTTCTTTATTGGACAAATGAGAGATATCAGTTTTTTTAAGAGAACAAAACTTTTGAAACCACCATCTTGGAAAAATATAAAAAAAGTAAACAGTAAATAAGAGGAATGAAGTTGATCCCCAAAATTAAATTAAAGATCTTATCAATTTCTTGAAGCTAGGAGAGTAAACAAAAGACAGAAAAGGCAAGATGCAGTAGCAATTATTTGATGAAGACTGCTTTCGCATTTCTATATTCCCCTAACGAATTTAGTTAGATCAAGTTTAACAAATATTGTAATAGAATCCTGGATAAAATAAGGTATTAACACATTTCTAAAACTAATAGGCACTCGTGCTTACCTTTGAATTTACTGGTCTTCCATTTTCAATCTTTTCCTACGGTCATCAGTGCGTGGATCAGCTGCCATGACCTTCATTCTGATACCACAAACTTCCTGCCCATGGAGTGTCTACAAAAGAAAATAATTAGAAGTCAAGCTTTGCAGGGTTGTCACAAGTACATAGAACTCTAAGTGGGCATACTTGATCCACATTTGAGTTAGAATTGGTTTAGATGTTTATCTAATGAGTTAAGTTGAAATGTTTATCCAATAGCGCTGAAGGAGAGTTTTATAAAAAAGTGTCAGGACATAATTGTTTAAAAATAGAAATCTTACAAATCCTTACCCTGCAGAGTCAATGTTTTTCAGATCATGGCTTTTATATTAAATTTTAATCTAAAGCAGAAAGGTGGGTAATGTTATTGGACTTCGTGCATCAGGATGTATGCAGGATTCTAGTATTCAGGTTCTACACTACTATCTGAACAGTTCAACAGATTTCCTTATGCAAGATATTGTTGGAATAGGCTTCATCTCTCTGGGTATCAAGGTCAATCATAAATAGCTATGAAAATTATATGTTGATGCTAATACAGTTCTTCTTGATATACACGCAATGGGTCAATTTGTTTATATCAATTGACAATATTCTTATCAAAACCATTAAGACTCGTTTCATTTGAGTTTTTAAATATTTCATTTAAAATTTCTTGCTTTTATAAATGTAGTGATAAATGGATATAAAAAAGTATGGCACCAAAACTAGTTGACATTTGTAATCTAACACTAATGATGGTTATTAAATACTATTTGTGTATTAACTATAACTAAACTTATAGGCAAAAAAAGTATCTAAAGAAAAATCTGGAAGTTAGGAAAGAACAGAAAGGTTTCTTTGAAGATTATCATACCTGAATGGCATTTTCTGCAGACTCCTTACTGGCATACTTGGCATAGCCACAGTTCTTTCCACTCAGCATGTAGACGTCAATTAAATTTCCAAATCTCCCAAAGACATCTCGCAATGCATATGCAGGAGGAGGTCCCGGATTACAAACAATAAATAACCTAAACAGACAGATTTGTACAATCATGTTATGTCAAGTTTTCCTGTTATTCAGCAGTCTGTCACAGATTCAGAAAATATTATTACCCTCAGAGAATACCAAATACCAAGGTTCTTATAATATTCCTCAAGTGAGTTCACATACTCCCTCAGGATCTGTTTCCTCTCTTTGAAATAGAAAAAGCCAAAATATTAATAGCATACCCTAAGGCACATTCTCCCCCCAGTCGTTTTTTCAAATGATCAAGTGTAAAATAATGAATGTGATTTTGCTGTGAATAACTTGGAAGAAAACTTCTGCCAGATTTCATGTGAGCTTGGCTTTCCACAAGTGGTGCATCGTCAGCAATTTTGCTACATGTAATATTACAGGACACTCACCATATTTTCATTTACAGCCTAGCTCTCATGAGCTATTAAGCAACTGGTTTATGTCAAATGTCATTTGAATTACAATCATTAGCAAGCTTTCTGAAACCTAAATCACACACATCCCTCGTGACTTATTCACCTTTCTGCTGTTTCTGCATCCATAGAAGCCAGGGGCTGAGGAGAAGGCAGTTTCACAGAGCAATATGACGGGTCATAAGCATCTCGTCCTTGGACATTACCCACGTTCGCACCAGCACCATCTGGAAAATTTTTCACAAGCTTCAAATTTCTACATAATACACATATAAATACTGGAAAGTTCCATTCATATATTTCTCAGGGGACTGAAGGGAAAAATGTAGAAGTGAGATAAAACATAACTGAAAATGAGGAGAATCTACATGTAAAAATAAAACCCAATACTTTGACAATACCTTTATGTTAGTATAAAAATGGAAGTATAAAAAATGATTAGCGACTCGTTAACAAAAACATATAAACCTGAAAAAATTAAGTGTAAAACATATAAATGGAGTTTTACTGTTCATTCACATGTTTTATTGAAGTTTTGGCAGATATACATCTTGTTTCAACTTAGAACATCATTTACAGGCAATAACATAAATAGTGAATTTCGTAAGTCCAAGATTTCTCAAAGCAAAACTTCTTTCTGCAACTCAATGAAAATCAATCCCAAAAGACTGAAAAATAAAATAAAATATTTTTTGCTAATACTCCAGAAATTATATTCGTATACTTTTTCACTGATGTCAATGGATCTAAATTAGCAAAAAATAAATTTTCCAATTGTGAAAAAGGAATGCATGTCGAGTCAGATGTCAAAACTAAGAAATCTAGTCAATATGTAGAAAAATATAAAAAAGATTCCTTACTTTGCATACCTGGTGCGAGGCCAGCGGCTTGGATTAGAGATGTGGCCTGAGCGATTGTTTCTGCAAGAGATGCTAAGTCTGGGGGAAGAGAGCGTGATGTTGGGACTGCTGAACTCGAGCCTGGTAGTCTGGGAGATGTTGAACCCGAGAATGTGTCACGATTCATTCCCCCTCGTGATTGCATGTTTCTACAAAAATTTAAATTCATACAATGAGAAGGGGAAAAACAGAGAAAGTAAATAAAATTTAAAAAATTGACAAAAAAGCACAAGAGCTTAATTGCTGATATGAGAAATAAAAATTCTCCTTAGCACAATCTTTCATGAAGGGCAAATATTTTTTTTTATCAGAAAATTATAAAAAATCATTCTTTCACTAGTATACATCAACACCATTTCATTTAAAAAAAGGGCAAAGGTCTATTGTTACAATTTACACATACATACATTATACAATTTACTTCAGTATCTTTTTCCCTTATATGTTTCCAATGTTAAAATATTTCCATGGTCACAGGGTAAAATAATAAGATGAAAAGTCTTAGCTAAGAACTTTTATTCTGCGACAAGATTATTTCCAGCATATCTTGTTTTTATACAACATTATCTTGACTCGAAAATAGTTAGGACTAACTACACTATCATATCCATATGCTACAAGATTCTCAAATCGTTGACCATTTACAAAATGCATAATTTAATTTTTCTGTAATTTGCCTTAATACTTTCTTGGTCCCTGACTAGGCCCAAATTGCATGCCAATAAAAAACTACTCATTCACCAATTTTGCTCTGATCATATGAAGGCTGTGGAAAAATAAAAGTAAAAAAGAATCTTCTTAAAAAACTTGAGTCTCCACCCCCAAAATATTTGTAACTAATTGAAATGTATGAGCTCCTCAGATCCAATCTGTCCCTCATGTTTGAAGTTTTTAAGGATTTGTACTCAAAAGCATATTTCTGGATAAAGCATATTAAATTTTTGTTTCAAAAGCACAGATAGCTTTGCTTAAAGAACAACAATTAGACACTGCTTGGCAAGATAATACTTACAGAGGTAAATCATTTCGAGCTGATGGATCCATTTTCACAATGAGTCTCTGGCCTGGAGGATATTCAAAGCCATGCAACTTCTCCTGTGCATAGGCCGCTGCCTGAGGGTTGTTGTAAACCACAACTGCATGTCCCTTGCCCTAAAATTTAAAATATTTTTCACATGAACAAATTCAATGAAGCGGTCACTATCACTTTCAAGTGAATGATATTTATATACTATTAACTTCCCTAAGTTATTATGGTAAAGGAGAGATAAACAACAAAAAAGAAAGTTAAATTCTGCATTCTTTTTTGAACGCCTTCAAATGTTTTTTTAATATGCACAATTGCTGTTATTTGAACTTGTAAATAACCCGCTTTAACCAACCAAGATAGGCGAGGTTGTAAGGCTGTAGTGTTGTAGTTACCTCATCTCAAAAGGGTCGCAGGTTTGAATCCCACCTTAGACATGATGTTTATGTGTGCTTGTGCTGTCTTTACATACCATCAAAGTGGTTGCTACATGACCCCACAGTTGAAAATCAATCTTTATAATAATAATAAAAATAAAAACACTGCACATACACACTACACCATTTTATCAAACCAAAAAAAATAAGTATTTAAAATTCTGATCTCAATAATGCTTCGTTCTAGAGGAAAAGGCATGACCTAACACTCAGAATAACCACAACTTTAGATTCACAAATCTTGAATAACACACTTATAAAGACTATGCTGAAACACAATGTAAAAGGCAAAGAATTACCCAGAAGGAAAATTATAAAATAATACTGATGTAGTATCACAACAAATAAGGAGAACATTAACTAGTAAGAAAAGCATATATTTCCCTCAGATTTGTTTACACTATCTTCACAAAGGAAATTAGAGTACAAGGAGACCCATTTCTCAAAGACAAAAACAACTACCCAATAAAGACATGTATTCAATAACAAAATTAAATTCACTATATACATTAACCTTTACTGCCATTTCACTGATTCTAGTAGTTGTGATAAGCCAAAAATTTTGAATATTTTCTACCCAGATTCATCCGAGAAGATCCCGAGTGCACACAAAGATTCCACATAAGCAATAAAAAAGATTTTGTTTAAATTGCATAAAAAACAATTATTATCAGAGTCCATACATATTCATATAAAACGAGCACATAAATTACATCACACCCTCCCAGTCCTCACCGATGCGTGGACACTTCTTTTAACACTTCTTGGTGCTTAAACTAAAGATGTTGGATTCAAAGATGTAAAGAAAGTCAAAATTTCTCAGTTTCACACTTTGAGTGACTGGAGGGGTCACACCCTTCGGAACTCAAGATCCCCTTCAGAGGCACTCTTAACACCCGACAGAGGAAGAAGGATTCGTGGCCGGGACATGTCCAGGGAATGTATGTTAATGATAAAGGAAAACCTACAGGAGCTCTATTGGCACTGTCAGATTCAACAAAATCCACTCTTAATAATTTGTCAAAAAAGCAAATATACTGATTTATTACAAAACAAATATTTCATAGTACAAATTTATTTTGTAAAAGTAAGTGCAGAAAGAGTATAAGATTGCACAAAATTTCACCTTGTGGCCCCTTCAGTGTCTTCATTAGAAGGCTGTAGTATTACCGATAAAGTTAGCACATTCAGGTTGTAGCCTCGTAAAGTTTTGCGGTATGTTAGTAGGGTAGCGTCTTCTAAACCAATAATATTAGAAGCAAGATTATTTTTTTTTATTTTAAAGCAACAATCCTTAAAGCATCCTTATGAAGTTCAAACAATTATATTTGCATTAATAATTTAAGATACAAATAATTGAGTCCGAAAAAAGTTCAACATGTATATTTTAATTAAATTTTTACAAATTCGGTCAATATTAGAACATGAAACATAACATTAGATTTGTGTGTATTGCAATAATTAAGAAAACATTACTTTTTATTCACAAACTGGCTTCGGTTTGGTAATTTTGAACAGAGCTTCTTAGCATCACTTCAGAGGGCACGTTCATCAGTGTACTTCGAATTTATTTATTACCTATTAAATGGCAGCAAACAAAATTTACTGATGTATTTAGGTACTTCATTGGTATAGAAACCTCCATGAATAGTCAGTGATCAGAAAAAAGGCATATACAGTGCAAGTCCATTGACGTGTTTCTCACTTATACATTTTTCATGTTTATATGTTTTTTTGATTGGTCTCGGATAAATTCCTATAATTCCCAAGGCTAAATTATTTCAGTTATGTGTTTTACGCTAATACACCTTTTTCACATTTACATGTTCATAATAAAAGTCCCTTTAAAACCGTATAACGTTCAAATGATCCTGCTTAGGCGCGGAGCGACCTCCGCCAAGAGCCCACAACCTGTATGTTAATCGAGTAAGCACGCTCCAGAGCACTCCCGCAGAGCAACCTGTCGCTAGGCCTCTGAGTCCACTTGATGTAAATGAAACGTGTCATACAGAAGCTCAACTCTGTTTAGTTGAGGGACCAAGAGAGCTCATTGGGTGGTAGAGCAAAGTCGGCTCCCTGGCCACCTCTGGCAGTGGATCTTCGAAAAATTTCGTTGGATGCATACAAGACCTCTTTGCAGATCTAGGGTGGCGACAACTAGCTTCAAGGGAAGGTCAAAGACATTCCCAGGAGTGAGTAACAAAGTGAAGATTGTTCACTTCACGGACACTCTCCGAAGGTCCTTTTGCTCACCGTCATAATCATACGGGATCCTTCTGGTAGCGCCATAGCGCAAGCAGCTAATGAAATTGATCGCTTTTCCACGCAGCGCAATGGGTGTCGCCAGGCTGTGGCAGCTGTGAGCTTCCTGTCACCATCGCTGAACACAGTGCTTTGACCCCCAGAATCTCAAATATCATCAAGCTCGATACTGAACCAACCAGCCACAGGCCGTCTCCACCAGTTGTAGCCCACGCAGGACACAGCCCTCGTTTTTGCAGTGAAACTGAGTCACACAAGATTATCAGTAAGGTCCCCATTGCGTTTCTGCTCCCTCAACCTCAGGGGAGACTTCTTCGATAACGGCCCTCTGATGACATTATTTTTTCCGATCTGACTAATGATGTAAATAGTGGCTCTGAGGTTCTATGTTTAAATTGATGTATAGTTCTTCTATCTGGTTTTGTGTCTGCGATATTAAATGAAAAAGAGTGGTAGAAAAAGGCAAGCCTTTTCAATATCAGATAAAATAAAACTTTTAAAAGTTGTTACGGAGAGTAGCAATAAAAAGGTAGATATTGCTAAAGAACTGGGAAAATTATGGTGTAAAAACAGTGAGTCTTTATTTTGCTCAATCATCAATTTCAGTTATGCATTTTTCTCACTGATACATTTTCTCCCGTAAGTCCCCTGAAAAACGTATAAGTGAAGAATTATCCTGTAAATATACAGTATGAATCTCACTTCGTAATTTAAAGGGACCTATTGGTGCCAGTAGATTCTATGGGCAGTGACTTAAATGCGTTAAGCTTGTAATGAAAAAACATTAAGTATTAACACAATTGTGTTTTCTACAATTCATTATAACGAATTTTCATTATGGAAGTTTTGATTTCACCCCATATTTGAGATACTAGTATAAATAATTATCCATAGTATAAATACAATACAGTACATATACAAATAATACATTACAATAGCTTTATTATGTGTAATGTTACAATTCATAAGTAATTACTAAACCTTGGAATTTTAGTAACAAAAAAATGATTTAGGCAATAGGTAACAAAATTCTGAAAATAGGTACAATTGGGCATGAAAAATGACATTTTAGCCTTTGTTCCATTTCACACAATGCAATGTAGCTGATACAACACAGGAACAGAACCATACATACACAGATAAGAAAACTCGAAATGATCTTTTTCCCTTCCAGAGGTTCAAGACTAGGCCTTATTTTGTAAGCTTCACTTTTCTGACAAAAGGCATTTGTCTGACCTTGTGTCTTTACTGTATTGTATAGTAGATACACCCACGGCAGCAGTATGATTCAACAGGTCAACAGTGCAGCTGCATTGGGAATGTGAGCAATTGCCTATGAAGTGCTTGCTGATTGGAGACAAGCGTGAAACATCCTCTTTCTATCGACTTACGACTCCTTATGGTGTGTGTGTCGAGTGTGATTTCGGTGCATAGTTGATTGCTTATCCCATCAGAGAATATTTGTGATTTGAGAAATTGGGGACAGTGTTTGTGTTTCAGATTCCACAACCTCTTATAGGAACTTAATAGGCATTTGTCCTAAAATACGAGGTATAGTTATTACATTATTCTAACACGTATGCACGGTACAGCCTCAGAGTAACACACAACAAAATGACTGTGGGCTTCCTGCAACTATCAGGTTAGTTTTAAAAATCCCACTAGCCACTTTTTTGACATTTTCTCTTTATGTTAAAACATGAAAGTTAATGTTACATTATTATGGGTGGAAAACTCATAAGCCCACTTATTGTCTTGAGGAGTGAATGAGAGAGGAGGGGCTTGGGAGCATTGTTCACATTTGCTTTGCTATTGAAACTCCATATGTCACTGACTTACAGGGTTCTTACTGTAACACAGTACAAATACTTAAATGAACAATTGAATGTTAAAATCATGCATGAGAAGTTCACGCATAAATATACAGAAATTTGAAATGTAGAGAACAAGGCCTCAAGTAGATGCCTGTGCTACATTTTACTCAACAAGATATTGAGTTCTTAAAAGGCAATGGGGCTACTAGACCATTCTTGCATAACAAATCGTTAAACCAAGATGTTACTAATAAAAGTAATAAGTACAAGGAAACAATCTAATTTAACAAGAGTAACATCATTAAACTGATATATTTAGTAATTTAATACCTAGATCAAACCAAATTTTTGCGATTCCCATGAGGTGTGTTAGAAATCTCATATGTGCTGGCTAACTTTTTGTTTGTCTCTCTCCATTACCCAGGTTTGAGGGCTATACACGATTATAGGTTTAGTAGCTATATTGTGGAGTGTCAGTTTTGTTTCGAGGTCCATGTCTCTGCCAAAATCTCCCTTAATTATTCCACATATTCTATTGTAGTTATTAAGTTTGTTTTCTATGTCTTCCAGATGCTTGTGTGCACTAATGATATTTCAAAGGAATGAAAATTTATTTAGTTGTTCCACTAATTTTTCATTTATTACTATTTTGGTACTTCTATGTTCCTTGCCATCAGAAAGAAATTGAAAACCTAATGTTTAGAAGAAGAGTCTCCAAAGAGATGGAAGGATTTACAGAGAATGAACAACAGATTTCCAAAATTATCTACAAGTACAAACCAATAGGGATCAGAGATGGAAGGACCACTAAAGAGGTGGCAACAGCAGGAACACTAGGAAGACTAATAATCTACCAAGAATATCACAATAAACCAATAAAAACTGACTGTAAATCCTAATTTCTCGTCACTTCATGATGGTGATGATGATGAACAAAATTAATAAGTATCTTATTAAACAACACTTACTTGCATTCTATAACCTCCATCTGCCTGCAATCACATCACACTAAAATATTCTCTATACTCTAATATAATCCGCTCTTGAATCCCGCACCCTAATTTTCCGGTAAGGAATCTTGGGGGGAAAAAAGCACACTTTTTCACTATTACAAAAATTTCTGTACTCGAAAGGCCTGCCAATTAACACGGATTAGAGTGCAATTTTTATAAAGCAGCGCCTCAAGGTCCATCTTCACAGTGGCATTAAGTCAAGTGATTCCTATTTTTCTCAATCATGCTGCTAACGTCACGACCAACAAGCTAGAAAATACTAGTACATTCTAGCTCACTCTAGCTCTTGGTCGCAACCATATTATGCCTTTTTTGATATAGTCATGAACATGCGATATTAGCGGCAGGCCGAGAAATATGCGAAATGACGTGAGATATTCCATCGTGAAGATGGAATATCCCTTATATATAACGTGCCCTGACGCGGCACGTTATAAATAACGAAGTGTAACCTATGTTACCATGTGAGCACGTGCAGTACCAACATCGACTCAAATAAAACTGCACCGCAAATTTCACCTAGCATTTTTTGAAAAAAATATGCAGGTTATATTACAGTATATAGGGTATTTATATACAACTTGGTAATAAAATTAAAAATAACTCACCAATTTTGCTTTTGGATCCAAATAGAGAAAATCTAGGCCAGGAGCAATGTCAAACAATTTCCACAGCTGATCTTGATTAAGGTGTGGTGATGCAATTACTCTCAAATTGCAGCCCTCTGCATTTGGATAACCACTCATTTCCACTGAAATATTTGCAACGCTATCAAATCCAAAAAACACAAGAGTAGCTAATAAAATAAATGAGAAATATTTAAGCCTTATAAGAGTTGTCACTTGAAATAATTTACCTATTATTAACCATATTACTATAATATAAAATCAAGTTAACACTACGTATTTTTTCCGACTTCCGATATTTAAAAAAATTTTAAATTTGGGCAAAAATTAAGAAATAGTGACGCTACATTAGCACAAACTTTCACTTAAGTTTGATAAAGGTTACATAATATTTATCTTCTTTCCTACTAACTTTTCAGTAAAGAAAATGCAAGTGTTCAAAAATTTGTTTATTTAATTTCTTTTTAATCCAAAGTTTAAATCTCAAAATGGCTCTCTGCCATTACATTCAATGAGCTGAACTCTACTTTCAAAAAAAAATTTTCTTTGAAAGTTTTTAGTTGAATAGTGAAGATGAGAGATGGTACGTTTTTTAAAATTATATTTATAAATAATGTCATGAACAATTTTTTTAAAATTGAGTAGTTTTCATGTAATTTTGAGAGAAATCGTGGGAAAATTTTAATTGTTTGAAACTTATTTTAGATCTTATTAGCTAGAGATTTTGTTACTAATTTAATTCCTAAATATTAAATCTTTATCCAATCTCTCGATTGGATGAAACCATGAACAGCTGATTTACGCCAAGTGCCTGGTTAATTAAATCCTAGTATAAGGACAATGTCACAAATTCACTTTGAAACAAAGTTTTGAGGAATGAAGCACACTATTTAATAATTACTATTATACTTTCTGATCATTCCAATTGCATTTGCTCCAACCAGGAATGTTATGAGAGTTGTGTAATGAAAAACTTATCCAGTGAACAAAACAAACATTGTGTGTGTTTGGCATTAGTGCAGGAAAAGTGAATAGTTGCCAACACCTCTACTTCATGTTATTTCTAATTTTACTTCCAACTAAAATATGTATTATGGCCTTTATTTCACATGTGAATACATTGAATCCTATTTCAGTGAGCCGTTTCCATTCAAACATTGGGATTTTCAAATAAAAAAATAAGATATGCATTGCTTATGCTAATTTGTTTAGGAGTTATTCAAGTGATGATTTAAGTTGAGATATTAGAATATTATAACCATTACCAATAATAGAACGTATATGGGCAAGAGTAGATTACCCGTAGCTGCCATTCTTTTCTATTGACCTCCAAAACCACAAACCCACTGGCATTCTCTATTCCCCACATCCTCCAACATTGTTGGTCATGTCTTTCCAGTTTAACAGATCTTTTATTTTTCCCCAGCGACTGTATCCTTTTGAATTTAATTTCAATCACAATGCCTGATATTTTGAACATGTTTGCTAACATTCAAATTTTATGTTGTTTTCCACTGACCATTATTAAAACTGAACAAAAAGTAAAGAAAAATGTTTTACAAATAAAGATTTTTACAAGACATGGGCTTTAACCAACCTTTCTTCAATTAAGAGAACTAAGTCAAGTGGAATTCCTTCCCTGAATTGTACCATGAATTGCTATAAAACCTAAGTACTTTCCCTTTGTTATACACTATTTGATTTACCATCTCTTTTCAAACTTACACAACAATCTTTTGAATTCGTTTTTACATTTTGCCAGAGAAGAAATTTCACACTCCTTAGCATCATAAAGTTCTGTTCAAAATAGTGCATCTGAATTACTTATTTCGGATCTGATAAAATAAACAACAGCATTACTGGTGCATTGTTGTTGTTGTTGTTGTTGTTGTTAGTGATGGCAGTACTGGTAGCGGTAATTACAGTGGGGGCTGAACGGTTCACTAAGATTGTTTGTATATTAGAGGTTTCAAATTTTTAGGAAGCTGAAAATCATTGTTTGTTTATAATGGTCGCCCCCTCCTCGAAAAAATGAAGCCATTTTTCACAAGGGTTTGTTAGAATTTTAAGTCATTGCAGTGCCTCTTTGTTGTGGATGAAATAACTGTACTGAAAAACTGATTTGGAACCCTTTTTGTTTGAATATTTAGTATTTTAAGTATTAGTATAATATTGTTAAATACACAGCTGTGTTTGAAGATACGTTGGCTTTCATTTGACATAAAAATGTAAAATGTTTGTTCATGTACTTTAAGTACAAATATAGACACAAAAAGCCCCCTACACCACAATTGTAGAACTTAAAAATGAACATTTATATTACATGATTATTCAATTAAATAACTTAGAAAAATTATCTAATACTTCAATGAAATCAAAATTTATATTGTGGGCTCCAAAGCACTTACTACTAGATCCAAATGGAGAAAACATTGGGTCTTGGCCCATCGATGGACCACTGTATCGATCAAACGAATCCAGCGAGTTTTTCTTTCTTGGCTCAGCAAAAACAGCTTTATATGTACGATCACAATTTTCAAATGCCTTTGCAGCATGGGAAATCCTGAAATTTACATTTTTTAAAATCATTATTCTGCTCTGAAGTAAGAACATATTACTTAATGGTGACTTATTTAAATAATTAATTTAATCACAAAATATCAGCAGCATCACTTGTTCTCCATCGATTTCAAGAATAGGAAAACACACAATTTTATTATTAAGTATATAATGAAATTAAGTCTCAAGCCATGAAAACCATGAAAGTCATAATATTATTCTATAATATAAAATAATAAACATTGCTCTTTAAATTAAATGCACACCTAAAATGATCAGTGAATTAAAATCAACTTACTTGTGATATTTTACATATGCAAATCCTCTGCTTTCTTTTGTTTCCCGATCCTTCACCACGGAAACATAATCTATATCTCCAAATTGTTTAAAATGATCTCTTAACATCTGATCAGTCGTTGTTTTGGGAACAACACAAAATAAACGTAGCAACCTCTCTTCTTCATTGGATTCTCTTTTGGATCCTTGGTCTCGGCTAAAAGAAAATATATAATAATAATAATAATAATAATAATAATAGTAAAATGAATTACAAGAAAGCAGAGCAAAACTAATATTTCTGTTTGAAGTAACAACAAATTTTTTATCTTTTTCCAAACCAATATGAAAAACAAGCAATAAAAACAGGAAGATCACCTTATTAAAAAAGTAATATGTCATTTTACCCTAAAGGATGGCATTTTGTTTATGTTAAAAAGTTAAAATAATTAAAAAAATACTAATTATGTTCTAATATTAAATTTTCAGTATTATTGTTCATACAAATTTTCTATAGTGTGCTGTACACAGATGCAACTTAAGCAACTCAAGATGGCAACAGTAATAAAGAATAAATATATGTTCATGGTAAAATAACATTGTGTACACAAAGAAAAGAAAGAACTTTTCCACATCCAGACAATGTTAATGAGTTAATTTATCTAAAATTGGTTTGAAAAGAGTTTCAATGAAAACAAATTTACCCACCAACACTAATTGTCCTAATGACACCTTCCTGAAAAACTCCACCCCCACATTTAAAAGTAATTATCTCCAGACCAACTACACATCTTATCCTTTTCTTTAAAACAAATTTATCATAATTCTTTCTTGAAATTCAGAAGCAAACAGATAGAGTACTCCATCTAGGTGTGTATGTGTCCTTCACACACTACCAGATAGTTTGTGGCACTCGTTTCTTGGCAACCTACGTGTAGGTTCAATAATCTGTTCTAAAATTCGGTTTTTACAGAAATGTAGATATTTTGTTAGTTTGCTCTTTCCTTAATGATTTATTTAACACACAGGCTCAAAGACCCCCCTCCCCCCTAAAAAAAAAACAACCCACACACCCACCCCACCAACAACCACCACTCAGCATTTTAATTTATATAAGATTCAAGCTACAAAATATAAATAAGTCATTCAGATATCTTGTTACACTAAGATGTTTAAACGATCCAAATGTGCTAGAATTTAAAGAAGGAAAACTTGCACTACTACCATGTCTAGAGATTTTGGAGCACAAAAGCCTTTCTTTGGAATGGGTATCTTAAACCGACCATTATCCCCTCCCCCACAGGCTGTGTTTGTTTATTCGTGATAAAGTTCTGAGCTTTCGGCAATTTTACTTATCATAAATTATTTTACACAATTACTCTACAGAATACAAGCACCTGCATAAACTCACTTAGAATTTAATAGACTTTACTTGGCAGAATTAGCTGTATTATTAAAATTGGGGGAGATAGATGGATTTGGCATTCTTAATTTATGTGATAAATTAGACAGACATTTTCTGTTATTTTTCTACTATTTAAAAATATTTTGTAGTTACGTTGCCTTACCAATTTCATTTATTAAAACTGTCTTTCAAAAGAATCATATGATTCTAGGTCAATTGCCTTTCAGACCCATCTCTGCACGAGTGAACTAAACTTGCCTTATGCACACGTCTTCGCTTTTCATGCTAGTGTTTCAGCTTTTGATACACATTTCTTGCTAAATACATTGAATGGCATTGGCTTTGATTAATGTGATATAAGCCCTAAAGCATCAACTTTAAAAATTTCTTTAAATAGAACATTAGAATCCTATTTTAAAAGATATCTGATTATATAAGTGATCCTGCTTGCCTGAACATTACCATGAATAAATTTTAGAGAAACAACATGTTTTAACGTCTACTACACAATGTAAGAAATGGGGCAGATTTTTGCCTTTCACTTAAGAACTGGATTATTTTGGAAGGATATTTTCATGAATATAAATCCTTTTCAGCTGCAAAAATACAATTTTGAGCTTTCTTATTCCAATATTGCTGCACATTTAATCATTGATACAATTTTTTACAGTAACATTTTCTTTTCTATTGCCATTTGGGGATCATGATTTGGTATGTTTCAATACATGTTATATGCTGCATAGACTCACGAAAGTATTGTTTACAAAAATAAAGAAACAGGGTTTCTAGTTATTTTCCCCCAATCCAAAAATCTCTTGGGTAGTTTAAATCATTCCAATGTGTTATTCTACGTAAGTGGTTTCTCCACATGTTGTGTCCTGTAGACACACACTCTCCATATGTGGTCTACAATACATGTTATGATCTTCTTGTTCATACTAGTTTTCTAGCATAATCAGTAAACGTTCAGCAAACAAATTTTAGATTGTTGTTGATTGTATTACACTTATACTAATTTAATTAATATTATCTATACTTAAGTAACTCAATGCAAAAATTAAGCTTCATATTTGGCAAGTTGTAATTTCATATATAAATTAGTTTCGAGAATCTCTGAACAATGTCTTCACTGTATTATCATATCTTTGTTTTGGCAATAAATGTCCAGTTGTGCTATTGTATGAAAACTGTTTCATTTATCTGGAGCCATGAACAAAAAATTTCCAAAATCTACATTAAAGAAAAACACTATACACTTAGAATGTAGAACAAATGGCTGTAAAATGGGTGAAAGAAAAGACTTTTGGTTTATAGTTCAGCAGCTTTTTAAAAAAAATTTGAGGACATTTCTTAACTATAGCTCACTATGTATATTGGCAGGCTTTACTCAGGAGGCACATGGAAACAATCCCCCTTTCTCACACGGCGAAGCAGTTTTCACCTAGAGGAATGCCTTGATTCAGAACTAAAAAGGTGGCCAAACTTGTGTTTTAATACAGAAAATTTGAATCCAACAATAAGTAAAGGTTAACCATTGTTGTATTTATCTTGAAGTATAATTTATTTTGAAATTATAATTGATGTGAATGAAATTTGTGGTTATATTTCCATAATATTTGCACCCACATTTCTGAATGTTATTCATAATTCTCAATTCTATGAAATTAACATTTCAACAATATGTAAAATATTAAATCATTGAAATCCTAAGATGAAATAAACTGACAAACTTCAACATTCTATATTGACAACTACTGAAATAGTAAGACATTGTAAACATTTGGAAGAAAGACATTGTAAACATTTGGAAGAAAGACATTGTAAACATTTGGAAGAAAGACATTGTGCAGCTGGTAATTTTATGAATGCATGGATAAATGTTCAGTACTAATCAGTGGAAGGAAAATAAGGTCAGTAACTCATAGCTTGTGAGACAAGTGTATCAGTCACAATTTTTTAGGGCAAAAATGACTTAAAACTACATTCAAATCACAAGGGTTTCACCATTGGCAGAAAATCAAAGGAAGATAAAAGTTAGTAGTCAATTCTTCAACCATACTTTATTAAAAACTACAATAGTATAGGTTTATGGGCAAAGTGAAAAAATTGAAGGCACAGAAAATTAATTTTTATTCAAGGAGAAAATTGCTCTTTCCTCTTGACAAATTTGATTGGTGTAATTGTTCTGACAAACTCTCTGGTTCTGCAGTGAAATTGAATTTGTTCCTAAAAGCAACGCAAACTTCATGTACTGAACTTCCCTCACAATGAATATGACAAATTCATTTTTGTGAGGTCTAATAGTATAAAGGAAATAATACCATTGTATAAAAAAACACAAGGAGTGCGATGTCAAATTATGAATCCACAGTTTCAGAAAGAAACTGAAGAAGTATCCCAAATTATTAAAAATAAACCATACAATGCATTTTCGGTTTCAGGTGCATTTTGTAATGCCAAGTATGATGATCCAAACTTGGGTATAAATTTTATTTTATTACTGGAACATACAGTTAGCATTTTTTTCTTGAACTAATGTACCTGAAGTATTTTTGGAACTAAATCTTCACAAATGACAAACAATTTCTGACCATTTTAAAAATCTGTTAAGTTAACGATCAGTGAATAACAAGACCTATCTTGTGACTACTTGCCACAAAATAATAATTTACTCTATATTTAATTCAATTTTTGCACAAAACAAATAGAATAATCAAAGTCTAGTCCATACATATGCACAATACACTGTGTCAATTTCTTTAAGAAAATTCAAAAGAATTTATTCTGTTATAAAATTGTTTACTATCTAAGGTTGGAAAATACAGAAATATTTCTCTGTACCACCACTTCAAAAATACAAAATTGGTAAACACTTGAAGAAAAAAAAATCAATAGGAAACAGAAAATTGGTCAATTAAAAATTGTAACACATACGGCTGCAGAAAGTTCCCAGCACAATAATGCAAACAATTTAGACAATTAAGCAATATTAACAAATTAAAATGAAATGAAGGCCTCATTTCCAATAAATAAGTTTTAATAATAATATGAAATACGTATTTTAATTTATATTTTCAGATAAAATAAAAACATATGCCTAAATGTCATTCACCATAAAACAAATACCCTACAACATAACAACACTATTAATATTTATATGCAATCATTCTGAAATAAAAAACGAGCATGGAATCATGAGGTCAGTACAACTGCTGTTACCTGTGTGCAATCATCACTTTTAAAGGGCGATTAGCAGATCCAATACACTTTCCATTCATTTCTTCTAATGCAAGAGCTGCTTCAGATGTCTTCGAAAATTTAATATACGTTACACCTAAAAACAAGATGCGTAAATAATAAAGATAGATATTACCTTGTCTACAAATATTGTACTGTTTCTTTCCTCACCTTTCGGTTCTCCAGAAGTCTTGTCTTTAACGACCCATACTTCCTCAATTGTTCCGAACTTTTCAAATGCAGTCCGAAAATCATCTTCTGTGATATTTTTGCTGCACACAATAAATAACCTAGAATTTGGCGGATCATCTAACCGTGGTTTACCGCCTTCAAAATAGTCTCGATCACCAAACCTCTTTCGGTCGGCCATTTTACACAATTGTGGTGGCTTGTGTAGTGTTACGTTCTACCGCTTTGCGGATCGTCACCTCTTGCACTCAGATACGTATAGTCAGTTGTAGTTCCTACGAGATAAACTCTTAGCTTCTCCTACAGCTTCACACTGAATGAAGCTTATCACGCGTTAATGTCTTAAATGCGATGGCTGCGACCCTGATGCCCGATAGTGCGAGAATGCGATAAATCCGCCAAGGACGAAAATATATATTTTACAGTGCTTACCCAAAACCTTCGTTAATTATTAACGAAGACTTTGGCTTAGCCAATTTGTTCTCGGAAATAGAAATATTTATAAAACAAGTTTTTTCTTCACTTTTTGTATCAACTTGGTTTTAGAAAACACAAATGTGATTTCCATTTTTTTTTAAGTTTCAAATTCTAGGGGAGACAAAAGTCGCATTTGTGCATCTTTGGGAACATCGGCATCGAAATAAAGACTCGTACAAGTTTACTAACAAATATATGAAACCAATGCTTTTGTGAAATAAATACAAAAAATAAATATCAAAAAGTATAAGAAACTTTAAAATAAATAAAAAAAACAACAAGTTTTGATATTACTCGCGCAACTTTTCTTGAACGATGACCTTGCTTCCCCTTCTCTGGCATAATAAACAGTTGAAGGCAAAAGCTCGCAGCGAGCACTGATGACATTTCAGCACATCGTCACTGGCGCAAAATAGAAACTATTTTCTGTTGAAGACGAGAACTTGTCCGCAATTTTCTCCAAAAAACTAAAGAAATGACGGTATAAAGAATGAGGTGAAGATCCATCACAGAGGATACCTCGAACTACTGAGAAAGTTAGAACGCAATTCATTGAGAGAGTTGCGAAGGCATGACTAATTCTCCAGAGATTAGCATTTCTTCCCAAAATCTAGTGGCCGATTTTGTAACTAATACCCCCACTCAACCCGCATTTCTTCAACCCATCCTTCAAGGAAAGTTGCGCGAGTAGTATTTGTTGGTAAACACACACTTAGCCCCTTAGCAACCAACCATCTAAACAACGCTTTAATAATAAACTGAAATGCGCACAGATGTGCATTTTTTTCTACCTTAAGTTGCGAGTTTCACTTTGTGTTCACTACTGTAGATAAATAATTAAAACAACATATGAAGTACAGGTTTTGAACAATTTCTAAGGAAAGAAATAACTTAAATCTAATGAATATTGTCCTTTAAATTGAATAGTGGAATGATGAGGAAGAACGAGTATTTCTATACTTTTCATGAATATATCAGGAAAGGTAAGTAATCTAAGTAGTAAATAAGGATATCATAAGAGAGGTAATAATCATCATATAAGAGGTAATAACTTTACTGTTGTGCTTTTGAACAAATTTCATTCTTTTCTTTCTAGGTCTGTTGGACGAGAAAAATAACATACTTGGGACTCAGAGTTCTTTCCTGCTTTATTGCTGCATTTAATTTCAGAACAGTGAACTCCTTTTGACCAACGCATTCTTATTAATGTAATAAGTGGAAACGTACAAGAATTCAGTTGGTGCATATAATATATTTTCCGATACATGTCAAATGCACGGTTAAAACTTTAATTCTAGTTCTAAGTGATACTTAATGACTTGCCCTTAAAATCGTAGGAATATATGACCACGAGGTCAAGAAATAACTCGAACTTTTAAAACGTTTTTATCCAGCTTCCAATAAAAACAATTTCACCGACAAATCCGAATACTACTACAGTCAGCAGTCAGGTAGCAACTATCCATAGTTATACTTTAACTCCACCAGGATCGTATGCGTACGCATCACTATACAGAAAAAAGGCTGAGCTGTAATACTGTATTGATACGTATACTGTGATTCTACTCTCTGAGTCTTGGCTCAAACTCAATACGTTTCTTACCATCCCCAATTCTATGTATGCTCCAGCTCAATGGCGAAGTCGCTTGCCTTTCACCACAAATTCCAGGTTCGATTCCCGTTAGAATCCCCATAGAACTTCATGTGAAAATTGTTACGACAAAACGAGTTTGCAGGCTTCACAGGTAGTCCTAAACCCTACCCCTAATTCCTTCTCAGTTCTGACCGCTGAGTACGCAGGGGCGCTTAGCACGAGACACGGAGATGCTACTTGGCGGTTCTATTGAAAACGGACTGCGACGAGACGTGACAGATATGACAAGAAATGAATAATCGAAGGATTACTGCCGCGCTGATATTAATGGAGGATTACTCCGGAAGCGCAAAGCGCTCAACGCCCCACGAGGCTTGGAGACGCGTTGCGCCAGTTAAAGACGCGACAAATTTAAAAAGAAAGACTTAAGATGATTACGTTATCCACATCCAATGAATTTCTGAAGTAACTCGGATACTGCGTCCTTCGGGATGTTTACATAAAACATCGTATACTTATTCACGACATTTTTATTAGAAATTAAATAAATATAAACATTTGATACTACAACACTGAGTAGGCTACTGCTCTAAACATATTTTCGGTTCTATCAGTTTCTATTAACTTCTCCCAATTCATTGCCATTGTTGTAATGCACCTCACTCGCCATTGTTTTCAAAACGACTTTAAACTCAATGGTGTCTTGTACCCGAACAAACTAGAGGTTGAATCTCCATTGAATGATGGAAATCTAATTTCCAAAATTCAGAACACTACTATATATACACTGAAGAGCCAAAAGAAACTGGTACAGACATGCGTATTGAAATAAAGAGATCTGGAACCAATCAGAATACGGCTCCAAATTAGCAACAACTATACAAGACGACCAGTCTGACAGTTGTTAGATCGGTTACTGCTGCTACAATGGCAGGTTATCACGATTTAAGTGAGTTTGAACGTGGTCTTATAGTCGGCGCAAGAGAGATGGGGCATTGCATCTCAGAGGTCGCGATGATATTTGAATTATCACGTACGACTATTTCTCGAGTGTACGGTGAATATCAGGAATCCGATAACACATCAAACCTCCGGGATCGCTGCGGCCGCAAAAGGATGTTGCTAGAACGGGACCGACGACGACTGAGGAGAATCATTACACGAGACAGAAGTGCTACCCTTCCGCAAATTGCTGCAGCTTTCAATGCAAGGCAATCAACACGTGTCAGGTGGCGAACGATTCAACGAGACATTATCGATGTTGGGTTTCTAACCGTCACAAAGCTTAACGCCCAAGCTTTAAGATCGACACGAAGCTTTACGCAATGCCTGGGCCCGTCAATACCGGCATTGGAAGGTTGATGCCTGGAAAAACGTTTCCTGGTCTCACGTTTCACGTTGTTTCGAGCGGATAGATGTGTACGCGTATGGCGACAACCTAGTGAATCCATGGACCCTACATGTCAACGGGACTGTTCAGGTTGGTGGAGACTCTGTGATGGTATGGGGCGTGTGCAGTTGGAGTGATATGGGACGCCTGATACATCTCCATACGACTCTGACAGGTGATACGTTAGTATCCTGTCTGATCACCTGCACCCATTCATGTCTATTGTGCATCCCGATGGACTCGGGCAATTCCAGTACGACAATGCGACAGCCCACAAGTCCACAATTGCTACAGAGTGGCTCCAGGAACACTCTACCGAATTTAAACACTTCCATTGGCCACCCAAATCCCCAGACATGAACATTATTGATCATATCTGGAATGCCTTGAAACGTGCTGTTCATGAGAGTTCATCCCTTTGTACACTTACGAGTTTATGGACAGCCCAGCAGGATTCATGGTCAATTACCTCCAGCACTACATCAGACATTAGTCGAGTCCATGCCAGTGGCACTTCTGTGTGCTCGCGGGGGCGTTACATGATATTAGGCAGGTGTGCCAGTTTTTTTTTTTGGCTCTTCAGTGTATTATACGCGCAAGTTTACTTGATATTCCATAGCAGGGGGTGCGGGGAGCGGAGGGATTTGTCTACGACACAACTGAAAAGGGCGTACCAACTGTGGGCATGAACTGAACTCGCCAAAGCGTGCTGCGATTGTTTTGAAAGTACGAGGTGGTTGTTGCCAGCGTTGTAAATTGGTACGGGCCGTTCTGAATCAACCCTGAAGGCCCATTCACAATGCAAACGTAAATATAAGCATGGCGTTAACATAAAAGTTAGCGGACTCATTCACGATGGGTTCGCAAAAGCATAACACGTAAGGCATTAACTTAAAAGCTTGCAATCTTCTGTGCTTATGCTTACGTAAGACATAAGAAATGAACCAATCAGAACGGAAACTCAAAATCGAGAATCGAAATTGGAGCGAAGTCGATAGAAGAACGCCATATGGGACATATACACAGTCGATATCTTGAAATCGATTCTCACATCCAACCAGAAAGTCTCACAGCCAATAGAAACTTATTTTGCTTACGTTTATGTTAGGCATTATGAATACTTCAGTCTATTGCTTATGTTAATGTTTTTGTTTACAGAACAATAAAGGTGTTCACACGTGTTAAATCAAAGGGCCAAAGAGTAAATGTAGTAAACCCAGTGACAGACCCAAAGAACGTGGACAATACCTGGGAGTCCCCAAACGCCGGAGAGAGTGCCAGTAGGACGCTCTTTTTTTCAAAATGATTTCATACACTACATCGATATTGCTGCATAATCTTGAGAATCGACTGTCATTTAAAGGATTCCTAAGATATTCATGTAAGTTCTTTTTCAATAATCTTTGGGTTGTACAACCTAGGCACCAACTACAATTGTTAGGTTGGCATAATATGTCAACAAATGAAGTACGCATGCCGAGTAGATTCTCCGTAAGTAAACTTCTGCGGACCGCTCTAGCCCAACTAAAAGGTTGCGAGTTTGAAAAGAATATTTCAAGTTGTGGAGGTACTGTACACTAAGTCTCCAAGATTTTTTCAATTTTTTACAAGCACAGTTTACAATTTCCCAGCAAATTATTCCCATAAAAATGGCGAAGGTTCGATTTTCATGAAAATCTTCGAATATTGCAAAAGTTAAAAACTTTTGGTCCTGCCATTTTAAATATAGTAAGGAAGAAAGATTTCTTCTGAATGAAATCTGTTGTTCCAAATTGAATGTTTAATATCAGGTTCAATTATTTAAAGATATGAGTAATTATGAATGAAATAGTAACAATTTAAAAAATAAACAAAAATTTTCAAATTACACAGTGTAATTTGTTATAATCTGTTATCCTGTTTATAATTCTCTCTCTCTCTCTCTCTCTCTCTCTATATATATATATATATATATATATATATATATATATATATATATATATATATATATAATATATTATATGTAAGCTTGTTATTCAGAATGTGTTTACAAAGGGGTTTGAAATACTAATAGCAGTATAAACCATAGTTTCATGAAAAAATTAAATGTAAACAATATGCATCTCAAGAACAATAATTCATATAGTAACAGATGCACTATGCAGCTGCAGTATTTTGCAGTGATTGGGTGATACACATTATTGTGTACTTACTGTTTATATTAATAATATTTACTTTATAAGGTTTTATGAAATAAATGCTTTTGTAAGTAGGAATGTATAAAATGACCTAGTATAATGGGGTTTCTTGTAATCTCACAATTTTTGTGTATATGAGCTCAAAATTGTGACACAAAAACACTGAAAAACTGATCAAAAATGGCTCCAAATTTTCACATGAGAAATTCATTTGAAATGAGGTTTCAGTTAATGATATTCTTAGACTCATTAATATTAAAGAAGTTTCTAGACCATATCTGGTTGTACGGGAAGGGCAATGTGTGTTAAATTTGTGTTGAAGTATTCAACAACTTGATATTACATCTGTAATTGCGTTTTTCAATATTTTCAGAGTGCAACTTCCTTATAACTTCTATCATTTTTCAAAAGATCTCATTTCATAAGTGAAAAAGCATGCTTGTTTTCAAATGTTGAACTATCAGGTGCTAGAGTATGTATGTGACCTTTGATAAAACATTCCTCAATATAAATATAACAGAAAAGTAAGCTGAACCTTTGAGAATAATCTGTTAATCTACTTAATTTTAATAATTTAAATCATGCAATGAGTTTTAGATTTAAAAGTTAGAGCACGTTTGCTTCCTAATAAACAAAACCTGCCTCCTTTTCCTCACCATTTCACAATTTAAACATAGAATGTATTTAATACTTATGTTGTTAAAGTATATGTTACCATAATTCATATCATGTACTATTTTAATATTATGATTATTATAATTAATGGCAGTAAAGTGACAATAACAAGTAAATTTTACTTTAAATGTGAAACTGTACAAATCTTAAATCATTTGCTACTAAAAATAATTATCTATCTGTAGCAAGTATTGTACCATCATTTCTAGGCCAATGACCTCATCTCGATCACATTTTTGTTGAGTTCCCCTGGTCCCTTAAGCAAATGCTGAGATGGCCCCTTGTTTCGCTCTCTCCACCCAAAACATCATATTGACTTGTCATACATGATTGTAATTGTATATGTGACTCAATAAATAATATTTATATTGTTGCACCAGCAACAAATGGTATCAAATGTTGAGGTTTATACATTCAATGTTGCAAAGCATAATATAGGCTGTGTATACAGCAAATTACATTATAGTGGTACAAACAAGGACGGAGACTCGTTCAACTTCAGCACATAGTCCTCCTCAAAATCCAATGATCCAATCTCAAAAACAGTTTTTACTGTTGTTGTACAGCAAAAGAAACGATTCAACATCTCAATTGAATACAATTTAAAGAATTAAAATTTATTTTGATTTTCATTAAGTGTAATTGAAAAAAAATTTTTTTTTTAGTTTTGCATTTTTTCTTTGCATAAGACAACAATACCCCACTCCTTCCACAATTTCTTGCTGTCTTTGGTCTTCAACAAAACTTCCTAGGAGTAAATATTGCAAAAATTACTATTAACTTTACTAGATATCTGAAGAAACATTTTTTTTTTATATACTACCCAAAATTTTAACATGTCTTGTCATTGCTCTTTACAAGATGTAATTGAAAGGAACTAATTGGCCAAAGTAATAGAAAGAAAGGAAAAATCATTGGGAGATGCAATTGTTGAAAAGTAAAACTTCCTGTGTGGATACATTGTTGCAATAAGGAGGGGATGAAAAAAAAGGTTCTTTAAACATTTATTTACAAAAAATATAGGCAATCACCACACATATAACAAATATAAACTTATACAACTTCCAATCAATTTTTAAAACTATACATTAATATAAACAATTCCTACAGTACTATGAATAATGAAATGTATATCACTTCAACTGTATACACAGCCTCATATATATAAAATATTTATAAAATTAGACCACCTTTATCAAGTGATGTTTCAATATCACCACCTCTACTCAATCTCAAGAGATGTTATAAATATTCAATTTGAAATATTAGCACATTACAACATACTGCCTCAGAATTATAATACTTTATTTCACATACTTCATTTAATTATTTCATTCAATTACAATTTCCTTCATACTATTTTGCCAAGAATGCAAAAACATCAAATCCACAGTTCGTTTTCTGAAGCAAATAAGCTTTCAATAACTTGAGAGCGATTATGTTAAGCTTTTCAAATGGTCTTAACCTTGCATTTAACAAAAATGACGATTATTTACATTTATTTTTAAAAAAAACTTTCATTAATTTTTCTACTAATTATAGTTAAAATGTTGGGAAAAAAATTTGGAGTTCAAGAAAACGTATGCAGATGGTCCCCCATAGGTCACATACAGTGTTTACTCTTCTTTGAATAAATAGATCAAATAAAATTGCAAGTATTTGTTTGGCACTAATGGGAATGGACGTTATCCACATGAATTTGATATAAAATTTATTATGTTTCAAAAGAACAGTCTCAGTTCTTGCACTGATTTTCATTGTATTTGCTTTAGATATCAGTCAACATACTCAATATACTGTAAAAATATGTGCAGTTTATGGCTAGTTCAGATCACAGTTTTGAAAGAAGTTACACAAAGCCAGCCATTTATTAACATCCACTTTAATTTTGTTGCATGGCTCACGGTTGCAATGACTAGAGAGTCTCTCTCATTGCTTGAAAAAGTTACGTATTTTTTGCATCAGAGGCCGTAACACTTGTAAACCATAATTGTGAACTACATTTATTCAGTTTTACAACAGAACCCATCTTAAATACATCTAGTACAATAGAGTATGACTGATTATCAACTCTATTCTTGTGTCTTACAAGAAGACTGGAAATAAAGTTTCACTGAGGACATGGGCATGTGCATGCAATTGAAATATTGGTCGAAATTAAGCATTTTTAAACCTCAATTTCTAGAAAACTGATGTAAATTAAAATCATGTCACAATATAAATGAATTCTTCTGAATAATTTAATACCACATTCACTTTAATATCTTTACTGTATTCTTTTGTTATTAAAATTTCTCATGACACTTTATTCTCTGAAACTACACTAAGTTTATATCACTTGGAACTTTACCAAGATGTATTTTGTAATTATGCAACTAATTCCAGTGATAACCATCAGTTTTTTGAAAGAGTGATGCACTTGCTGACCCATTATTAACAAATAAGATTCATGAAATAAGTTTTATTTAAGAAAACCAGAAAAGAACGCACAGTGGACAAACTGTTTGTAATTACACAGCTATCAAGATTAGAAATGTTAGGAAAGAGATAACAAAATATTAAGTGTTGTAATACACAAAACAAAAGCTACAGGACAAAAAATTATGCTTCTGGATATTATAGATAAGTTCAATTACTTTTCCCAAAGTATATTGTTAAGATGCTTCAGTTGTTAACTCAATATAAAAATAAAAGTTTTGAAAGGTACGAAATCATAAATTCTTTCCAACAGAAACAAAGAAATAACAAGCAGTTAAATAGTACCAGCATTTAATACTGTTGCAACATTCATACTATCAAAGAAAATCTGCAAGATGATAATTGAAGGACTGAGCATGCAATAGTAGTCTTAACACCCACCAAAATGAAAAAAATATTATTGACATCATTTGTCACCTAAGAACTACCTTTGTACATTATTGGTTTGACCAGTTTTCCTTCATAAAAATAAGAATGAAGTCACTTCTTTCCCTTTCTTCACAATGCTTTCTTACATGACTACGGAACTTCAACACAATTTTTGTTTCTTTAAAATGTGGCTTAGACCACTATTGCACTGACTCCTTCAATTGTTACAGACACAGAGAACATCACAATATAACATCCAAAGTTTCAAGATTTGGCATTACTGTCTTCCCTTCCAAATGAGCATTCTACCTCATTCAAAAAAACTGAAAATTTACTACACACTAACCTCAACTTGTTTCCGAAATATCCTTCAGTCAGCAAAGTTCATTCATCAGCAACTCAACATTTGGAACTTTGATATGATTAGTTATCAACATGTTCAATAGGAATTATGATCACAATGTTTGAATCGCTCATACTCCTAGAGCTTCAATACTTTGAATCTAAAGCAAGGATTAATTGAAATATTTTGTTTGATCACATATAATTATGATATTGAATCAATATCATATGAAATTCAAAATGCATCACCGAATTACATATACTATCATGAAAGTAAATGCTAAAGACAGAATGACATAAATGGAGTAGCCTTTGGCTATAGCTGCACCAGGCAGTCACAGATAACCAGCATTGTGCAAAAGAGTTTTCAACAAATAAAGTGCAATGTAAAGCACAATGGTTCCTACTATACTAGTCTTCATAACATGAAAAAATCATACACATGCTTTCATTCAATTTCCAAGTGACTAAAAAAATACACATTCAAGTTTGCAAGGGGCCAATTAATATCTAACCTGCAATGGTACTAGATTTGGTATTATTTTCTTCCCTTCCTGTGATTTTTCTAAATTAGAAACGAAGTCTTGAAAAATGACTAAACTTTCACATAAACGTGTATTCTGGGGAGAATGTAGTTCTTTCTGGGTACAAAATGATTCTTTTTTTAGCTCTGAAATTTCATTCAAAAGCAACTCCACATTTGGAACTTTGAGAGGATTAAAATTATCAACATCTTTTGGATCAAAGGGAATGGCAATTTTTCCTGTATCTGCATGAACAGAAAAAGGGCATTTGAGCAAATGGTTGACACTTTTTGAAACATTGGAGTCTAATCGGGGATATAAATACTGAATCATTATTTCTTCGACAATATGCTTATGCACTCTCTTTAAGTTCCCTGTGTCTTGCAACTCTTTGATGTACTCCATAAAAGCAAACCACCGATCCCTTGAACATCTGTGTTCGAAGAACTTATCCTGTACTTCTTTTAAGTCTTCATCTTCAATTATATTAAGAAATATAGCCATTTTCCTTGGAGTTCCTAAAATGTCTTGTTCTTGAATGCAAACAATGATGAAGTATTCACGGATAATATCCAATGCACGTCTAATTGAGTGATGAATGTTCTCTTCCGCAATTTTCACTTTCTTTGGCATGTACACCCCTCCTATCACTAACTGGACGTAATTAATTATTGCACACCGTGCTTCGATCGGTAATATTCGAACCGAATCATCACACACCCAACAGTGAATGCCGCGACGTCCAGAAAACACCCACAAAAGATGTTGGAAGCCAAAATCTTCACGTAATGTGACATCGAGTATTTTACACGCTACGGCCAAGAATTTCCAACATTTTTGACAAACATTTGCACCTTTACAGCAGTATCGAACATCATCATAATCTGTTATGTCAATATCAAAGACTAGTTCTTTTTCACACGGTGCGAAACCATTAGCGGTCTTTTTCTTCACATCCAAAGTATACAATGCACCAATGTCAATTTTGGCAGGCTTCTCTTCTAAAAGAGCTCTTCGCCATTCCCCACAATCTCTAAAGGATTGGAAACGAGCGACTGCACCTTTCACTAGGGTAAAAGAAAATTCGCGTCTGTCAAAATGACCATGGCCCTTCCCATAATTCAGCCATTTGTATATCAATTCATGCGGGAACAGGTTCTGATAATATAAGAAGAGCAGTTTTTCAATTCTTTCTCTTCGACGCCACTGTATAAATTCTCGTTTCAGTGAAGCAGAATTCAT
Source organism: Gryllus longicercus (assembly GCA_038098605.1). NCBI lineage: Eukaryota > Metazoa > Arthropoda > Insecta > Orthoptera > Gryllidae > Gryllus > Gryllus longicercus. The sequence continues at coordinate 1,474,326 of JAZDUA010000362.1, forward strand.
CGAACACGAACTTCTTTGTCGCACAATGTTTATAGAGTGACTACGTATTTATAACTTACCGGAAAAGGATTATCACAACGTGAAATTTGTTTCAGCATAATTAAAGAGTAACTGAAACGGCATCAGCAATAGGAGCAGTCAAGTTTTGGTCACGGTTCACGATGTTTCACCTTTCAAATTCAAACTAGATGCGTATACAGTACGACGCTCGTCCTTCATATGTTTTAAGGCAAAGTTCAAAGATTTTCAAGATTGTCGAAATGTGAACCGTCTTGAAGGAAGTCGTTCGCCATTCGTTCATGAGTGGTTTGATTCGAATCAAACACGCTGAAGGAGAATATTAATAAACTCAGTTTAAGACAATTCTCTTTTGCCGTTGTGGTAGACATGAAGACATTTCTGGTAGCACATTTCTCACAACGTATCTTACAGTGTAATCTACGGTGTAAGAGAATTTTCTTACATCGTGATGTAGTCTGTTGCTAGCCACGGTGTAAGATTATACATCTTTCTTTCTCTCTCTCTCTCTCTGATATATATATATATATATATATATATATATATATATATATATATATATATATATATATATATATATATATATATCAAGCTAAAATTATTTGGAAAACATTGAGTGTTATTTATTGATTTCAATTGATAAAATACATAATTCATCAGTGAAATTCATATAGAGATATTGATTGAAAATGTGCCAGGAGCGAGTTTTTTACGCTATTTTTTTGTATAACAACATTATACATTTATAAGAGAATCAAACTTCATATTGCGAAACAATTTCTTCTGATGTCTCGGGTATTTTTTCACTCCTCTACTTTAAAAAATACAGATCATTGTTAAGAAAAGTCATAAAGCAGGCTAAAATCATGAAACATGGTCAGAATATTTTGAACTCAAATAATAAAATAAAATCAATGTAGAATATAGTAAAAAATTCGATCAAATCATCTAGAAACCTTGTACAGAATGTTGTTTTAAAAGATGATAGAAATGTGAATGATCCGGCAACAGTGGCTAGTCTCTTTAACCAATACTTTTCGAGAATTGCTGCCTATTTCACTAAGGATCTTCAGCCACAAAATTCAGAATAAGACGTTTCCCCAAAAATGTTAGACATAATGTTTGTTTCCGAAACTTCTTCCAATGAAATTCTCAAAATAATCGGTAGACTAAAAAATAAATATTCGACCGGTTTAGATGAATTTCCGGATTTTTTTGTTAAAGACATGCGCCCGCCATTATATACCTATTAACTCACATATTTAATGTATCCTTACGCAAAGGAATAATTCCAAATATTTTTTATTTATTTAGCTAAGATTAAGCTGCTTTTCAAACAAGGTAATAAAAATGAAATTCAAAATTATCAGCCAATTTCTTTTTTCGTTATTTCAAAAATATTAGCGATACTTTTTTACGTACGAATGGAAACCTTTCTTCGTAAACGTAATAGTTTTAGATTGCCAACATTAGTTTCGAAAATCACAATCTACGGAAACAGCCATATCTTCTTTTCTTAAAGATGGCGCCTCATCCATGGATCAAAATGAAGTACCTATTGGAATACTTTTAGATCATTTGAATGTTTTTTGATTAAATAAATCTAAATCTAAACATTTTACTTTCAAAATTACCTTCGAATGGAATTCGTGGTATTGCTCTAGATTGGTTGTGTTCGTACCTTAAACGTCGGTGATCCTCCCCCGACTCCTCGCCTGACCAACCATCCAAAGTTTTCTGGACTGATGACGTTTGGTAACAAAAGAAGCCAAACCCCAACCTCCACACCCAAGCAAACCTTAACCCTTTCAACACTCTCTCCCAATTGTACCCCCAACAATCTGACTCCGGAACCCTTGAAGAACTAAACACAACTAATGAACCATTACCTAACCAATCATCCTCCCAACAAATGACGAATCCAAAACCAAACAACAAAGGACGATTCGGACTTTTCAGAATTGACTTGACAATCCTTGATCCAACAGAACTGATCAAGGAATTGAAGACTGACTGTAATAACCACCTGACAGCAAAGTGTACTCGGACAGAATTGTTAATGAACCAATGACTGTGACTGTCCACGGGAAGATAAGAGACCGCCTGGACCAGACCTCTAGAGACCCCAAACTAAAAGAAAGAAATATTCTTCACCACCATTTCTTACCACTTTAACCGAGCCACAGACGAACAAAGAGACAAATTTGTAATCAAATGACTCCCGGCCAAATACGACTTGAAAGCCATCAAAAACAACTTGACCGCCCTTACAATTACTTCACACCACATCACTGAAAAGCAACGACAAGACGCCGACGGGAATTGACACCAATAGGCCTGTACACACTAGAGACAAACAAAAAAGAAATGACAGACATAAAGAAAGTACTAGGATACATTGATTACTTTAGAGTGACCATTGAAGACTACAACATGACAGATAGAATACCCCAGAGCAGAAATTGCCAAAGACTGTACTATACGAAGGCCCATTACAGGAGACAAGTGACTTGTGCCCTCTGCGCTGGCTCCCACCCAACTGAAGACTGTCCCTCCCATACATCTGACAAACCATTCACTCGAAAATGCATAAACTGCTCCCTAAACCACCTTGCCTACGACCCACAATGCCCTTTCACAGTGAAAGCCAAAGAACAACGACAAGCACATATGACCAAATCATTAAGCCATCCACCCCCAACCAACTCACTCCAAAACTTTCCCCACCTAAGACCCCAAAAACAAACTTACGCCTCTGCCAGCAACTCAAGCCAAACCCAACAACAAACTACCCAATCAACTACTCAAGATATAAAAGACCTCTCCCTTCTTCAAAATCCCACTGTCAAAAAGATAATCCTCAACCTAAAACCTTCCTCGAAATCCTCACAGGCTCAGAGGACATCATCACTAAACTAATTACAGCAGGAATCAAATTAGTTCAAATCCTCAATTAATGGCTCCCCCTCCCAAAATTTTAACCCTATCCTCGTGGAACGCGCGAGGCGGCATAAACCAGAAAAAACCTTCCTTACCCAATTCCTTAAAGATTACTCCATCGGGATACTATTCTTACAAGAGACGTGGCTGACACCCGACAGATCCTTTTCCATCCCTAACTACACCACAACAAGAACCGACCGAACTTCATCCGCTGGAGGCGGAACGGCAATCCTTATCCGACGATCCATCCCATACCAACTCCCTCCAACATCCGTCCTAGAATGCACTGCAGTCTCTACTGGAACCTCCACATCTCAAATACTTCTGATATCCTGTTACAAGGCTCCACACACACCGATCCCCGACTCCGACCTAGACACCCTTAAAAACCTTCCCTACCCCTTCATTATCGCAGGCGACCTACACAGTAAATCGACCTCATGGGGCTGCATAACTGACGCATGACAAAAGCAGCCCCAATAATATCAACAAAGTCATAAAAGCAAATCAGGAACCATCCCACTCCCATTTCCCCTATCCTAACCACTAACAATACCTTAATCTTTGACCCCCAAACCATCACCAATACCTTTGCCCAATCCCTGGCCGTACGCTTCCTCCCCTCCAACATCCCAATCCCAGACAGTGTTCTTTGGAATTTCCTTGAAACTCCACCTCTACCACCCGACCAACAACAGTCCTAGACGACGAACGACGCAGAAGTCAAACAGTTACTCAAGACGATAGACTGCAACAAATCACCTGGAGTCCTCCCATCTTAACTCACCCACCGAACAAAATATGCAATAGACCTGATTACCCTAAACCTCAACTCCTGCCTAAGACTTTCCTATTTCCCCACCATCGGGAAGATCGCTCGCGTTACCATGATTCCCAAACCTGGCAAGGATCATCGGTTCCCATCTAACCACAGTCCCCTCAGCCTACTACCATCCTTGGTAAAATATTCGAAAAGAAACTTCTTCTTCGTCTAACACCTCTCCTCTATCCCATCATAACCTCCACACAATTTAGTGTCCGTGAAGGTCGCTCGGCGGCCCTCCAAACCTTAAACCTTTCCCTAGCCATCACTCCACTGCAAGATAGAAAAGAAATGCCTGCCATTTTCACAGACCTCACCCAAGCGTACGACACCGTCTCCCATCCAATCATTCTCATGAAAATTCGACCCTGTATCCCAAATCATATTTACACCCTACTACAAAGCTACTTGAATCATCGCTCCTTCCACATCCGACACCTATCAAAACCCTCTTCTAACTACCCAATCCTAGCCGGCGTCCCACAGGGGGCTGTGCTATCTCCAATCCTTTTTCCATTTATATAAATGACGTTCCACCAACACCAGGAGTACAAACTTTCCTTTACTCCGATGACCTTGCCTTCCAAGCTTCCTTCCGCTTCCTAAACCGATCCTTATCCTACCTCCAAGAATCCCTAAATAACTTCCACCTCTGGGCTTCCCAAAACTCCATCATCATAAACCCATCCAAATCCCAAGCAATCCTATTCTCCTATAAAACATATCCATCCACCCCCCTCCCATAACCATTGGAAACGAACCAATCCCCTGGACACCACAAAATATCCTACCTTGGCATAACCTTCTCCCGCAGACTCCTTTGGTCCCACCACATCCACAAAATTACCGTCAAAGCAACCAGGATCACCAATACCTTATATCCCATCCTCACCAATCCCCGCATACCCACCAAGAAGAAAATCCTAACTTACAACTCCTATATCCGTCCCATCCTAAAAAATGCCCATCCCACTTGGTACGCTACATCTCACACCAACCGCACCAAAATAACTCGCGTTGAAAACCACAACATCCGCCGTATCTTCCGCCCACCCCGTACACCATTTACAACTCCATACGACACCAAAACAAAATACTCACAGCCACACATACATCCACAACTCCGCAATAGCCCAAATCCAAAAATATATCAACAACCCCCTATTCCGAAACCTAATCCTTCCTCACCACCACATCCTCAGAAACGTACCCCGATACACCCGGAAAAAGCATCCCTTAGACATCCTCCAACTTCCCCCTCCTATCACCCATGCCAGAGGCCAAAAGCAAACAACGACAAATTAAACCGACAACGAATTGACAGAATGACTGACACGCTGTACAAGTCGACAACAAAACTCCGCCGCCTCCTCTGACTATATCCTTGTCCACCACATTTGTGTGCACGTGTCCCTCTCTGCGGTCCCATTTCGGCGCCGCAATCGTGCCTGGATTCTTCTTTTGTAACGTCTTTCAGTTATTAAATCTGTTCAAAGAATTAGTTGCCCCGACCGGGACTCGAACCCAGTTTACGGCTCACTGCTCTAACAACTAAGCTACCGAGACCACCAATCCTTCGAACAGTTTTCATTATCGCTCCTTGTGTATATTATATATAATTGCCACCATCCCGTCACCTTGTTGGACGCAATTACGTTCGGAGGATATATTGCGCAGTCGTAATTTAATTATTAAAATGCATTGTTACTCAGTAACGAGGTCACAATTTGGATTCCTTTTCTTCCCACCGAACACGATAAGAAAAGAGGGGTGACGCCAAAGGGGAAGGGCGAGGAAGGGGTGCACAGAGTAAACAATCCTGAACAGTGTGGTTTCTAAAAAGGTTTTTGATAAAACAATTTTATACAAAATAACATCATGTACAATAGGCATTACAAAATATACGTTTTGTAATGCATATTTTATAATACAATTTTACAGGAAATATGTAGTGTACAACAGACATTATGAAATGTTTTATGACACTTTTATACAGCAATTTTACAGAAAATATCACCGTGAACAACAGACATTACAAAATAAATTATTGTATGAAATGTTTCATACAATAATTTTATACAAAATATCACCTGTGTAACAGATATGACAAAATGTATGTTTTATAAAACGTTTTATACAACCATTTTGCAAACAATTTGTACTGTGTACAATGAGAAATTACGAAATGTATGTTTCATGAAACGTTTTATACCCAAGTTTTACGAAACCAACAAATAAATTATTGTATGAAACGTTTCATACAATAATTTTATACAAAATATCACCGTTTTCAACAAATATGACAAAATTCATGTTTTATGAGACGTTTTATACAACCGTTTTACAAACAATTGGTCTGGTAATCGAACATTACGAAATGTACGTTTCATAAATCGTTGTGTACCACAATTTTACAGAAAATATTACGGTTTACAACAAACATGACAAAAAGTACCTTTTATCAATCCTTTTAAACTACAATTTTACAGAAAATATAGCGCCCAGGAAAGTCTTTTCGCAATGGAACCTTGCTGGTGAGAGTACTTGCATTAAGTATTCAGGTTGGTAACACGAGCTGCAGCGTGTAATATTACTCGCGCAACTTTTCTTGAACGATGACCTTGCTTCCCCCTCTCTGGTCCAATACACAGACGAAGGTGAAAGCTCGCAGCGAGCACTGATGACAACATTCCAAACACATCTTCACTAGCGTAAAATTGAAACAATTTTCATTTGAAAACGAGAACATCTATCTGTTGTTTTCTCCAAAAAAACGAAAGAAATGACCGAAGCAGGTAAAGATCTATCACAGGAGATACCCCTAACTCCTTAAAAAGTTAGAACGCAAATTATCGAGAACGTTGCGAAGGCAAGACTGATCTCCAGAGATTGGAATTGCTTCATAAAATCTAGTGACCGATTCAGTAACTAATACCCCCACTCTACCCGCATTTCTTCAATCCATCGTTCAAGAAAAATTGCGCGAGTAATACCAGAAAACGTAAATTGTGACCTAAGCACAATCATAACAGATGCTGGAAGTGTTGTCCCCTTTACTTGTTTCCCAATAATCTGTTTGCCACCAACACAAATGCAATTTTTAGTAAGAGGCCTTGATTCGGCTCAGTGCGGAGAGACATTCCTGGCGGTCTGTATCACTGTGAACAACTGGCTTTACAAGATGGCGACCGTTGCCGAGCTAAGAAAAGTACACGAGCCACAGCGGCGGACGGTGGGTTCAATAGTTGGCCCAGACAAATTCAGACACGGAATCATATGGTGAAATTGAAAACCAATGACATTTGGTTTACTGATAAACTTGTAGGCGACATTCCAAATAAAATAATTACATTTGATATTTTTCTACTTTTAGGATAACTTACCCGCGAAAACGGCACTTTCAATAAATATCTTATATATGCACTGAAATACTGGTTCTGCGACAGAGAAGGTCACAGAGCACCCACTGTCTTATGACCGTAACATGCCTTCACAAGAGAAGGCCAGGCCTGCGAGAGCCTCGGGGTCAAACTGCGCCAAAGCCTGACAGAAGGAAACTACTCTTTTCTCATTGGTTGAACGTGAACGTTGTCATGGCAACAGGGGAGGCGCGCGTCAGCTTGGGCCGCCAGTTTCGTGCAGACTCAAGCAGTGCTTGCAATGGTCATTATAATGAGCTCAGAGCTTGTTAATACTTGGTAGTGCTACTCATGTGTAACGCATAGAACGGCTTGGTCCCATTTTGAATTGTAACACTGTGATTGCGTATGTTAATTCTAATAATTTTTAATAATTAAATTTGTTCAAAGAATTGGTTGCCCCCAACGGGACTCTAACTCGAGCCTTCTGGTTTACACCCAGCTGCTCTTACTACGAAGCTACTGAGAAAACCAATCATTTGAGCAGTTTTCATGAGCGCGATTATCGCTCCTTGTATACATATATACATATATACATATATACATTATACATATATACATTATACATATATACATTATACATATATACATTATACATATACACATTATACATATATACATTATACATATATACATATATACATATATACATATATACATATACACATATATACATATACACATATATACATATACACATATATACATATACACACATATACATATACACACATATATACATATACACACATATATACATATATACATTATACATATATACATATATACACATGTGTATAAATCATTTTTAAGTCTAAAAACATATATCTTTAAGTGTTGTTAATCGATTTTGTGGGAAGGCGTGGCCTCCGTTGCCTCGTGAGTGGGCGTGGGCGTGGGCGTGGGCGTGGGCGTGGGCGTGGGCGTGGGCGTGGGCGTGGGCGGGGCGAGGTCGCGCGCGACGATCTCGCGCAGGTCGCGGGTGATGCGCCGCCGGAAGGCCGCGTCGTCGGCGAAGGCGCGCGTGACGAGCGCCACGCGGTCGCGCACCAGGTGGCGTCGGCCGTGGCGCGCCAGCGACGCGCGCAGCGCCGCCTGTGGCAGCAGGTTGTTCGAGTGGAAGACGGCGGCGGCGAGGCGGCCCAGCGGCGCGTACTCCGCGCACGACGCCGCGAACGCCTCGCGCGGCAGCAGCGCCTCCGCGCGCAGCCCGGCGCCCGACAGCCGCGCGCGCAGCGACGCGTAGTACCTGCGCGAGCAGACCCATTGCAAGGACAAATTCCCGTGAGATAACACAAGCTTGTGCGGGTCAACGAGCTAGAATATACTACATAGAGTGGCTGTCCCTATAGTGTCAGCGCTCTTGGTGGAGGCTCGCCGAACTAGTGGCCGCCATGTTTTTTCAAGTCAAAACATACGAGGGGCGGGTAATCAGAGTGTAACCGTCCGTAACCACCGCCAAACGTAATGCTAGAATATTACTCGCGCAACGTTTCTTGAACGATGGATTGAAGAAATGCAGGTTAGTGGGGGTATTATTTACAAAATCGGCCACTAGATTTTATGAAGAAATGCCAATCTCTGGAGAATCAGTCATGCCTTCGAAACTTTCTCAATAATTTGCGTTCTAACTTTCTTAGGAGTTGGATGTATCTATTGTGCCTGATATTGATATTGACCTGCTTCGGTCCTTTCTTTAGATTTTTGGGAGAAAATCACGGGCAGAAGTTTTCATCAACGGAAAATAGTTCATAATTCGCGCCAGTGAAGAAGTGTTTAGAATGTTGTCATCAGTGCACGCTGCGAGCTATTGTCTTCAACTGTTTATTGTGTCAGAGAGTGGGAAGCAAGGTCATCGTTCAAGAAAAGTCTCGCGAGTAATACTGTGTTTCCCAGAGGGCGCTGCTTTGACTAAAAAAAATATGGCTTCAATTTGCTTCAAAGATGGGGGTGTATCAGCCACTCTATGTAGTATATAGTAGCTCGTTGTTGCGTGTATACAGTCAATTGGATTGGGTGTGATGTTGGCTATTCGGGTGACGCCGCGTCGAAGGCTGTGTTGCCGACGTTTCGACCGTCTTGTCGCGGTCTTCCTCAGGGCTGGTATGTCATAACGTATGGTCGAAACGTCGGCAACACAGCCTTCGACGCGACGTCACCCGGACAGCCCAGATCACGCACCTGACTCTGGCCGCGGAAGCCTACGACTTCACTTAGTCAATTGGATTCACTACACATGCACACACAAAAAAAGCGAGACCCAAATACTTGACATATGTTTCTCTACGTATGTCCACGCGCAGAGTCCGAATCTGATGCCAGAATTGCACCACTACCCTCCAAAATTTTGATTTAAATCTCGAAATACTACCGTGAAATTGTTGATTGCACATTTCACAATGGAATTTTTTACGATTTAAGAAAAGGGGAGAGTGGCGGCGCAATTCTGAGTTCAGATGGTGCAGGGTACCTGTCGCGGAGCTCGTCCCCGCGCTCGGCCAGCAGCGCGTGTCCGGCGCACGTGCACAGCAGCATCTCCACGTCCTGCGCGGGCGGCGCGTAGCGCGGCGTCTGGAAGTCCAGCAGGCGCACGGCCGGGCCGTCCGCGCGCACCATCATGTTGCTGATCCACAGGTCGCCGTGGCACGCCACGTTGCGGAAGCGCCGCGACGGCCCCACCAGCCGCCGCCCGATGGCCTTGAGCGCCTCCGGCAGCCGCGCGCTCGCCCAGCGCAGCTCCGGCACCAGCCCCGCCACAGCCGCCAGCGCCTCCACGCTGCGCGAGAAGTACGTGGACAGCTCGTCCCCTGCAAACCCCACGGGAAGCACTTAGCCCATTGACATCTGCCTCCAGCCCCAAACGCGCCTCCACGCAGCGCGAGAAGTACGTGGACAGCTCGTCCCCTGCAAACCGCACGGGAGGTACTTAGCACTTTGACATCTGCCTCCAGCCCCAACCGCGCCTCCACGCTGCGCGATATGTATGTGGACAGCTCGCCCTCTGCAAACCCCACGGGCGGTAGTTAGCCCTTGGACATCTACCTCCGGCCCAGGTCCACGCACGAGTAGCGACAGTGCGAGTAGTACGCAGACAGCAATCTCTTTGCAAACGACGCGCACTCTTTGACCTCTGTTTGCAATTTTTCTATTTTATTCTGGTACTGCATCGCTTCAATGCTATTTTCATTTAGGTTAAACTAGTTTTACTGTGTACGAGTAGTAAATTGATGAATGTCAACGGAGAACGAAATACTGGTGACATAATTTAGTGAGCATTCCAGATTTCCAGAATCCATTGAAAGCGCTGCTAACAAGCGACCTCAAACATCACGTGATGTAAGGCAACCGACGCTCGCCCGATGGCTTCCGAGATTCAAAACAGCGGCCAGCGCGGCCAGAGTCTTTCCTATCTTTCTCCGAGCGCTCGACAGGTGTAACTACGACCTGCTTTTCGCAGAACGCACAGCTCTGGTCACGAGTCATGGTAGTTTCTTAGCCTTATCACCCTCTTAACAATAAACTAGAGATGGTCGGGTCTATTAGATCAATTGATTTCCCGTTCTAGTGAGATTTGTTTCCAATGGAAACTCGTCTACCGCGAAAGGAGCGGGGGCGCCGATCAAATTTAATAGTGAAGCGCCAGCTATCTACCAAATTGGGCTGCGTTTCTAACTTAGCATACGTCTCTGAGACTCGTAAGACTGAGGAGCAGTTTCATTTCTTGCCGGATTGTCCGTCTAGGCGCGAACAACCGACGCCTTCCCACGTACCGAGTCGATTACTTCTAGGCTGTCCGGGTGACGCCGCGTCGTTGGCAGATAGGCCGACGTTCCGCCCGTCCCGTTGCAGGCTTCTTCAGGGTAGTGACACAATAAAGTTCCTCCTCCGGTGTTGTATCTTTTTCATCTTAGGGGTCGGGTAACGCGAGTGCGCCGTGATTGGCGGAGAGGTCCCTCTGATTGGCTCGCGGTCTGGGCCAACCCGGGCCTCGCACCCGCCGTCCTAGAGATCGGACGGTGGAGAACAGTCCCCAATCACGCCAATCACGGCGCACTCGCGTTACCCGACCCCTAAGCTGAAAAAGATACACCACCGGAGGAGGAACTTTATTGTGTCACTACCCTGAAGAAGCCTGCAACAGGACGGGCGAATCGTCGGCCTATCTGCCAACGACGCGGCGTCACCCGGACAGCCTAGAAGTAATGGACTCGAGCCGCGGAAGCCTACGTGTACGTACCGAGTCGGTCGTCGAAGAGCGTCGGGCGCAGCAGGTGCGGGAACCGCGCGTCGAGCGGGACGCCGCCGCGCTCCTCCAGCGCGAAGGAGCCTGCGTGGAAGGCGGCGAGGGCGTCCAGCGCCGCCGCGCACTCCTCGAAGCCCAGCAGTTGGTGGTTGCCGAGCGACCGGAAGCCGGCCGCCGTCAGGTCCTCGAGCAGCAGCAGGTCCGGCCGCGCCACGAAGCAGCGCGGCGCCCACGCCGCCGCTGGGCACGACGCCGACAGCGGCGCGGGGGCGGGGCTGTCCACGAGGGTGCGTTGGTGGATAGGGGTGTGCATGTCGTTGGGGGTGTGGCTGGGTTTCGACTGGCGGCCGTCTTCGGGCCGGTCGTTGCCGTTGGTGGCGTTGCTACTTTCAGGAGTGTGGATGTCCCGTGGACAGGACCTACTTTCAGGGGTGTGGCTACAGTTTGGAACGCGTGTGTCGTCGGGAGCGGGCATGTCTTCTCGACCCGTGCTGACCGTGGAAGCGAGATTTTCGTCGGGGGTGTGGGAATCCTTTGGGCCGCCGATGCCAGTGGTGGCGTGTCGGTGGGCGCAGTCGCCGTTGCTGCTGGGGAACGGCGCGCCCTCGCGCAGGGCGGCCTCCATCTGCGGGAAGAGCTGCCCGAAGACGACGGCCTCCACGCGCGCCATGGCGGCGGCGAAGGGCGACGCTTCGCCGCGGGGCGGGCGCTTGGCGTAGAGCGCCACCTGCCGGCGGAGCGCGTCCCGGCCCCCGCGCACCGCCACGCGCAGCGCCACGCCCTCGCCCACGAAGCCCAGCACCTGCGCACGCCAAGCGACGTTCACGGATTGGAGCAGTAACATAAATAAATGAAGAATAAATTGCTTTTTTAAGCCATCGACACCTGTGTTGACTGTCAAGTAATAGGTTAACGTTAGTCGTATTAACACAATTTTTTTTTCTTTCGTTAATCGGCTGACTAGGACCACGCATGCAAGCATCCTGCATTTAACGTGACTCAGTTTTTTATTTATTATCGCGGTGGCAGGTGCTTGCAACAACTTTTTGGGGGGACCAGCATTTTTTAGCTGGATCCGATTTTTATCCCCCACGGTTGTTAGCCCTGGGGGTATGGAAGATGAAATGATGATGATGATAATGGGGGTGAAAGGACAACACATACAGACATACACAAACACAAATACGCCCATGCCCGAGGCGGGACTCGAACCCACGATCTTCTGGTCCGAAACCACTCCGGCACTACTGCCTTAGCGATCTCGGCCATCTGATCGGCATTAACACAATTATTATTATTATACATTTTCTGGCGGTTGGTAATTTAGCACATATTATGCGGCACATATTTCTGGCGGTTGGTAATTTAGCACATGTTGCACCGGAAGATTTGCACGTGTTATATTCCGGGAGGTGGCAATGTGGAACGCGAGTTACGACACCGACGTGCACGTCGTCTTGCAGGGTTTTCCTCCTCAGGTGTCTTCTTCTAGCGGGGCACTGCCCTAGCCGGGTCACGTTCTAAGCTTCCGATTGCTCTACCGATCAATGCGGAGTGTGTTGTAGTGCATCTAAATAGGTGTGTGTTAAGGGGAAAGGAGGAGGAGGAGGAGGAGGAGGAGGAGGAGGAGGAGGAGGAGAAAGGAACAATGATGATGAAAGAAAGGTCGCGTATTTGCGTTCATCCGATTGTTAGGATCCAACTCCTGCATCCACCTGGTAATAATTGGAGAAACCACGGCAATCTACTGTTAAGAGCAGTCGGAAGCCAGAATTCCAGCCAGTGTGTGCAGTGTGAAGGCCACGTTTTGTTCTGAATTACGCTCAATTAGTTATGTCGTTTAAAGTTTTGTGACCATTTTTACCTAGACATGTCTTTCAAGAGATGTGTGCTGTTATGTCACAGTAATTACTTGAATGTTCGAAATGTGTCCGTTTTCGGATTTTCGATAGATGAATCCGTAAACAGAAATTAGTTGCGAGCAATATATTGCTAGGATTTTTGCCCTACCAGCAGTTTAAAAGTATTTGTAATTACTTTTGAAATCTTGTTGCATTATTGAAATCATTATTTTTTGTGTTGTACGCGTGTACACTTTGCATAATGTGTAAAAACGAATGAAAATAATTTTATCCAAGCAGTGTAATAATGTTACGTATAAAACTTACACGATCATTCTATATCAAGGAGTAACATATACGCCCTTTATATTTTGAAATTTGCTCATTTGCTATTTTAAGAAGTTAAATATTTCCCATTTTTAAATATATTTAATTCATTACTATTTTCATGACTATAATATGTATGGTGTCTTTAGTTTAAAACAAATTCTAATGTATTACATCGCCCAACTGTGCGTGTTGCATTTCCACCCTGAAGATATTATTCACTTTGTGGAATATTTGAATGACGTAAAATGCAAGATGAAAACAGCAAAATTGTCTTTATCAAGACAGAAAAATGTTGTTTGTCTGCCTGTACTTGGCGCGACACCCTGCGAAAGGGGCAGGGCCTACCAGCAGCGTGCCGGCATCACGACCATGGGTTTAAGGGGTACGTGTGGTTAGCACGAAGACTTTCCCACGCCACTGCCCTGAGGCCTTGTCACTGCCCGCCTTGTCACTGCCCTGAGGAAGCCTGCCACATGTCAGGCGAAACGTCGGCACCCCAGCCAATGACGCGGCGTCTCCCGGATTGCCGAGAATTCATATTCTGGTCTTCTCAACCTGAGAAGTGAGTTTTCTCATCGCCACACAGATACATGGGACTTTGCAAGGACAACGCACACTATAATCTTACTCGACCGGGAATCGAACCCGGGGTCACGTCATAGAAAGCGAGCACGCTGATCAATAAACTAAACCGCGAGGGCAATAAATGTTATTCCAGCTATATTTACAACGCACCCAGTGTGCGATTCTTCTGGAAGACCATACTGAGGAGACTCCAGTAATAAGCGCGTTAGACGAGAAATTTCTCAATTGGAATTATCTCAATCGCTGAAGTGAATATTGTTGTTTTGTTTTGTGAAATACATCAGTTTTGGTGAATTGTAGGTACTGATTTTTAAATAATATTTCATTATGAATTAATAAAATGTTTCTCATGACGTTATGATTATTCTAATAATTGGTAAACATGTGACATTCAAGGGTTTGAACAATTTTATAAAAGTCTTCGTGCTAACCACACGTACCCCTTAAACCCATGGTCGTGATGCCGGGACGCTGCTGGTAGGTATAAATGTAAGTTTTATTATTCATTCTATGAAATGCTCTTATACTTCATTTTAATTTGAAATATATATAAAAATGGTATGTTGTTCTGGAAAAATTTGGTGTTTTTCTTCATTTACCACAATTAATAAATTGGACTCTGAATAATAAAAACACAGATTTAATATTATGGAGTGTATTCCTTTATTTTTAATTGGAGTATGTTAATAAATAATAGGATATAAAAATTGATTCAAGTTATTCTATTATACCACTTACCACTTACGTGCCACTTCTATTGAAGATAATTCAGCTTTCCAAACTATTTTGTGGAGAATGCGTAAGTAATTTGTTCTGCTCAATAATTTTAAGAGCACTTAATAACAGGAAACCAAAGTTAGATCAATAGTGTTTTATCAGAAATCAGAGGTAATGTAGTTCTACAGTTTTTCACGTGTGACGTGTGTACTTTAAGTTGTAGAATGTTTTCAAGAATGCATCTTCAATTTATTTACATTCAGTTTCTTCTATTCGGTAGTGTGATGTATTTTATAACAAGATAAACATGTTTTTTTAATTGGACAAGGCAAATTTTGCTCACAGCTTGTTTAATAATAATAATAATAATAATAATAATAATAATAATAATAATAATAGTAATAATAATTTAATAAGTGACAATTTTCTTTGGCAATATATTTATTTTTCCTAGCACTGAACATTGAGGGAAAAACTTGCATCCAAATACTAACGCGAAGCAGACAAACGCCGGTGCAATCGACCTAAATGTCATGACGTCATTGGTTCGCGAAGAGGCCTTGAGTAATGGCGGTGTTGTCCGGAGGCCTTGAGTAGAGGTGGTGTTGACCTGACGTGCCGATGACGTCATCTGAACGGACGGAACGACATGTCGGAATGTCCAGAAGATCTTTCCTTCCTTCAACCTTTTTTTGCGAACGGTGGTAGGTGCGGTTCGTTCCGTCGGGAACTTGACGGCTTTGAGCGCGCACCCTTAAGGAAAACTAGGCGATGGACTTAAAAAAAAACTTCGTCCGCCCATGCTGGCCCGGCCTGTGCGCGCCGGGCTTAAGGAGAACGCTCGCAGGAAGACGCGGCTCTCAGGAAAAGAAACTCAACTCCCGAGGTTCCCCGAGGGGAATCCCCGCGCACAAGGCGGTGGAACGGGGGCGTATAAAAGGCTGAACGCAGACTCCAGCGCCAGATCGCTGTTGTCGCCGGGAAGAGGAGCTCCAGGGGTGACGCAGAGGGCTTCTCTACAAAGCCTCGTCCATCAAACCACGACCGATTACTTACAGGTAACACGTCTTCCAAACACTCCAATAGTTGCATGTAGTTCAAAATAGCCATTCGCAAATATACTTTTTTGCTCATCCTAGTCTATTGAATGTTGATAGGGGATAATATTTATGATGAATTATGGCGTTTGCCACACATCCGACGTTCATACGGTTGCCAGAAATACTGTCTTAAGAATACAAGTACTCGTTTAAAACGTATACAATTTTCCTGTCTTTTTTCTGGTGTACTCTATTGTACTATTTTTACTTTCTCGCCTTACTTCGTATGAAGAGGAAGTATTGTAATCGTTCTTCGGGAATCGGCGATTTTTCGACGGAAGAACTCTTGTTGTCGGGCTTTGATAACGAAAAAATACATGTAGTAAATTAGATAGTGCCGCTGTATGTAGTAAATTACTTCCTCTAGCAGGTTGTGTAAGTCAGAAGTGACATTTGGTGGGTTCTTGAAATCGAAAAATCTATTGACAGTAAAACGCCTTTCTATGATCAACGCTAGTGACTAACCATTAGCAAGATTTTCACCACAACTGATCTTCCCCTATCGATCTGACTATGTCGCTCTCCTTCAATTTGAAATCGATGTTTTGATTTTTAGTATTGGATGAATGCATCAGAAAATGACCATTTAAGCGCGTGATCATGAATATCTTGCAATTACATCGCCATTACATTGCAATAAAATCAATCACATTCATGTAAAACGGTATGAATATAAATTTATAAATGCCACAGAATAGTTCTATTGTGACAGTTAATGTTTCAAGCTGCATTGTCTGTTTAAAATTTAAATAATTTTGACAGTGCCCACCATTGAATGACCAAATGTTTCCAGTAGTTGACCGGACGGGCACCAGTAAATGACCACCTACCATAGAACTTTATGAACACGTGGAAATTATACTTTCCTTTCCTTAACACATAGTGTATTATATTCCCATCACTCCCAAAATGGAGCGATGCCTAGCACGAACAATGCCTAGCACGAACAATGCCTTTGTGTTGTACGTGTGTGCAAAAATAAGCACGCGTAACGAGCGCTAAACTTAATTCGGGCGTTGATGGGTTAAATAGGCATATCGTTTTTCTTTTGTTTTTGTTTTTTAACAAAATGTTGCGTAGATGACGCAGCGCGTCTCGAAGCGACTTCGCCATTGAGCAACGAGATCATTTATTATATAACATTATAGTCATCTTCGATTTAGATTAATTGCTACTGATAATGAATCTACACTAGTAGCAGGAAAACGAATAATTTTCACGATAAGCCTGCTTATTATCAAATAGGAAATGTAAAAAAACCTTGAAGAAAGTAACAAAAATACTTTTTGTAAACAATAAGAATGAATGAATACAGAAAATGAATTCAACTCTTACAGAAAATCTGCAACAAAGAAAATAGATTTTCATTCTAAATGAATTATATATTATAATATTTTAGTGAAAGATGGGCGGTTATTTTTTAAACACAAACAAGCATCCTTTTCTTCCATTTCATTACGTATAACATGATTACCAATCCAAGCAAGGAACTCAGAAAACACCAGACTCCTCAGGCTCATTAATATCGCTATGTTTGTACCATATTTGGTCAATGTTTTCTGATCATTTCCAACGACCTTTGCCAACGATTTTCATTATCTTACCTTCTGATTCAGCTTCTTTCGTCACTGTTTCCTAGATAATATTGCATCATATATTTTACTATAACATAATCATTTTCATCTAAATTAACAGCGCGCATCTCACTAGCAGTAGAGCGAGTTGCCAGCATTCTGAAATCCGTTTTCTGAAACATCTGCAGCAAGTAACATTTCATCGGAATTTGACTCAATATTTCTCTCCCAATCTTTTCACCTTTTTCTGAAGATAGATTTTTTGCAGTTTCTCCTTCTTTTTTACATTTTTGCTTTGCATTTTTTCTGTTATTTTCTCTTCAATTATTTCCATGGTGGCTCTTTCATTTTTGTGAAGTCGCTTCAAAGGGAATTCGTTCCCTTTTCCTTTCCCGTTGAACTTTGTCATTCTCGTATTGTGGCCAGTGTATGTAGATGATTACACCTAACATCATTGACAGCTTGTGATTTAGATTCTGTAACTACATGAGAAGAAGTACTTACAGGTTCCTCAGTAATATTATTTTCTGACACTTGAAGTGCTGCAGTAAGCGGTAATATCTAAGTTCATTTTTTTGTGACTTGTGGTTTTCTATTGATGGTTTTGTAATGAGTGGCTCCCGCCCCCCAAAAATTGTTCACTTTCGGGTTCAATTCCATTTTATTCTGATGCAGTGAAATTCTGCAATACTTAGTGGCATCTCCTTTTCTAATATAATGAGCGCGGTCTCAATGGTATTATCATTTGGAAATGGTTCTTGACATAACAGTTCTTGCCCCCCTGGCTGCAATGCATTTACCATAGTAGACACTAACAGAATCAACAGGGAATAACCCGCACCCTTCAAAACTCTTCTTGGTGTTAATCTCCCGATAATTTTTGTAATCTTGTATTCGGAGAATTTTTGTAAATAAGGCTGCAAAATTCACTTTCGACTCCAGCCCTTGTGACACCTTATACTACTGCTACAGCTGCAGACGTACAAGTATCACCCTCTGTATTGCGGAACGTGAGTACTATCTCCTTTCCTCCTTTCGACAATATTTCACTTTGGAATATAGGTAATTTCAAAATAACATTTTTCTTTCCTTATTAGCATACACGCATTCACTCGTTATAACCCGTAAATGACTATTGTTTTCCAGTGAATGACCTACATGAATTGTAAGCCAGTCTGGACTGCAAACTGGTAGCAATGCTCTTTTAGAACTTCCAGTGGTTTAGAATCTTCCGCAATGTATATGATATTATCAGAGTACTCAGTAAGGGAGCAAAGAACAATATTTTTTGTATCACCAGTGAAAGAACAAAATTATCATTCACTGAACACAGCCAAGGCAAGGCCTAGTGAATGACAACCCCAATCCGTGCATTTCAGGTTATATACGCATGTTTTCTCTAAAAAATGCATTTATGAGCTCTTAAGTGTCATAATTAACAACAACAACAGAAAACGCATCCAACAATACATAACAAATACTATTATTTAACTAGAAGTTTTTAACTTTCCTTATCGTAAAAACATACTGGATCAAAATGTTCTTACACCATGAGTAACTCGACACCCATTTCAAATTCAATCTCACGTGTTTACGGCTAATCAGTCACAGAAGAACTAACAAATACCTTGGTCTTGACAAACCATATCACTTTGATTGGCGCAGAGACCTTGGGCGCTTATTTTAAACATTTTTAGTGAATATTGGTCATTTACTGGTTCCGGGCATTCACAATCCTACTTTACATGAAGCTTTGATACCAACAATTCATTTTCAGAATTTTTTCAAAAGTGACTCCAAATTTTAAAAAAAAATTCAGATTAAGCAAAAGACACATAAAGAAATTGCGCAGGTCGGATTATCGTTGCCCTTATTGAATGTTTGAAAATTGTAAAAGTTTAAACTTTTTTGGCGATTTCCTTCAATTACAATAAGGAAGCTAAATTTTTGTTATAATGAAGTCCATTCATCAAAACAGATCATCAAAGAAGGTAATGTTCAATTTTTTCAAAGATATGAGTAATTTTTGAGTAATTTTGCTTGAAACATTTTCATTTTAAAAATTTTAAACAATTTTGTACAAAACGGGTCCAAATTATTTACACATTATCATGGTATGTAGCAAATAACAGAGAAGAAAGTGTTGCTGATCCCGAACTCTATTTTCAAAAATTGAAAACAAATCAGAATTGCAAATTAGAATTCCCCTCGATTTTTTTGACGCAGTGTCAGTTTGCAAAATTGTCACAGAGCGGTTTCAAATTATTCAAATTATCCTCATTGTTGCCGAATATGATTATCGTATGAAGATCATATTCTTTTATATATATATATATATATATATATATATATATATATATATATATATATATATATATATATATATATGTATGCGCACCGCGCGTCCGTGTCGTGCGAGCGTGTGCAGACGCGGTACTCACCTGGCACCTACCTCTCACACGGCGCCAAGCACGATTATGAGCTAACAGCGTGGACTGAACTGTCGGCTATAGGCGCGCACAGCACACACACATATCGGCGTCAACTCACACGATGTAGCCAAAGGGCTACTAAAAAAAATTCTGGAGAACCACCTCGTACGAGGAAATGAAGGATCGGCCGAATGATGAATGACAAAGCGATATTAGTTTAAATATTGATTTAATTAATGAGGATAAATGATAATGCATCTTGGATTAAAATGTAAACTTACAATCTAAGAAAGGACATGAACACAAAACAATTATAAACCTACAATATACAAAATGCGTTCGGTGAATTACTAATAATAAAAAACTAAATCTAAAACTTAATCAATGATTTACAAATGACAATTCATAAATTAATTGACACAAAGTGACTTAGAGATCCATAATCCAATGAATGATCCTTAATGATAATGAGGAACAGTTCAATCCTAATAATGCTGATTAATGCCGATTAATGTTCTATTGCTTAATATGAGCTTGAACAGGCTTAATATGAGCTTGGCTCGGCACTTCGGAAGCAGAAAACAGCCGTGGTCCAATTCATATGATGTGGGCAGCCTCAGCTCTAAGAAATGCCGAGATGGGCGGCCCTATCCCCGACAATCGGCGATGTGGGCAGTCTGCGGCCCTGAATGCTATACCATGACGAGTCCGCTCCACTCCTGTCACAAGTCCCGTCCTCACATGTCTCGCCTTCACATGTCTCGCCTTCACATGTCTCGCCTTCACATGTCTCGCCTTCACATGTCTCGCCTTCACATGTCTCGCCTTCACATGTCTCGCCTTCACATGTCTCGCCTTCACATGTCTCGCCTTCACATGTCTCGCCTTCACATGTCTCGCCTTCACATGTCTCGCCTTCACATGTCTCGCCTTCACATGTCTCGCCTTCACATGTCTCGCCTTCACATGTCTCGCCTTCACATGTCTCGCCTTCACATGTCTCGCCTTCACATGTCTCGCCTTCACATGTCTCGCCTTCACATGTCTCGCCTTCACATGTCTCGCCTTCACATGTCTCGCCTTCACATGTCTCGCCTTCACATGTCTCGCCTTCACATGTCTCGCCTTCACATGTCTCGCCTTCACATGTCTCGCCTTCACATGTCTCGCCTTCACATGTCTCGCCTTCACATGTCTCGCCTTCACATGTCTCGCCTTCACATGTCTCGCCTTCACATGTCTCGCCTTCACATGTCTCGCCTTCACATGTCTCGCCTTCACATGTCTCGCCTTCACATGTCTCGCCTTCACATGTCTCGCCTTCACATGTCTCGCCTTCACATGTCTCGCCTTCACATGTCTCGCCTTCACATGTCTCGCCTTCACATGTCTCGCCTTCACATGTCTCGCCTTCGCATGTCTCGCCTTCGCATGTCTCGCCTTCGCATGTCTCGCCTTTACATGTCTCGCCTTCACTGTCTAAATCTGAATTTGCTTCTGCTGGGGCGCGGTGGTGCACACGAATATATAGAACCCGCCACTCCCTAGAGCGGGGGTGGCTACCGCGTCGGCGTGGCGGAGGGGGCTGGTCTAAAGTGGAGGGGGGCTCTCTGCGCCACCGTGGGAAAGGCTGACAAAGCCTCTAAGACACCGGGCGGGGCCGCGCGGTGTACTTACAGCCGAGCCCGACTTAGGGTCCCTTCCCACGTCGCGACGGCGGTGCGTTTCCGGGCGCCGCGGCTCGTAGCAAAGCATTGGTTTGAATGGAGGCCTTCCCACGTGCAGCGGGCGGGCGCTGCTGCGACAAGCAGCGGAGAACTCTCGCCACGCGAAGCGGAGGAGGACGTACGCGCCACCGCTAGCAGACCACAGCTTTAAGGGCCCCTTCTCACGTCGCGACGGCGGTGCGTTTCCGAGCGCCGCGGCTCGTAGCAGAGCATTGGTTTGAATGGAGGCCTTCCCACGTGCAGCGGGCGGGCGCTGCTGCGACAAGCAGCGGAGAACTCTAGCTACGCGAAGCGGAGGAGGGCGTACGCGCCACCGCTAGCAGACCACAGCTTTAAGGGCCCCTTCTCACGTCGCGACGGCGGTGCGTTTCCGAGCGCCGCGGCTCGTAGCAGAGCATTGGTTTGAATGGAGGCCTTCCCACGTGCAGCGGGCGGGCGCTCCTCCGGCAAGCAGCGGAGAACTCTAGCTACGCGAAGCGGAGCGGAGGAGGGCGTACGCGCCACCGCTAGCAGACCACAGCTTTAAGGGCCCCTTCCCACGTCGCGACGGCGGTGCGTTTCCGAGCGCCGCGGCTCGTAGCAGAGCATTGGTTTGAATGGAGGCCTTCCCACGTGCAGCGGGCGGGCGCTCCTCCGGCAAGCAGCGGAGAACTCTCGCTACGATACAGCAGGGAACTCGCACGATAAAAAAACATTCTGGACCCACACATTTTCCCTTAATTCGCTTGTGATTCGCGTACCTGTGCGTCGCCCGCGGTCTCCGCCGTCCGCACGTCCTCCAAGGAGAGATCCGCGCCCTCGCCCTCGCCCTCGGCCAGCCCCAGGCAGCGCCGCGCGGCCAAGAGCCACTCGCCGTCCGAGAGCAGGTCTCGTGCCGCCATCGTCAAACAATCCGCGCCCTCTCTGGTCCACGTCTTATATGCCACATGCCATGCGTACCGTTTGCGCAATGACGTTTGCGTAACGCATTAAGCGCGTTAAGCTAGCGTTAAGCGCAATGACGTTTGCATGTCGCTCGTTGGCCGGGGAGGGTAAAGTTACGAAGGCGAAAGAAGCAGTGTAATCAGTAGGGCTCGGATAATTACTCATAAAAAATGGAAAATATGTATGTAATAATGAGATTTAAAACAGGTATATATGGATTAACAACGCAGAAAAGGTGCGGCTATGTACTATACAAAACCTACTGTTAATTCTTTAATATCAAGCGTTAAAAAGGGTTTATTAAATCTCCAAGCAGAATCAGTTTATTTATACAATTGGCTCTGGAAGTTCCACTTTCTCCTAAATCGATTACGAGATGGGGAACCTGGTTAGAGGCTTCCATACATTATCGTCAACATTTTGTCATTATTGAGAATGTATTGAAAAAACTTAATAAAAATGAAGAAGGAATCGTTGTTGAAGCGAAGGTTGTTATATGTAGAGATGTAATAGAGGTGGACTTAATTTATACAGAGTGAACGACGGAAGTTGGCCAATATCTTGAGAACGGTTTCGAGCTTCAGTAGCTCTGTATGCATCTTGGTTTGGAGAAGTTTGCTGTTGTTCACGTTAGGAGAGGTCACGTCCAGAATAAAGAGAATGAACCTCATTTGATGAAAGATTTGAGAATTCAAGAACTCTTCAATGGCGATGAATATAAGTATCTGGGTCTCCAGCAGCTCCTAGGATCTGCAGATGAGAAAATAAAGAAAACATGTGGAAAGCAATGTTCTCTCTCGGCTTACGAAAATCTGCAAGTTCTGAATTAATTCGAAAATCAAATTTACAGGAATTACCCCTGGGCTCTCTCAGCAGCATCACATACATTTGGAATTATCAAGTGGTTTGAGACAGCTTTGCAAGCTTTCGACAGAAAAGTTAGAACACTTTTGTCAAAATATCGGATGCGTCATTCTCGAAGTTCTACCGAATGGTTATATCGTTCAAGACACTATGGAGGACATGGATTGTTAAGTCTAGAAGTTATGTGCCGCCAGCAAGAAAAACAGCTCAAAATTATTTCATCAACAACGCAACCTTGACGACCATCTGCACACAAGGTCACGGCTCTTAAGCTGATCCAAGAAGACCACAATACAAGTTTTCCGAAATCTGAGGACCGAATTGAGCAGTAGAGATCAAATGAACTCCATGGCAGATTTGCTATAGCCCTTAGAAGTAACTCAATCCACATGAAGAGAGCAACTGAATGGTTGAGAACCGCTGAGCTTTTGGCGAGACGGTGCTGGCCACTCAAGATCAGGTTGTAACCTCTAATAACTACAGGCAATATATCATGAAAGAGAGAATTAGTGACAACTGTCGCCTGTGTAAGAAGGCTATGGAATCTATTCAACACATCTACAGTGGATGTTCTCAGTTGGCACGAACAGATTATTTACAACGTCATAATAATGTAGCCCAAATCATCCACTAAGTTCTTGCCAAAAGGTTGGACCTGATAAAGAAAAGCTTGCCTTACTAAAAACATCAGCAGGTAGATACTGCTGCCAACCAGCAATATTGTGCGTAAGGTACTCTCTGTTAGTCATTGAAGAGGAACCTGAGTGCAGTGGAATAAGAACTTCTGTCTCACCATTTGTTTTGTCGTTCTGTTCTTGAGTTATATCTGAAAACTCCGAACGTGCGTGAAATTTTGAAAAATTATAATTATAATAATAATAACCATATACAACTATTGAGACTGTGATGAACTGATGTCACTATCCTAGAAAATCGTCTTGATATTCTGCTGTTGTACAAAAGGAAAGAAGAAGTTCTCATAATGGATGTCCCAATTACACTCACTAACAACATTAGGACTACATACTGTGCCAAAATAACAAACTACAAAGACCTAGTTGACGAAATAAAAAAAACTCTGGAAAATAAAGTAAGTCACTATCCAACCCATAATAGTGTTGGCCCCAGGAATAATCCCCCAATCTTCCAAATCTCAATTGGAAATACTGGATACAGCAGGAACACTGAAGATGATGTAGAAGTCGGTGATTCTTGACACGTGTAATTTAGGGAAGAAATTCATGGGTGAAGAACTAAAACATATAAGTGAACTACACCATGAATTTAGTGAACATTTATTAAACTAAAACAAGAACAATGCCAAAAGTAGAATAAAAAATTAAATTGTTATTAATGTGTGTAATTTGTAGTTCTAGTTGTATCTTTTTTATTTATTTGTTTTTCGTAAAATGCGTAAAAATATAAAATGTAATATAAGTACTTGTAATGCTCTATTAGTAATAATTAATCACCTAAGCCCTGTGCTTCTTGCCTTGGACGAATCACGGTGTTTCATGTACCAATTTATAATTGAGAATAAATAATAATACCAATGATAACAATAAAGGCAATAATAATAGCATTAACTCTACATTTATAGCTCTACAGATATTTTAAAGTAATAAATACACGACTTATTAACTACACTGTAATCCACGTCAATTCATAATACTTGCACTTCACTTCTCTTTCTACTTTTCTATTGCACTACACTTCCCAACACGTCACCTTACTTCAATACAAATACATTGAATTTTATTACATTGTGTATTTAATAAAGCAATGAATTTGATAGTAATAACAATAATAATAGCTAAAAAACAATACGAAATAAAGAAATCAAATTTTGAAATTTAGTCGATGCTTGTGATCCTGACGTACTAATTGAATCTTTGCTAACGGAGGAGATAGCTAATTCTGACGTTTTCATCCGAATTACTGATTGCTTAGGAGAAATAGAAATACTAGAGGTGGGGGTATTCATTTGTGTTAAGCATGCAATAGATATAAGGAGAAATTGGGCCAGTAGAGAGTTTGAGGTTGTGGGGATATAAATTAGTGATTCAAGGAATGTGTTAGAAATTGTGGCTTGCTATGTGCCACCGAATGAAAATTACGTTATTTTGGAATCAATTTCTGAGAAAGGAGTTTCTTTAGTTCGTCTTGAAGTGTGATACCAAGCGGAAATTGGGACCTCCCACAAATACACTTTCATTAGAAAAACTCTAAATAAATTCTTGGCTATCCGAGAGAGGCCGCGTCGTTGGCTGAGAGGTCGACGTGTTGTCTGACATGTCGCAGGCTTCCTCAGGGCAGGGTCCTGGCCCTGCCCTCAGGAAGCCTTCCTCACTGCCCTGAGGAAGCCTGCGACATGTCAGGCGAAACGTCGGCCTGTCAGCCAACGACGCGGCGTCTCCCGGATAGCCAAGAATTTATGGATTCGAGCCGCGGAAGCTTACGTGTGCATTAGAAAACCTCTCCATGCTAGGGTCCCAACATGAACAAATTTCTTTGGGAAGAGCAAATCATTTAACGGATAAACTTTTAAACCTAACCTGGAATAAATCTTGATAAATGGTTGGCCGAAATCTTGAAAGTTCTGAGAGATTTTGAAAGGCATCCATCTGTTTAATGGCTCTGCGCCGAGAACGTCACCAAAAAATTTTATTCTGATAACTACGGAAACTCATTTTACCGTACCAAGCATAATATGAACCTCAAAAAGTTTTCGCATCTCTTCATGAATATTTGGTTTTGTCCCTTAATTGTGGACCAGGCAGTCAAAACGCCAATTATGTTGATTCACGTTCCTAGATGCGTGTCTTAAAAATGATTCACACGCTTTTGAAAGAACTCTGGTCCTGCATTTATTCAGAAACGCAAAAATACTTTGTTTCCCATGTGCGTTTGGAACTAATACGAGACTAGCACACCACGCAGATGGCTCTCCAGCTTCTATAATGTGTATTTTCACCATATTGTTGGGCATAGTTTTTATTTCAACCATTAGCAGATATGGAATATTTTGCTTTATAGTAAATGCTAATGGCCGGTCATACTCCTTCAGTCGAATTGTGTGAAGTTTCTTTAACATTTCCAAAGTCTTCAAATAATTTTGAATATTATGTCTTTTAAGGATTAAAACACATATGGAATATATGATTTTCATGGAAAGCCTGAATGTGTGAGCGACAGATTTCGAGTTTCTCACGAAGTTTCCCTGTCAATAGGATTAAAATAAATCCATCGATTATTAAAGATAAATAAATATTGAAATTGGCCAAATATTGAAATATATAAACAGCAAAATTTGAGGCGCTTAACGTGACCATTTACCTTCACATACCTTATATGAGTCATTAGGCAAATGTAATTACTCTTGGAGTATAGAAAGTGTCTCTGAACATTTTCCCTAAGAATTTCATGATTTCGAAATTTCTTAATTGTTACATTCCATTGCTTGCTTGAAACTAATTGAATTGCTTCCATAAAAGCAACGTCTTTTCGATTTACCGTTACAAGAAATAAACCTTCACTGTTCTGTACTGTTCAACCTAAATAGGACATCGTGGTCTGCTTAGTTTTTTTTCGAAAAATTTGAGAGAGAATGTCCTGTTCCACAGAACGAATCACAAACTGCTTTATTTGACGACAATTTAAGGATAGGTGCGAGCGTTCACTACATTTCCCACAAACATTTTTGGACTCCTACATTACACGATTTATTATTTACATTAATAAATCGTGTGCTGTAGTTGTTATAAAGTTGTCGTGCTGTAATTCTGTAATTACGGCGAACAACACGTCTTCGCTGTTCGATTAACCTGCATGATTCCTACGAATTGGCATACTTCGCCATTTCACCGTTTGGTTTGTTTTATGATATTTATAAATTCTGTCACGTAATCACGATGTCTTCAGTCACGTAAATGCTATTACTTTGCGAACGTATTGCATGCTGTATTTTTACGTTAGGATGCATCTGCGAAGTTCATACTGAGTGTTATGAACATTTTAGGTCACTTTATATGTTAAGAAAGAAGAGGAAAAAAACGTCAGCTTTTGCTGAAAGCGAGAACAGAATATAGTTACTGTCCGGGGCAAAAGCAGTCTGCACGCAATTGAAAAAGACCAAAATGTTTTTCTTTGTTTATTGGTTCGGAATTTGAGAGAATTACGGAATTTACAAAATCATAAAAATTGAAATGGACTTAGAAAAGTATAAAAATAATCGCATCACCTAAAAAACCGACAAAGAGGAAATTAAGACAGTAATTGGGCTACTCCTTTTGACTGGAT
Organism: Gryllus longicercus; assembly: GCA_038098605.1. NCBI lineage: Eukaryota > Metazoa > Arthropoda > Insecta > Orthoptera > Gryllidae > Gryllus > Gryllus longicercus. Next base: position 1,502,165 of record JAZDUA010000362.1, read on the forward strand.
CTGTGAAATCAGGGCATGAAAATTTTGTTGAATTGTGGAATGTGGACGTTATGTTTTTTTTTAATTCTATCTTACTGTGAATTTGAAAAAAATAAATTTTTGCTACGAAACATGGGCTTTGATGTGACAACACGTTTAGAGCAAAGACTGGTAGACAAATTAATTCCAATTAGAGAAATGTTATATGCTTTCGTGATGAATTCTCAGAACTGTTTAGCAACAAAATTTTTAATAATGTGTAAATTATACACATATCATTGTTAATATGGTAATAGAAGAATATTCCATTAATTTAATTTTTCATAATTGACCATGTATCATGAAAATAAAGTGGGGGTCTGAAGACACCTCATGTCACCACTTTTGCTTCAAAAAGTCACGTTACCACCAGTGTTAAACAACATTTTTACATAAATCTATTCTTCAAAATTAGTCATAAAAATGATGGCTCACACATTACTCGTATGATGTCAATCGAATCCTCCTCCGAATCGCTATTCCTGCAAAATCGTGAGCGCATTCTGCCAGCGGAGAACAATGCCGAGCCAAATGATAAAACTAGCGACTCACATGGCCAGAGACCCTACATTGAGCTTTACGAAGGGAAAACAGGCAACGCCTCGCCCACGCGATGGCCCCGAAGAAGAAGAAAGTAACTCGCTTTGCGTTTTGGGCGCGCAACGCTCGTTATTTCAAAATTACGCACTCATTATCTGTTAGTCCGCTTCCAAACTGGAATCCAATGGGAGTGGAATTTATATCATTTGAATTGAATTGAATTGAATTAATGTCTTATTTTACGTGACGAGACTCGGGCCATCAGGCCCGCTCTTCCGTCTGACCACGCAAATTTCGCTACGCTCCTTTCATCAACTAGCAGAGAAAGGAGGGATTTCTAGGGCGAGAAACAGGCGATTTGAATTTAGCTCAGAGGCGTCATTTAGGCTTGAGGATCTTTTACATGCAAGTAAATCTACTAACATGGGACAGCCGGCATTACTTCCCCTCCGAAGGAAGGCGTACGAAGGATTTTGTCGCCTTCAAAAATCCACGGCTTCGATAGGGTTTGATCCCGCTAACTTGGGTACAACAGTCCGGTACGCTAACCGTAAAACCATCGCCTCCGCCATCGCCGCCGCCGCCGCCGCCATTTGACGACTAAATTTTTAGCAAGCATACATATATTATTAAGTGGTCACTGAAAAAGATTGTAGAAGAATTAGAAACCATAAAATTATTAAAAGCCGCTTATTAAGAAAACTTAATTTAAAGGTTGGTGTTATTATACTATCGGACAATATGACACAATTTTGTATTAAGACAACTCCTTTTATATATCGCCGGATTTGGTCTTCATTAAATGTCCGCAATTTGGTAATTAACTTGTTACACAATAGTACTTCTCTACTATCTATTTACATTGTTTACTTTCAGGAATTTTGAATGGCAATGAACTTCATGCTCAGACACATTTATGAACCACGCAATTGTGGGAAGCCTAAGAATGTGGTCTGTCACCTTGCACTTGTACCCGTATGCGTATACTGGAGATTCCCTTGCTGACGCAAGATCTTAAAAAACGTAGATAAGAGAACGAAGTAAAACAGAGTAGTTCGAGGACGATTCCCTTGTCACGAAAATAAAACTATTACTACATAGCAACAAGCAAAATGTTATACATTTACTTGTTCAAGCATACGACCTGCGTGTACACAGTATGTAATATGTAGACATGTTAATTGCATATGCATTTTTTCTTTATTCACGCTGTTTCTTTTATCACTCAATAAAAATATTGAAACAATAGAGGAAATAAAAAATAGGATACATGTAATCATTCTTTTAGACATTTAAGTATGCGATTATTTATTTTCGTTCAAGGGAAAACGTTATTCAGGTATATTTCTTTGTTTACTCTGCTGCTACGTAGCTCAAGGAACGGTTCAATGAAATAGAACAAAATAAACTAACTGTAATGATATTCACTTCTGAAGAATTATCCTCAAATACTAAGCTTTAATTGGTTCAACTTGTCAACATCCGTATTGTAATTATTATTATCATTATGCAATCTTATTACAATAATAATAATAATAATAATAATAATAATAATAATAATTATCATTATTATTATTATTTGTAGACATTTCCATTTTAATGTTAGAACTTGTTTTGAAAATTTAATGGTTACTCTCAGAGCAGAAAATTGTTTCTGAGTAAGTAAAATACAGTGACCGCCGCTTAATAGTATCCCTCCGGGACAGAGATAATAGACATTAACCAATTGGTTGATAACACTTAACGAAATATTCTAATTGAAGGATATCCAATGACAAAAAAGCTACGTAGTTTACTACGGGACAAACAACCATTCACAATAAAATTCACACTTGCCTTCATTATAATCATGCCTTAATTAAGAAAAGAAAAATTATTACAATTAAAAAACCTATTACAATCGTAGGCTCAGTTTTTACAATTGACATGTCTCTGATTAAAGTCTACTACTGGTTTCCACTGAAGATTTCATTAACACAAATCTCAAACTCACGATGTGTCTGGAAAACAACTGACCTGTGCTGGATACCGCGTCACAATTCTATTGATTCGTTAGAAGATGCCTTCCAAGGACTGAGACCGTCACTGGCACACGATACACGGAATCCACTTGCAGTTGCAAGTTTGCTATTACGAATAATTTCCTTCGTAGTAATAAAGAGCTCTAAATTTCAAAAATATATCGGCAATTTGGAAAATACTTCTAATATAATAGGATAAAAACAGTTTGGACTTTAAAAAGAAAAACACATTTTCCCTAAGAAATTAATCGAAAAATTGAAATATGACTGATAACAGTCAATTGTGGTCCTCCTATTTTAAATTACTCGTTAAAGATGCTGTACACGAATGAAATGATAAGGTAATGCTAATTTACTACAGGAAAAACTGGTGACACATTCTGTACCAAATGTTTCTTATAAAAGAATGACATCTGGTAGTCGAGTATGGAGCAAACGGAGAGAATTTACATCGTCGTCCTCATTCTCTGATCAGTATGTAATCTTGTAATTTCAAAATATAAGTTTATTTTTCGTCATTTCTTATTTATATATATATTTATTGTTTTTAGACGCTAATTACGAAGCATTTAATTTCATTTACACGGGTGTTATATTAATTTTATGCATTCAAAGTATTTTACATTAGTGACATATCATAATAAGAAATTTATTCAGTGAGTGAAAAATCAATCAAGAATGACTTGCGTGTGAATTACGCTTACTTGAAAATATATGACAATTCTTATCGAGTTAGGTCCGCTCTAGTGTAGTGACGGCGTAGCGAGACAGCGCCTTTGGTAGTGACAGGGAAATGATGCATGTGCGAGACTGAAAACATCATTTTCCCACCGCTCTCAACATTTGTGTTTCGATCGCAAGAAACTGAAGTGGGCCGCCGAAAACATTAGAATCCACTCTACAACGTTTCTTCAATGCATTAGATTGAGACAGTGCGGGTAGGCACAAAAGACTTCGTGTTGCCCTTTTTTCGACCTATCGTAAGTTTAGTGTAGTTGTGTTGCAGTTCGCACGCATTTCGCATTTTACTGCTATGTGTAAGTGGCTGGTATGGGTTCGTGTCGGACCTTAGTCAATAACCAAATCGGCTTTTGTGTTTCATTACGCTTTCAGAATATCAGAGGGGAGTGTTTGTCTTCTTTGTCCTATAGTGTGGACGTGTCGAGCTAATTGTTCGAGTATTACCGGAACTTCGTTGGATTGAAAGGCTTGATAGGTTTCGTTAAACGAAAGCCGTCTCCAGCATTGAGTGAAGGACGCGCCATCACGTTCCTTCCTGAGTACTTTTAACCATTTCCGAAACGGAAGGCATGCTATGAGCCGTAGAACTTTGTTCTGTAGTAGCTCAAGTGTATCCTTGTACTTCTGTGCTGTGGTTCTCCACGTTGCCGCAGTGTAGGTAGCCACAGGCCGGCGACACGTTTTATAGTGTGCCAAGCAAAGTTCCAAGTGAAGTGTAGGTTTCCTCAAGAGATGTTGTAAGAGTCGAACTCTTTGCTGTAATTTTGTTCGAATTCGCCTCACATGTAAATGCCAGGGCGTCCTTCGACCAAATGTGAGCCTAAGTAAGTTGCCTTAGACGTCCATGTCAGATTTTGTGTGACAAGTGTATTTTATTTTGATGGTGTGAAACGTTTAGTGTTTTTGTGTCTGTGACGGGTGTAACAGATTGCCTACAACTTTTCCGCTGAAAACGACAAGTGGTTTTGTTCCGCTCACTTCAGCGTCAGGTTCATCTGTTTTTGAAGTTTTTTCAATTTGTGGTCTAGGTTTATTCCTCTTGCTAAGATGGGTATATCATCAGCGTAAAGGTAAAGCCGTATTCGTGGTATATGTGGGATGTCATTGACATACAACGGAGAGAGAGGACGGAGCCCTGAGGGACTCCGGTCGCAATCCTCCGCTTTGAGGATCTCGCTTTGCCCACATTGACCACGAGTGCGCGGTTTGTGAGGAACGACTTAACCATTTCGGTTACGTCTTGTGGAAGGCAGCGCCGAAGTTTGAGTGTACTGTGTGGTACTTTGTTAAAGGCTTGCACCAAGTCGAGATATATGACAGGTACATCCTGTGTCAGTAACAGATCATCGGAAATCTGCTGAGCCATGCGCAGTGCTTGTAGTGAAGCGGAATGGCCCGGTCTGAAGGCAAACTGTTCATCTTGGATGAGGTTCCGCGAGAGAACAGTTGCAGGAATTCGTGTGAGTAGAAGCCTCTCGAATACCTTTTCCATAACAGGAAAGAGAATGACTGGCCTGTGGCTCACGCAGCGATCGTGAGATCCTTACCGGGTTACGGAAGCATACAGGGAGATACTTGCGAATTTCCAATTTTCCGGAAAGTACCGCTGTGTAATACAATAGTACCGTCGTGTTGCCGTTTCCTTGACTGGTACTTACGTCTTTCCGGGCCTTATCTTTACCAATCTTTATTCTTCCAGGAATGGGGGGTAATATCTATTTATCTGTACTTCTTGATTTGGTCTTTCTACGCTTCTCTTGACCTTCCTATCTTCCTTCATTCGTTCGGTAGCTATTTCATCGGTTTTTAGAAGCTTTGTTTCGTCTTCAACGGTTCAACAGCACAATCTTCTCCATCTAGACTTCGTATCTTCCTAACTCTCGTGAGCCAACTTTCTTCTAGAATCTATTGCAATAGGCATGTCCGCTATTTAAACCCGATTCTCTTCCACGAAAATAAGGTCAATTAGGTAACGTAGGGCCAGGCATATCCAACTGGAGTTTGAAATCTCAGATTACTTCGATGTAGAGTTTTTTGAATACCGTGTCTGGCGCGGGCTTCCACCACTGGTCTGGAAGTCACCAGGTTCCCAGGAAGAACGGCTGACATTGCCAAAATAATCTGTGGGAGCGAGAGATATTTCCGTCGGGAGAACGTAGACATTTACAAGGCAGCCTACACACGCGCCTCTAATCAAGTGGTTTTAAACGTGTTTTAGGAAGTTACAAAATATCGTTTCAAGAATTAAAAATAATATCTTTTCAAATTAGGAAGATTATTATTTACTTTTCTGTCTATGGTCTTTTCAAATTCGTCTGACTGTATTTGGTCCTTAATTTAAAGATGGAAAATTATTATAAAATAACTGCTTTACATCAATATGTTACACGTGATACATAATGACAGCAACGTTTCGGAAATTAATTATTTTCATCTTCAGGCTTAATGTCAAAAACAAATATAAATAATTATCTTAATATATATTTTGTAGGCGTTTTGTATATTGTCCATTCCATCGAAACTATAACTACCGTCACTTTAAATTTCTTCCCTGGCGTCACTCCAACGCTGGCCTCGGCGGTTTATTCAAACACCAGGCTAGATAGGTTTTTCGCGCGACCTGCTGAATACTCCAAATACTCCTTGCGAGCTTTGACAAAGGCTCCATTTTGATGGATTTCCAAGCAAGCGTATGAACCGCTCTTGACTCGGTGATTCTCTTTAAATTGTTTTGAGACATCTGGGAGACAGATTTTATTTACTATGTCTTTGCATTAGGTCTTAATGATATTTTTTATAAATCCCAATACAATTACGAGTCTTCAAAATATTAACACAATATGTTCTGCTATGGTTTACATTCCTAACTCACTTGTAGGTAATACAATTAAAATGTAAATCACAAATTCTGTGGTCGCATGGTAAATACCCATAATTCATAATTACAGGTTTTAAGAAAATGAAGGTTATATTACGGAGTAAAATTCGATGAGTGGGAACTTGACAAATGGTTGTGATTATAAATTTGCATTTGACGAATTGTCTTTAAATACAAAGAATAATGGACATGTAGCTTACTTAAAGAAAATATTTTTAAATCATAGTAACTAGTGGTGCATTATTGTGTTGTAATATTATAACACTATTTGAACCCGCAAATGTTTTGTGATTCAAATTCACTAACATCGGCTGAGAAAGTTGTGAGCAGATCCATCATACCAAATTCAGCATTTTCGAAAAACAATTTTCCCTCCTTTTGAAAAAAATAACATGTGCAATTCATATTTAAAACAATAAATGTCATTACTTAAATATCTAATTTTGGATAACAGGTTTCATTAAAAATAAATCTCTATCTTCAATATTGTAATTCTGGAAAAATCTAACTTTTGCAATTTTTGAAAATTAAATTAGCGCAAAAAAAGTTAACTTATGATTACTAAACAAGTCAGATTTTGTTCAAGTTGAGAAAAGAACTTTATCCTGCAACCACATACTTTCTGGTAATTTTACCTTCACGTTATTAATACCCCAAGATTAATCGTTTATGCAGAATCGAATATTTACGTGGGCTTTTCATTGTCGTTATTCATTAAACAACCAATCAAGCTTGACTTTATGTACGTGTGTATTCGTTTGTAATCTCACCCAAACTTTCACCGTGTATACAACTGGTCCACTTACATTACACAATTCTGATTTGTTAGAGACGTGCCGAGTGTGTTGGGTGTGGGTGATACTAACACTGAAATAATTGAAGGTAACGAAATGATAGTTAACGTGTCTCAAATGTTAAGATCACTCCGTAGAGTTGCAACAGGCGATTGATTGACTTTAAGTTATTCGTTTAATTAAACGATGTTTTTCCTGTCGTTTGTATCGAGTGATTGTGTTATAATATTTAATTCCTGATTCCTTAATTTCTTTTAGCTTTGAATGAAAGTTAAATAATGTACTATGTGTCTATCGTGTTTTGGTATTGAGCACAAGTTTCGTCACATGAGGAATATTTATTCATAGTGCCTAATTACAAAGAAGGTGCCGATGTCAGTTCAGTTGTCAATATATTACAAATTCCTGGCGTCACACATTTACCGTTTCAGACATCGCGGTGTACAGTTTCCATGTTGTCATCACTACCACTGTCGCATCAATCACTACATCTCTACCACAGTCGCATCAATCACTACATCTCTACCACAGTCGCATCAATCACTACATCTCTACCACAGTCGCATCAATCACTACATCTCTACCACAGTCGCATCAATCACTACATCTCTACCACAGTCGCATCAATCACTACATCTCTACCACAGTCGCATCAATCACTACATCTCTACCACAGTCGCATCAATCACTACATCTCTACCACAGTCGCACTGTCGCATATCGACTTCACTGCTGCACACCGCTCCATAGTTTCCTGATTGCAGGGCTGTGCGACGGGAGTTTTATAGGCTGCTGGCACTCGCGCAAAAAGTGTCAACGTCCTCCAATTGGCGGATGCTGCGACCTAAGCCTGCTGCATGATTGCTGCATCCTTTCACAGTACGCTGAAGGCGGTTAGAACCGATAGACGCGCTGTCTGCCGCTCCCGTGTTTGAGCGGGAAATTCGAAATTCCGTCTTTGTGTCTATTTACGTACACTATGTGATGAAAAGTATCCGTACACGTCCAAAATAGTGTTATGGTGTGGTCGTGTTTTTCATGAAGGGGGCTTGCACCCCTTGTTGTTTCGTGTGGCACGATCGGCACAGGATTACGTTGATGTTTTAAACACCTTCCCTATTGAAGAGCAATCCGGGCATGGCGATTGCATCTTTCAATACGATCGATCACCTGTTCATACTGCACGGCCTGTGGCGGAGTGGTTACACGATAATAACATCCCTAAACCGGCCTGAGAGACCTGACTTGAATCGTATCGAACACCTTTGGGATGTTTTGGAATGCCGACTTCGTGCCAGGCTTCACCGATCTACGTCAATACCTCTCCCCAGTGCAGCACTCCGTGAAGAACTGGCTGCCATTCCATAAGAAAGCTTCCAGCACCTGATTGAAAGTATGCCTGCGCGAGTGGAAGGTGTCATCAAGGTTAAGGGTGGGCCAACACCCTATTTATTTCCAGCATTACCGATGGATTAGGGCCAGGAACTGGTAAGTCATTTTCAGCCACGTGTCCGGATACTTTTGACCACTTAGTATATGTACTTGGCGCGATAGCCCATCAACTGGCTCAGGCTTATCGGCGATGACCCTTCTCACGGCCATGGGTTAAGGGGGTACGTGTGGTTAGCACGTAGACATCCCCACGCCGTATTCCGGTCTTCTCAACCTGAGAATTTTCTCATCGTCATACAGCAACATACACTGGGATATTGCAAGGAAAATGCACATAATAGTCTTGACTTTACCGAGAATAGACCCGGGGCCGCTTAGTGGAACGCGCTGCCCAAGAGCTAGTCATGAGTTATAGTTACGCTAGTATTTATAATTAAAATTAATTACATGTAAAAGTGACCAAACGCACGTTTATTTGTAATATTTTGTACAATTCAAAGGCGGTTCTGCGTCAATCGACAATGCATTGTGACGTCACGTGTGCAACGGGAGCTCACCTAACGTTTAAGCTCGGCATGCGTAGGCCTGCTAAGTGTGCTGGAAATTCACTGAAAGGGGGTTCGTCCAGTATGAGTGTGCGACGCCACAACAGAGCACTAACAGTGCGCAAAGGGAGGCAATCCAAACTAATGCTTTCCATCATAATCAGCAAATCATTTTTTCTGTTGCTTCTTTTTCAACAAACTACAAGTTTTGTACTGTTTGTGTTGTTTAATGAGAAAATAAGTTTACTTGTTTACAATGTAATTGAAGAAATAAAAAAATTGATATTTTAGTATTCCTATTTGTTTTTCTTCTACTGAGATGTCGTAAATGAAAATCGAAACTTGAAAACATTTCGTGCTGTATACTATCCAAACTACCTTCAGGTAAGAAGTGAGTTTATGATTGGCGCACATGCAGAAAGGAAAGTGACAGTCAATACGAGATATTACGTCCTACTTTACTTCATAATTATGCATATGTTATGTTACGGGCGTAACTCAAACTCGCATTCAAAATATTTATCATCATATAATTTATATAATATTTCAACACGTTCTATTATCTAAAATAATATTAAAATATATTAATAAAAATTATTAAAATAATCTGGACGTTCACGCATTTACTTTTACAAAAATAGGAGTGCAAAAAGGCATATATTCTAGCTAAAGTAGTGGGGCAAGAGGCATGTAGACAATGATAAATCACATATAAAAGAAATTATTGTAAAAAATGAGTAACTAAAATGTTTCACATTTGTATTCTAACTCTAAAATTTACATTAGCATTTAACGTGTAATGAAATTATCTTTTCGTTGTAATCTTGATGGCGCATGACCACCGGGTGTGATGATATATAATGACTACGAATCTGTTTTACTCGCGACGCTCTCTTCGAAATGCTATTGTGAATTCTCTATTACATCTTGAAATCAGTGAAAATGGAATTATATTTTTGATTCTGTGGTAGTGACTACCCTGAGTCTACGAGTACTTCGAGTCGTCACTACCCTGAGGAAGCCTGCGACACGACAGGTGAAACGTCGGCCAATCTGCCAACGACGCGGCGTCACCCGGACAGCCGAGAAGTCATGAACTCGAGCCGCGGAAACATATGTGTACACTTGACATTTGTCTACCAACTGTTCACTAACCTAAAATCATCCAATTTGAGTTGTGTTTCTGGGTTAGGTGACTCAGGGTATCGCCTATGTCATTGACATGCCTCTGTCTGGGAGGTATTAGGGTTCAAGTTAGGGTTTGGCGGCGGCGATGGTGTAACGGTTAGCGTTTCGGACTGTTGTACCCAAGTTGGCGGGTTCAAACCCGATCGAAGCCGTGGATTTTTCGGGGCGAAAAAATCCTTCGTACGCCTTCCTTCGGAGGGGAAGTAAAGCCGGCTGTCCCATGTTAGTAGATTTACTTGCATGTAAAAGATCCTCAAGCCTAAATGACGCCTCGGAGCTAAATTCAAATCGCCTGTTTCTCGCCCAAGAAATACCTCCTTTCTCTGCTAGTTGGCGAAAGGAGCGTAGCGAAATTTACGTGGTCAGACGGAAGAGCAGGCCTCATGGCCTGAGTCTCGCCACGTAAAATAAGGCATTAATTCAATTCAATTCAATTCAATTCAAGTCCCGACAATGGCAGCATTTCCGAAACTAGCTATCTAGCTAGATCGAATTCAATCGCTGTCTGGAGCAGAATTATAGCAGCTGACTGCTCTAATAAGTAGTTTTCCGTTTCTTTTCTCGGATCAATTCCAGGCGAATGCCAGAGCAGTACTCTAACAAATGGGCCAAGAACCGCGCGCATCTACACATCACATCCACACTTACACTTACATCCACTACATTACCACCCATAACAGGAGACCAATCAGGAGCTTAGAGCTTGCCCCTTCTGGAGCGGTGTCACACTGGTGGATGATAGGCTGGGAAACCAGCAACCCGAGGTGTATGTCGGCGCGGGATCTCGCCATCCAGAGGGGAATGATCACCTCCACCTCCAGTGATGAAAAACATGCGCTACACACACAGGAGTAACGATCACAACAGTTGACGCGCCCAGGATCACTGAAGTGGAGTATTCTTTGTTTTCCACAACTTGAGACCAAAATAAAAGGCTACTTGCTTCTTTTACTGTAACACAAAATTCTGAAAATATTTTGAATGATAAACTAATGGTTTATACAGCATTGTAGGCTTTCACGGCCGGAGTCAATATTGTTCATGTCTTCCGGGCTGATGGGCCGTGGTCCAATTGACTTTGTGATACCAAACGTTTCGCCCACGACTGTGGTGGGCATCTTCAGTGGCGAGGTGTCGGGCGAAGTGTCCGGGACGGTGGCTGACTGGCGACTGGTAACTCAACGTTTGGTATCTCAAAGCCAATTGTACCACGGCCCATCAGCCCGGAAGACATGAAGAATATAAACTAATGGTGTTTTTCTTGCATTATTCCTATTATTCTATCATTAGAACCCGGACGTTTGTCAAAATACCTTTTTGTTATTGTTACTATTTTATGACTTGTAAGAATAAAAATCATTTAATTATACTTCTGGATTTATTTTAGTATATTTTCATTGCGCCCCTTTTTCCCTATTTTAGCATTTGACACCAATATTTGCCACTTTATATTATTTTTGCCTTTTTCTGCCTTCGCTTTTGGGGACAGCGCTCGGCACATTGCATATCCTTCTTAGTGCTGGCGATTACACTTGTGCCAAAAATCAAAAATATAATTCCATTTTCACCGATCAGCAATCAATCGAGTAGAGCCACTGTCGTATGTGTCGTGCGATTGAATTGAATTGAATCGAATTAATGCCTTATTTTACGTGGCGAGACTCAGACCATTAGGCCTGCTCTTCCGTCTGACCACGCAAATTTCGCTACGCTCCTTTCACCAACTAGCAGAGAAAGGAGGTATTTCTTGGGCGAGAAACAGGCGATTTGAATTTGGCTCAGAGGCGTCATTTAGGCTTGAGGATCTTTTACATGCAAGTAAATCTACTAACATGGGACAGCCGGCTTTACTTCCCCTCCGAAGGAAGGCGTACGAAGGATTTTTTCGCCCTTAAAAATCCACGGCTTCGATCGGGTTTGAACCCGCCAACTTTGGTACAACAGTCCGAAACGCTAACCGTTGCACCATCGACGCGCAAACGACGGTAACCGTATGTGTAACGCTAACAGTTACACGCTGATGTCGTCATGTCTTCGGCAGAGCTGGCGGCGCTGGTGGAACTGCTGTCGGAGGCGGAGTGGGCGGCGGCGGCGCGGCGCTGCCTGGCGCTGGACGAGGGCGCGGCGCTGGCGGTGCAGGTGGAGCCCGCCGCCCCCGCCCCCGCCCCCGCCCAGGGCGACGCCGGCGAGGGGGGCGGCGACGCCGAGGGGGACCCGCAGGTGGCGGGCTTCGTGGGTGAGACGCTGCCCGTGCGCGTGACGGTGCGGCAGGGCCACGGCGACGGCGACGGCGACGGCGGAGAGGCGCAAGTCCTGCACATGTTCCTCAAGGTGAGCGCCCGCACTTCCCATTGCGAAGACTGAGGGGTAGGCTGACTTAAAATAGGTATTCTATCAGATGAGGGGTTAGCGCACCGTTTTATTTTGGGAGTGGAAAAGGTTGCGACACAAGGCCGTTAGTGTTTACTTGGCTGTCCGGGCGACGCCGCGTCCATGGCGAAGGTGCCGACGTTTCGGTCGCCAATGCCCTGAGGAAGGTCGCAGAATGGTAACTTAAACGTCGGCACCTTCGCCATGGACGGGGCGTCACCCGGACAGTGAAGTAAATACCGACTCCGGCCGCGGAAGCCTGCGCTCTCACAAGGCCGTTTGACCGAGTGGGCGAAATCAAATCACTTTTACCACACTATAATTCACTTTTTTTTGGCAGCCTTAGTGCCTTTCATTTTATCTTTATTCAAGCACATATCACTGAATGATACTTTAACGTCAGTAGTAGCTTATGAGGTCAGACGAACCACAGCTGATGCTTGGCTTCACAGATTTATTTGAACACTTGAGCATCGTCTCACTTTTAGCACTAGTGCTACAAATTAAACTTTTAGCACGATACGCATGGTCTGTCTTGCTAGAACCGCTTTTACTAGTGGCTGTCTAAAAAAGTGAAGAGATCGCCCCCAGGTGTTCCCCCTCATATTGCTCCAATACCGTTTCAACCTTTTAGGATAACAGGAATGTTTGCCTGTAAGGTTCCCAACGTACTCATTCAATCTCTTCAAATTTTGATGTTTTCTGGCATCACTGCATGCGTGAGGTTCTTGAAACCGCTCATACAAAAAACTCCCTCCCTCCAACTTGTGACACTGCAATCATTGCTTACTTGTGTCTCACGAAACACGCTCACAAGAAAAAATGTCTCACTATAAATTTTCACATTATTCTAACATCAGTACTTGCGCGTGTCTCACGAAACACGTTTAAACAAAATTCTCTCTCACTCTCTCCAAATTGTGAAAATTTTCTGCCACCATTACGTTTGTCATCATGTGGCTCATGAAACACGCTCAAACGAAATCCTCACTCATCCTCTCCAAATTGGGACATTTGTCTTCCATCATTACGTGCGCGTGGCTCACGAAACACATTCAAAGGAAACTCTCACTCATTCTGTCCAAATTTCTACATTTGTCGTCCATCATCACCTGTGTGTGGCTCACGAAACACTCTCAAACGAAATTTTCTCTCACTCTCTCTCATCATTACCCGCTCGTGGCTCACGAAACACGGTTAAACGAAATTCTCACTCACCCTCTCCAAGATTTGGACATTCGTCTCCCATCATTACCCGCTCTCCAAATTTGGACATTTGTCTTCCATCATTACCCGCTCGTGGCTCACGGAACACGGTTAAACGAAATTCTCACTCACCCTCTTCAAATTTGGACATTCGTCTCCCATCATTACCCGCTCTCCAAATTTGGACATTTGTCTTCCATCATTACCCGCTCGTGGCTCACGGAACACGGTTAAACGAAATTCTCACTCACCCTCTTCAAATTTGGACATTCGTCTCCCATCATTACTCGCTCTCCAAATTTGGACATTTGTCTTCCATCATTACCCGCTCGTGGCTCACGGAACACGGTTAAACGAAATTCTCACTCACCCTCTTCAAATTTGGACATTCGTCTCCCATCATTACCCGCTCTCCAAATTTGGACATTTGTCTTCCATCATTACCCGCTCGTGGCTCACGAAACTCGGTTAAACGAAATTCTCACTCACCCTCTTCAAATTTGGACATTCGTCTCCCATCATTACCCGCTCTCCAAATTTGGACATTTGTCTTCCATCATTACCCGCTCGTGGCTCACGGAACACGGTTAAACGAAATTCTCACTCACCCTCTTCAAATTTGGACATTCGTCTCCCATCATTACCCGCTCTCCAAATTTTGACATTTGTCCTCCATCATTACCCGCTCGTGGCTCACGGAACACGGTTAAACGAAATTCTCACTCACCCTCTTCAAATTTGGACATTCGTCTCCCATCATTACCCGCTCTCCAAATTTGGACATTTGTCTTCCATCATTACCCGCTCGTGGCTCACGAAACTCGGTTAAACGAAATTCTCACTCACCCTCTTCAAATTTGGACATTCGTCTCCCATCATTACCCGCTCTCCAAATTTGGACATTTGTCTTCCATCATTACCCGCTCGTGGCTCACGAAACTCGGTTAAACGAAATTCTCACTCACCCTCTTCAAATTTGGACATTCGTCTCCCATCATTACCCGCTCTCCAAATTTGGACATTTGTCTTCCATCATTACCCGCTCGTGGCTCACGAAACTCGGTTAAACGAAATTCTCACTCACCCTCTCCAAATTTGGACATTTGTCTTCCATCATTACCCGCTCGTGGCTCACGAAACACGGTTAAACGAAATGCTCACTCACCCTCTCCAAAATTGGACATTTGTCTCCCATCATTACCCGCTTGTGGCTCACGAAACACATTCAAAGGAAATTCTCACTCATTCTGTCCAAATTTCTACATTTGTCTTCCATCATCACCTGCGTGTGGCTCACGAATCACTCTCAAACGAAATTTTCTCTCACTCTCTCGAAAATTTTCACCATTTTCTGCCATAATTACTTGCGTGTGGCTCACAAAACACGCTCAAGCGAAATTCTCACTCACCCTCTCCAAATTTTGACATTTGTCTTCCATCATTACCCGCTCGTGGCTCACGAAACACGGTTAAACGAAATTCTCACTCACCCTCTCCAAATTTTGACATTTGTCCTCCATCATTACCCGCTCGTGGCTCACGAAACACGGTTAAACGAAATTCTCACTCACCCTCTCCAAATTTTGACATTTGTCTTCCATCATTACCCTCTACGAAACACGGTTAAGCGAAATTTTCTCTCACTCTCTCAAAATTTTCACAATTTTCTGCCATAATTACTTGCGTGTGGCTCACAAAACACGCTCAAGCGAAATTCTCACTCACCCTCTCCAAATCTGGACATTTGTCTCCCATCCCCCTGGCGCGTGGCGAGACGTGACGTGCGCCGCGCTGCGGCAGGTGGTGCCGCGCGAGAACGCGGCGCGCGCGCGCCTGGCGCTGTCGAGCCGCGCCTTCGTCAAGGAGGCCGGGCTGTACGGGCGCGCCTTCCCGCTCATGGAGGCGGCGCTTGCGCGCGGGCGGGGGCGCGGCCGGCGCTGGAGGCCGCGCTGCTTCGTGGCGCGCGAGGATCTGCTGCTCATGGAGGACCTGCGCCACCTGGGCTTCCGGCCGCTCGGCAACCGACAGGTACGCACGGCTGTGAATGTTTGTACTTGACGCGTCAATCCGTGAACGGGCTCTGGCCTACCGGCGCTGATTGAAAGTATGCCTGCGCGAGTGGAAGCTGTCATCAAGGTGAAAGGTGGGCCAACACCCTATTTATTTCCAGCATTACCGATGGACGGGGGCCACGAAGTTCTAAGTCATTTTCAGCCACGTGTCCGGATACTTTTGATTACTTAGTATATGTACTTGGCGCGACAGCCCGTGAACGGGCTCAGGCCTACCGAAGACGTCCCTTCCTCGCGGCCGTGAGTTAAGGGGATACGTGTGGTTAGCACGTAGACATCCCCACGCCCTATTCCGGTCTTCTCAAGCTGAGATGTAAATTTTCCCATCGTCACACAGGAACATACACTGGGGCTTTGCAAGGAAAGTGCACACGATAGTTTTGGCTCGATCGGGAATTAAACCCGGGGCCGCGCAGTGGAAATGCACATCTAGGGATGGCAAATTTTATCATAACATCGATTACATCAATATTTCGATACAAAACACTGATATTTTAAATATGATAAAACATTTCTAATCCTGTTAGCATGTTTATTTAGAGTTCTTAAATGAAAAGCCGGTATATTTTATTGTTTGGTCACATATAAGTAATATTTTAATAATAAATTTATTCGAATGAAAAGAAGACAATTAAAAAATAAAGAGCATCTGTTTTGCTATTATACCTTTTATTCACTTTCATTCATAAATAAGCGAATTAAAACGTTCTGTATCTAATATACATAATATATAAATATTACTTTAAAGTATATTTTGCCTTAATGTACTCCGTCACTTTAAATTTCTATACAGACCAGGTTCAAAATGCAGTTTAACTATATTACCACGAACAAAATCATCGAAAAAGATAACAAACATTTTTTAAAACGTCTACGTTTTTGAAAAAAATGTATCGCTGTAAAAAAATCGAAAACAAAACATCGATGTTAATATATCGATCTTATAATAAACATATTCCATTATTTTAAAAATGAGAACTATTACATGTTTTAATACATTGTACCCCATTTTACGCATTTTGGGAAACCCCAATATGGATATCCCAAACCGCTGCAAGGGGTGTATTTTTTTTATTAATCCCATTAAGGGCAAGTGCCGTCTGCTTGAACAGGGAATTAATGAAGTGATAGGATGATGATGATGATGATGATGATGATGATGATGAGGGGTGAAAGTACTATCACAAATACATCCACGCCCGAGGCTGCATTCAAACCCTCGATCCTTCAATTCGAGATCGCCACGACACTACTGCCTTAGCGATCTCCGCTACACGGATTGGCGGTATTAAATACTATGAAACCATTTATTGATTAGATCGCTGGTGAGGTAGATACCTTCTATTAATTTGATAAATAAAGGATGTGGTCTGGTATCCATTATTATTGATACCAGACAACATCCTTTACTTATCATAGTTATGAAACCAATTTTTAACTTTATTTACTTTACTCTCTCGGCTCAAAGCCTTCTTTTCGTGTTGCTCCCTACCGCGTCGGTCGGCACAGACACTACCATTCAAATATATCAAAATATATGTCAATACGGGTTTCCATCCTCTTGCAGAGGGCACTTCCCGCACAATTTGAATGTAGCGTCGGTGTATGTGTCGACCGCAGATAGGTAAAGGTTACAATTATTGGCAATTTATATTGTGGAATTTGCTTAAGGTAACGTGCGTGTCCGCAAAGGCTCCCAAACCACAACAAGTGCACTCAAACTAAACTGATGAAGAATTCTCGGCTATCCGGGAGACGCCGCGTCGTTGGCTGGGGTGCCGACGTTTCGCCTGACATATCGCAGGCTTCCTCAGGGCAGTGACACTGCGGCGCTACGCGCCCGGTGATTTATACTATCCTGCCTGGGCTCTCGGGAGGGGCAGGTGCGCTGTGATTGGCGGAGAGGTCTCCCTGTTTGGCCGGCGGTCTGGGCCAACCTGGGCCTTGCGCCCGAGAGCCCAGGCAGGATAGTATAAATCACCGGGCGCGTAGCGCCGCAGTGTCACTGCCCTGAGGAAGCCTGCGACATGTCAGGCGAAACGTCGGCACCCCAGCCAACGACGCGGCGTCTCCCGGATAGCCGAGAATTCATGGATTCGAGCCGCGGAAGCTTACGTATACATAAACTGATTGAAGGCAATAAATGTAATGTTGGGGGGTGGGGGGGGTGTAGGCGCTGGAGGAGGCGCACTGCGCGACTGCCCTGGAGGCGCTGGCGGCGCTGCACGCGGCGTCGCTGGCGCTGGAGGCGGCGGAGGGCGCGCCGCCGCTGGGCGAGCGCTTCCGCGAGCACGTGCAGGAGAACATGTTCACGGACGCCTTCCCGTCCTACATGAACCACTTCATCACCTCCGCCATGCCCGGCGTCAAGCACCTCGTGGGGCTCGTCCCCGCGTACAGGCAGTCGCCGCGCTACCAGGAGATCCTGCGCAAGATCGACCAGCTGCCGCGCAAGGCGTACGCCATGGTCAGGGCGTCCGGCCGCTTCCGCAACGTCGTCTGCCACGGAGACCTCTGGGTCGGCAACGTTTTGTTCAAGTACGTATGCGTATTCCTATTCGGAGGCAGGCTCGAAGGCAGATACACAATTTTGGGGAGGCTGGAAGTTCACGGCGGACAATGTACGGAGACCTCTGGGTCGGCAACGTTTTGTTCAGGTACGTACAGGCTCGTAGCTGGACGCACAATTTTCGGGAGGCTGGAAGTTCACGGCGGACAATGTACGGAGACCTCTGGGTCGGCAACGTTTTGTTCAGGTACGTACAGGCTCGTAGCTGGACGCACAATTTTCGGGAGGCTGGAAGTTCACGGCGGACAATGTACGGAGACCTCTGGGTCGGGAACGTTTTGTTCAAGTACGTACAGGCTCGTAGCTGGACGCACAATTTTCGGGAGGCTGGAAGTTCACGGCGGACAATGTACGGAGACCTATGGGTCGGGAACGTTTTGTTCAGGTACGTACAGGCTCGTAGCTAGACGCACAATTTTCGGGAGGCTGGAAGTTCACGGCGGACAATGTACGGAGACCTCTGGGTCGGGAACGTTTTGTTCAAGTACGTACAGGCTCGTAGCTGGACGCACAATTTTCGGGAGGCTGGAAGTTCACGGCGGACAATGTACGGAGACCTATGGGTCGGGAACGTTTTGTTCAAGTACGTACAGGCTCCAAGCTAGACGCACAATTTTCTGGAGGCTGGAAGTTCACGGCGGACAATGTACGGAGACCTATGGGTCGGGAACGTTTTGTTCAGGTACGTACAGGCTCGTAGCTAGACGCACAATTTTCGGGAGGCTGGAAGTTCACGGCGGACAATGTACGGAGACCTATGGGTCGGGAACGTTTTGTTCAGGTACGTACAGGCTCGTAGCTGGACGTACAATTTTCGGGAGGCTGGAAGTTCACGGCGGACAATGTACGAAGACCTCTGGGTCGGGAACGTTTTGTTCAAGTACGTACAGGCTCGTAGCTAGACGCACAATTTTCTGGAGGCTGGAAGTTCACGGCGGACAATGTACGGAAACCTCTGGGTCGGGAACGTTTTGTTCAGGTACGTACAGGCTCGTAGCTAGACGCACAATTTTCGGGAGGCTGGAAGTTCACGGCGGACAATGTACGGAGACCTATGGGTCGGCAACGTTTTGTTCAAGTACGTATAGGCTTGTAGCTGGACGCACAATTTTCGGGAGGCTGAAAGTTCACGGCGGACAGTGTATCTTTGGCCGAAGATGGCGCGGCTTGCTTACGCCGCCGGGGACTGTGCCTCCTGGCGACCGTAATTCGCGTCCGGCGTGCCATTCGAAAAGCCGTGATCTCGATTACACAGTGTTCTGAGAACGTTCGAACTGTGCAACCGACATGAAATTTTCTTTGGAGCAGAGAATATTTGGTTACGACACATTTGTTCGATATAAATCAACCATCTATAATTTGTTAAGTAATGTACATCGAATAAATAATCGTGCGTTATGAAGTCCCAGTTCTCCTGACCCAATCTCTCAGCATATAAAACAAATTATATTACAAAAATGCTATTTTATTTTTTGATTTCTTTCAAAGATTAGTGAATTAATGTTTAGCTCCTTTTATGGGGTAGCTCATGAATGATATTAGGATTGAACTACATACTTCCCCCTTATTATAGTTCCGAATTGCTTTGACAAAATTTCTTTATTTTCAATTCTGGATGTTTGTAATATGAAGAATTAAGTGTAAAAATAACTATTGTTTAATTAATAATTATCAATTCCAATTTTCGACTCGGGTGCTTCTGAAGTCACTAATTCAAATAAAAACATATTTACGACAAAATAAACGTATTTAACTAAAAATAAAAAGTTTCTATAACGTAATGAATGACAAAAATCGTTTATTTGTGTTAAAAATATTACCTGAAACGGTCATCAAACATGGTGTAGCGTCGTGGTCCCGAACTAATTGTGAAGTTAATAAAATAGCATATTTACTCTGTACTTTTACATGCATACTTATACTTATACGTATATTGAACGTGATGTAAGGCTGTAAACATTTAGTGTTGAAAATTTAATGAAAATTCAAGACCTGAAAACACGTTTTTTAAAACATCTGTGTCACCGTGTGTCTGTGAAGAACACTAGCTCCTGGCATCATATCCAGAGCTTTCCGCGATCGATATGGTCTGATCCATGACTTTGAATCGGATTATTTAATTTCGCGGAAACTTAACTTTACACGAAGACCCTAAAATTTTCTCAAAAAATGGCTTACAATTATTTTGAAAGTTTTTGATGTAATAGAAAACCGTCAGCGTATAGAAAGGTCGAAGACTCCCTAATTACAGTGTAGCTAGTATACCCACAGGTGTACAAGACGCGGGTATACTTTAAACTGGTGTGCAGATACGTCAGAATACCACGATAACATTTACGCATAGCCTGGTGGGTTTAAAGTTTTGAAGTTAACCATTTTTCCAGGTTGGTGCCAGAGTCAGCGAAAGGCACATGCACTGCGACAAGACCCTCCTCAATTCAAATTAATTTACTAGTAAATGAATTGCAGTTAATTTACTCTTAGTCAACTAATTTAAATTCATTTTTACTGATTACTGTTTAATTAATTTTTAATTAATGACTTTTTAGTTAACTAATTTCTAATTACTTTCGCATTAATTAATTTTAAACTACTTTTAATTTACACATTAATTTATTTTTTAATACATGTTTAATTAATTGCTGTTAAATGGATTTCTTTTAATGTCCTTCGCAGGTACGACGCCCGTGGGTCGGCTGAGGAGGCGCGGCTGGTGGACTTCCAGCAGGCGCGCTACTGCCCCCCGGCGCTAGACGTCATGTCCTTCCTCCACCTGTCCACGCGGCGCGCCTTCAGGTGAGCATCTGCTCTTGGGTTTATTTAGAGCTGCCTCTCACGTAAATGGTCTGTTAGGATGCCATTCAATTGTCACCACTGTGACGTTACTGTAGTGACCGCTTGTAAGCTTCCGATTGAATGACACCGTAACAGCTGTAGGACCTGTCAGAGACAGCTGTAAATCTTGCTCGATTGTCTGTGTTGGCGATACTCGATTATTGAAATGAACTTGTCCTATGTTCTATTAAAGAGTTTATTTAGCCTTATCCGTTAGAAAAGTTCGAACAAACAAGTTGAAACGTTTCTGAGAAAATGGAGTTTTAGCGTTTCTAAAAATGCGAAAATTTGGTTAGTTTACAGAAAACGGTTGAGTTTTAAAGAAACTTTATATGACATTTAAAGCACATACTCATCAATATAATGTAAACAAATCGCCTCTAATGTAAATATTAACAACGTGAGTAACAAGTCAAACATATCCCATTTTTGTAATTTTTGAAGAAGAAGAAAAAAAAGAATACAGCAACATGGCGTTTATGTCATCTTATAGAGTGCCTTTAGAAATATTCCTACCAAAAGTTTAAAAAAATAAAATTGTAATTTTTTGAGAAAATCTTGTTTTTGTAGTTTGCTACAATTGCACACATTGCTCGCAATATTGCGCGAAAACTACTAAAATTTTAAAAACTGTATAAGACCTTAATCAAGAACTAATTATGGACAACATATTTTATTTAAAGGAAAAATCTGATTCAATTTTGCAATTGTAAGGAGGGGAAAAACAAACAAACAAACAAAATATTTGAAGTGTTCGAAAACTCAGTTAACTGTGACATTCGAACCTATGCCACCTTTATATGTGTATTTTACTCTATTCTTACAAGAACGTTAATGAAAAAAATGTATTCATTTTTGAAAACAAAAATTGAAAATATTCCTGGTGTTTTATACAAAGTACCCTCAAATTTTACAGATTTTTTTTTCAAAATCTCAAAGCTTCGACTCGAGCCAAATAGTCAGGAGTTTCTTCAATTTGGAAAAAATCCTACCCATGGTTTGAGTGCGGAGAGACAGACACGTTTTGAAAAGAATAACTTTTTCGACACCAGGGAACCCCAAAACGTGTATTTCCGTTGAAATATCGAAATCCATTTTCCTCTGTATTACATAACTTTCCCTATACTCCGTATATTACTCCGTATGCGGGAAAGGAAAAATCTCGATCATCAATATTATAGTTGTAGAAAGACGCCCAAAAATATTGTAATGTTGCAAATTTTCAAAAAAATCTGTGATTTCAATGAACATAAGATTAATGACCATGGTAGCTGACGTTCCCGAAAACTCTAAACTGTCAGTCAATAGATGAATACGGCTGTTTGCGTCCGGTTGCAGAGCTGAGCGCGGGGCGTCGCTGCGGTCGCTGTACCACCGCGCGCTGGTGCGCGAGCTGCCGGCGGCGGAGCGGCTGCTGCCGCGGGAGGCGTTCGAGGCGTCGTGCGCGCGCTACGCGGCGTTCGCGCGCGTCATCGCCGCCTGCTACCTGCCGGCCGACCTCCTCCCGCGCGCCGTGCTGCAGCGCCTCGTCTGCACCGAGGACGACTACGAGCGATACCTCACGCAGGTGAAGCCAGTCTTGCTTGCCAAACACTTGGATAGGAATAACACGGGATCTAGATCGGTTGGAGCTGTGCATCAGTCTCCCTCAGATCGTTGGACATATCTGAAGCCATTTGTGGCGTCAGATCAGTCGCCTGGCACAAATCGGACAAAATATTAGCCACGTGCACATGAAATGCACGAGGAAGTAGTTTGCGACAGTAGTTGCAATACATTTCAAAGTCCGTTTCTTCCTTGCAGTACCACAGCGCGTACTTCGATCTAATGGATTGCAAAGCCCCTGTGTCTTCCCATATTGCAGAACCGCATCGCGCCCATCGACCAATCATCCCGTCCAGTGTATATAATGTATATCAAAACTCTTCTGCCATATCTTGCCACAGGGCAGCATCCTACACATCGACCAATCAATGCTACCAAACCTGGTGAAGGGGCTCAGTGCAACAACTGATGTCACTGTAGTGCCTCAGACCAGGAGGTCCTAGGTTCGAGTTCTGACACTGGCAAGATTTTCGAAACTAGATTGTCAACTAGGTCGAAGTTAGTTGTTGCCTGGAGGATAATTCTAGAGGCCGGTTTGCTTTGTTCGGTATGTGCTTTTCCGATCAACACCAGGCGAATGCCGGAGCAGTACTGTAACAAACAGGCCACGGCACGGACCGCCCGCGATCTTTCCTTTCTCTTCCTTGTCCTATCCTCATTCCTTACACACACACACAGTAACATGAACCACACTACCACACATGCCGAGAGACCGGACGGAGGCTTAGCGCTTGTCCCGGCTGGGGCAGTGCCCCTCTGGTGGGAGATATCTGGTTGAGGAAAACCCCGCTAGGCGACGGTAGGTCGGCGCCGGATCTTGCCATCTAGCAGGGGAAGATCACCGCCACCTCCAGAGAAAAAAACATGCACTACATTTACAGGACTAGTGATCTGTAGACCTGTAGTAGTTGACGCGCCCGGAATTACTAACAACCAACCATCCAATTTATAGGAATGTCCTTGAGCCTTGTCTTGCCGCAGGACCGCAGCGCGCACATCGACCAATCAATACATCCAATGTATACGAATGGCCGTGTGCCTTGTCTTGCCGCAGGACCGCATCCTGCACTTCGACCAATCAATACATCCAATATATACGAATGGCCGTGTGCCTTGTCTTGCCGCAGGACCGCATCCTGCACTTCGACCAATCAATACATCCAATGTATACGAATGGCCGTGTGCCTTGTCTTGCCGCAGGACCGCATCCTGCACTTCGACCAATCAATACATCCAATGTATACGAATGGCCGTGTGCCTTGTCTTGCCGCAGGACCGCATCCTGCACTTCGACCAATCAATACATCCAATGTATACGAATGGCCGTGTGCCTTGTCTTGCCGCAGGACCGCATCCTGCACTTCGACCAATCAATACATCCAATGTATACGAATGGTCGTGTGCCTTGTCTTGCCGCAGGACCGCATCCTGCACTTCGACCAATCAATACATCCAATGTATACGAATGGCCGTGTGCCTTGTCTTGCCGCAGGACCGCATCCTGCACTTCGACCAATCAATACATCCAATGTATACGAATGGTCGTGTGCCTTGTCTTGCCGCAGGACCGCAGCGCGCACATCGACCAATCAATACATCCAATGTATATGAATGGCCGTGTGCCTTGTCTTGCCGCAGGACCGCAGCGGTCACATCGACCAATCAATACATCCAATGTATACGAATGGCCGTGTGCCTTGTCTTGCCGCAGGACCGCAGCGCGCACATCGACCAATCAATACATCCAATGTATACGAATGGCCGTGTGCCTTGTCTTGCCGCAGGACCGCAGCGCGCACTACGAGCGCCAGTGGCGCAGCGACGCGGCCTACCGCGAGGCCGTGCAGGAGGTGGTGGAGGAGCTGGTGGACGGGCTGCTGCTGAACCCCGACGCCTGGGACGCTTGGCCCGCCGCAGACCGGACGGACGGCGCTTGTTGATTCAGGGCATATTTGCGTCAAACTACCGGATTGGGCTGCAAGCCTGTTCCGGAGAGATCTAATGATCTCCTGGTTGGCCACTGATTCATTTTGTTGTGCTTGAGTTATTTTTTTATTGTCAACAAATAGTGAAATAATACTGAGGAGAAATTTAATGTTTGTACGTGTCGTTGTTTCAGCTTCGTAGTGCATACAGTCCTAATGTAATTTTAGATATATTCTGATACGGGAAAAGCATGACACCCTTCTTATCAATGTAATTGAACCGATATAAGGGTTTTCATTGAACAGGAAAATTATATCCAAGTTTATCTTAGTGGCTTAGATTTAGATTTAGATTTATTCAGTCAAAAAAAAGAAAAACAGTAAAAACTGTATGTGACGTAGGGGGGGAAAGATTATCTTATTTGAGGCCAGAGAGTATTTACATCACCGTAGTTGTTCTGAGCTATCTTACCCAGTTATACATTCTTTCCCATCTCCTATTTTCTTTTGCGATGTCCAATTGGGCATGGTTTTGTATTATAAATAAACATTCCTATTTCTTGCTTTTTGGTAAATATGATAGAATTACTTTTTCAGAAGGTCAGTAGAACACTAACACATTGTTTTGTTTCATATGGGAGAGTTTTGGTTATTTACGTTACTGAAACGTTCTCAAAATAGTTCCTTAGGAGGAGAGGATCGTTTGGTTAAACGGCAAGTAACGTTTCATGTTATATTAATATTTTTATAATTTTGCAACCGTACTACTTGCCATCCTATCTTCAGTATCCTTTTGTGGGAGAAAGAGGTAATTACACGTTAAAGAATTTGTCACGTGCAATGATGATTCATTCACAGTGCAGTTAGAGTTGAATTTAGCCTCGCCCTCAACGTAACCATAATAATCATAATGAGCGTGAAGACAAACAGATCCACTATGAAATGGGAGAGAGTACAATCACACTTTTACAATGTAAGACGTGTACTAATTGTCACATAAATCAACAATGTAAGATTTTTAGGCATGAATAAATGTAAATTGTATATTTTATAACGTCTTTTATGAACTCCAGTACCCTCAGAAAGTCTCAGGCAGGCCCAGACTCCACCATATTGTCGCTTCTAGCACAGTATATTTCCTTTTTCTTCACTCGTTTCTGCCCCTGCATCCCCTGCCACGAGAACTCCTCCTACGCCATTCAAGAAAACGATGTACAGCAAACAACACTGAAGTACGCGCTGGGTCAGCATATTGGTAGTTCAGTTTTGAGAACTCCTATGCTCACTCCTTACACTTAAATGCACTACAATATCATACTTGTCGGGAGGTCACTCGTGAGCTCTAGAGCTGGTCCCATACGGCGCGGTGCCTCCGTAGAGGGGGAGGGGATACGCGAAAAGAGAAATGTCCCTCACGCCGACATAGGTCGGAGCCGGATCTCATCTTCGAGCGGAGAAGGAATCATCACCACCTTCCGGGATAAAACACTCAGTACATTAACGGAACTAACGTCATACCGGCGGCGGCGGCGATGGTGTGACGGTTAGCGTTTCGGACTGTTATACCCAAGCTCGCGGGCTCA
The DNA here is from genome assembly GCA_038098605.1 of Gryllus longicercus. NCBI lineage: Eukaryota > Metazoa > Arthropoda > Insecta > Orthoptera > Gryllidae > Gryllus > Gryllus longicercus. Next base: position 1,528,447 of record JAZDUA010000362.1, read on the forward strand.
AACCCAATCGAAGCCGTGGATTTTTATGGCGACAAAATCCTTCGTACGCCTTCCTTCGGAGGGGAAGTAAAGCCGGCTGTCCCATGTTGGTAGATTTACTTGCATGTAAAAGATCCTCAAGCCCAAATGACGCCTCTGAGCTAAATTCATAATCGCCTGTTTCTCGCCCAAAAAATACCTCCTTTCTCTGCTAGTTGATGAAAGGAGCGTAGCGAAATTTGCGTGGTCAGACGGAAGAGCGGGCCTGATGGCCCGAGTCTCGCCACGTAAAAATAAGGCAAATTCAATTCAAAAAATTCAATACCAGTGGATGTGCCCGAAAACTCCAATCAGTCATTGAATTAGGCAGGAACAAACGCGATTCGCCGCATACCGTCTACATGCCAATGTTTTCTGACCCATCGATTGTGCTTCACTCGAAAACGGTGCGTCCTACGGCCATGAAACTTCTCGAGGTTTGAGGCCTAGCGTTATGTTCCTCACGCCACAATCTAAAAACTTTTGGTACTTTCTATTACAATTCTCCAGATCGGTTCTTTTGGGCATGCCTCCATGGTAAGGCTGGCAATCGACGTGCAGACATCAGTTTTTACCTTTCACAGGGTTTTGTGTGAAGGAAGGGATGCGAGTTTACATTGCGTTACCTTTCGCACATGCACGTTAGTGAAAAAAATATAAAAAAAACATTTTTGGCATTTCCTCCTTATTTTTATTATGATTTCCCTACTCTGGACCAAAATCAATGTTGACCACTTGAACATGGTAAGTATATCACCGTTGATGATGGTCAACCTCTCATGCGATTGGCATTTTTGGAGAGGAATTGGCAATTTTTACATTTTGTCATGAATGATTCAGAATTTTCTAGTTCTTTAGTTTGATAGGAACATTTACAAACAAAACTAGAAATTGTGGTCTTAAAGAAGAAAATAAAAAAACACTATATGACCTTTTCAATCTTATAGATGAGTGAATATCTCGTATGTGGTAAGAATCACATGGGAAGTTTTCTTAAGATGCTTTCAAAAAAAATTACAGTAGATAAGTATGTAAGTTAGTTATTAAAAAGTGTGGAATGATTAACTTAAGTGTGAATGAGCCAACTGAATATTATTTGCATTAAAAAGTGCTTTTCCTTCCTTCTGAACAATTTTGTTGTTTTTTTCATATAGGTAGTTGTCTGTCATCAACGACGATACGCCAGGTATAATGAGACCATTCTTAGCATGAAGTGTTATGTTTCTCATGCTGGCTAATAGCAGCATTATATCCTTGGCAACCGCTTAATGAATGTATTCGCACGCAATCTAGTGGCTGCGGTACGAACTAATATTTAGTATGAATATTGGCCGCTGAACATGCTACGTATAAAACTTATATCTTAGCAAGATCGTGCACTCAATATAATATTTATAATATTGCATAAACCTAAATAATTAATACGATCCATGCACTGTTAACCTTTGCACGATTGCTCTAAAAATCATCACCAAAAACAGAGAGTTTTGAGAGTTTTCGTAATTCGAGTTTTCGATTCAAGCCGAGGTCCACCATGTCGGTTCTATGTATTACGTTCTCACCACAACAGAAAAAGATCCTCTTTTTTATGCTTGTATTTTTTTGTTTTTTTACTGACTTATTATTCGTGCACCTATTTTCTTGACTTGTCTATTTTACATGACTATCGTTAATCCCCATGTACTTTTTACGTCCCTCCCAAAACATTACGCTTCATCGTGCAATCTTGCATGCCTTAACCGATCTCATAATCAGTCTTTCGAGGGTATTTTACTTATTTTCATATGCAGTGCACCAAACTACCACAAATTTCTGGGAAAGACGAAACAATTGGAGCCATTTTTGAGAAAATCTTGTTTTTAGAATTGCTCATATTCACTCAAAACCAATTATTTTTTAAGTGTACCTGGCCAATTAAATTGGAAAACAAATTTTATTTGAAAAAATATAAATCTTCGATAATATGCGAGGAAATCCAACAAATTTCTGTCTATTGCAATTTTTGAGAATTCGAAGTTAACAAGGAGAATCGGACCAATAACATCGTAACAAGTATACTATTCCATTCTATTCTTACAAGACCTCTAAAGAAAAAATAGAGCTATTATTAAGAAAAATTGTACCTTGAAAATTAAAAGAATTAGTTTCAAATTTTCAGGCCCTCGAGCCAGTCCAGAAAGGAGGAGGAATATTTATTTTGGCAACATGAAATTTACTACCTATTGAACCAAGATATATTCACTTTTTCTATATCAGGGCCCTACAGTTTGAGACTTTTTTTTTGAAAAATCGCAGTTTTTTGTAGCATTTCACAACTTTCTTTATAATACGTATATTACTATCCGTACGTATGCGAAAAAGTAAACTTTATCTCATGGCGCAGACACACATTGACTTCTGGGTATTATTAGCTTACTCCTGAAGCACTGCATGCGCACTGACTGTCAGGCTGGCTTGCTTGCCCCTGAACACCTCACTCGGGCCTATATTTTCAATCTTACCCCGAATGTAGGAAGGGAAAATGACTGTATTCTTGGTTTTTTCCGATGCCGAACTAGTGTAAGAATATAGTTCGTAATAGGGGCGTTAATGTTAAATCTACATTGTTAAACTAGTTTGAGTTTTTTCAGGATGTTCTTTTGAGGCTTCTACTGTACTCCTCTTATTAATTCGTAATTTTAATTAAAAATAATAATCCGTTTAATATTTCACAAGTCTTTACACTGAAAATGAATTAAACGTAAAAGTGACAAAACGTACGCTTACTTTTAATCACGTTTCGTTGATCACGTCAACTGCCATTCCTGCTTACGTCAATTGACGAGTCTGTAGCTTTTAGCTCCTTCCAGCATGAGCGACGGGAATTTCAAGGAAGATACAACTTTAATGCCTTTCAGCAAAATATGGCTTCGTCCAGCATCACGGAAGTCTCTGGTGAGGGGGGGGGGACATTCCCCCTCCCAATATTTGATAGTACATCCAACAGTATTCCCATTTCATTTTTTACCCAAGACTCTTTCAGTATAACATCACAACTGTGATATGAAATATAAAAGATGACAGTAAAGATTACATTTAAACAAATATTATTAATCCACTCTAAACTCAGCCGTCTCCATATCTCCGTCACTGCTGTCCTTTTGGGGGTCAAATTATTTTATTACTGTCACATGAGTGTTACATTACTGTTTATTGAATTCATAAATAGCTGCGACTTACTTGACTTTTCTTAAGCCAGCCAGTCGGCCCTTTTTTACCTATATTGTATCAGTTTGGTGCTACAGAATGGCACAGACTTTCTCGTGCTAGTTAGTTAGTGAATCTCTTGAAGCTAGGCAAACTTTTCAGTTTTATCGTATTCCCAGCTGCCAACTATTGATGCCTAAAACATCTACCAGGGCCTATCGTGGTTCCTATCGCTCCTCTGGAGATATTGCCAGGTAACTGCATCTTCGGGCCTTGCGAACATTGCATAGGCCAATCTCGACCAATCACGGAATTCCGTGGTCCCACCGCAGTGCTTGTGTCATTGTCCTGAGTATAGGAATCCATTCCCTCAATTACACACAAACAGATCGCAGACAGAGTTACCCGTCAGGCCAATAGATTATGGAAGACTTAGGATGTTAATGTAATACACGAGGGATTGCGAATGCGGATTTTGAGAATTTTTTTATAATTTGCATTATTTCCAAGCAGAAATTTTTCAAATATCCTATTTTTTAAACACAGATTTCATTGAAGAAAAATTTCTGTTTTCAATGTTGTACTTTTGCAATGTTAACTTTTTGCAATTTTCGAAAATATAGAGAATTCGCGAAAAGTGGGACCGACACCAACTTTCACCGTCCTTTGATACACACGATGAGAATTTTAAGAAAAAAATTGAAGCCTTTTTTGAGCTTGAGCCTTTATGAAACCTCGAAGTAAAAATAGCTCGACTGACATAAGTAATTTTTCATGTGTTTCATGATACCGAAATATCTGAACTGCGGTGACAGTAAAAGGGAAAATAGATTTATCAATAATTCGATTTCTCTGTAGCCTGGAGTATAAAAACGAAAAAAAATTACAATTAAAAAAATTGAACAAAGATGATTGTATTTGGATCAATAAATGCGAAAATAGGCAACATTTTGGTATTTAAACACAAAATAGTCAATAATTAGTGAAATAGACATTTATATACACTATAAAATTCGCATATAATACTCCTAATGCCACAAATGACTTAAAATATTGCGTTTTCCATCGAAGGAGAAAATAGGCGGGAATCCACAGATTAATAATATTGTTGTGTTAACTTTCAAACTTTTTCAATTTTCAAAAATTCAGAATTAACTGTGAAAATCAAACCTGTGCGATTTTAATAAGGGCATTTCCTTCTAGTCTTACGAGAAATTTGAAGAATAAATTGGAGCTACTATTGAACTAATTTTGAAAATGTCCTGGGGCTTCATATGAAGTACTTCCACAATTTAAAGAGTTCTTTTCAAAATGCAGGGTTTTGAATGGGACCAGATTCATAGGGAAATATTCTTTTTTAAAAAAATCCATGAATAGTTTAGGGGCTAGTGTTGTTCACAAACGAACGGATGGACGGACGTACAGACGGACTGACAGACGAATGGAGACTCGGAAAGACGGAAGGACACACGTTTTGAAAAAAGAAATCTTGTTGTTAATAATTTCTTGCATTTTGGTTTAATGAGATATCGTACATATTCATGTAAAATTTGAAATGTTCTTAAGTTTATAAGTTTGCACCGTTTCCTTCTCCATACTATGGCCCTAGAAATCAAAACTCATTCCATTTCAGAAATTATTTGTAATTATCTAAGCCTTTGGCGTTTCTAAATCTCGATTTTGTGCAGCATAATACTAAATCTACTTATTAGTAAGAAATAACTTTATGAGCGCAGATAAAATACAGAATGACTATAAGGAAAGTTATCTCCCACTTCTTTTGATTTCAAAATGTGCAATATTAACTTGTGGGGCAACGTGAACAGTGTGCATGCGTAATGCACCGTGAAGTGGTCTCGACATTGTTTTCTGTCAGTTCTGACCGGCAAATTTCACAATTTCTCACCTGTATTTCTATGAATAAAATAATACAATAATTTCAAGGCAGTAATGACAAAGAAGTGATATGCACACTTCGAGTAAATTAAATATTTGTTTATGAAAATCCAACTATAATAATTGTAAATAATACTATTCAAAAATTTCAATCCACTAAAAAAGTTTTTTCAGAATTCCGTATTCCGCCTTTTTATTACCAACAACAATAATACAAAACCGAAAAATTCAAACCCACAACTTAAGTATTGCCCATCCAAAATATTCACGCATTTCGTCTGAAGAACTGCAGCAAACGAGAAATATTTCATTGCAACATGGAATGAAATGTGCATTCCATATGGTTTACTCTAGTTTCATGCTGCTATTGTCGCCGAGTCAACTGGTAAAGAGCTGCAAGGGGTTGAGACGAATGGCTCACAAGCAGAATATTTTTGTAGTAGCAGTTTGAGGCGGGAGTTAACGTACTCACAAGCATTTGTACTCACGGTTGTGCTTCGTTCATCGATTACGACGTGGCCGATTGACTTTATTTGAATCATCAGTAGGCAAGGGGTGTATAACGTGCGGTTGATTACAGCTGATAAATTGCCTCTTTTGCTCCAATTATATTTCAAAGAAGCCCAATTGATTCCGCCTGCATATTTTCAACTCCAAAATACTCTGAATTCGATTCATACTGACCCCCTGGGATTGCTCAAAGGAACAGCAGTTGCCACTGCACGTCTCAATTGAGTCCCGGCAGTGGAAGATTTGCGACTCCAGCTCTATAGCTAAGTCGAATTATGACCATGCATAGAGAAAACTTTGACCGTCAGGATGCCCTTATTGGCGGTTTTACGTGGTTTTTCCTGTCAATACTTGGTGAATGCCGGAGTAGTACCTTAACAAACGGTGACGTCCCGCGTGTCATCTTCCTTTCGTCATCCATTTTACCTACTTTGCTCTTGCCCACACGTCAACGTTTACATGCGCTACAGTGCCACACAAGCCGGAAGACCATTCGACAGCTTATAGCGATCCCGGCTGGGGAAGTGCCTGGGGAGGGGATACTCCCGCAATGACGTGTTGATCGACGTCGGATCTCACGTCCAAGCGGGAGAGGAACACCACTACTTTCCAGCTATAACATGCACTATACTGACTGAACCAAAGTAGTTGACGCACCAGAAAACACGATATACGCACTCCTTCGTATCATTCACGTAGTCTATAACTGGCCATCAAGGATGTTGATTCCGGAGAGCAAACAGGTGGAGTTTTGCCGCTCCCAACGTCACTCGTTTTTTTTTTTTTAATATTTACTCATACAATAAAGACGAACGTTATAAACTAGTTGCATAATATAAGTACAATTAACTCACAAGAGAATATAAGTATTGCTTATGTTATAAGAAGCAACGAAATAAATGTTGATTGGCATAGTTGTAATTTATTGCTTTAAGAAGTTCAGAAGGAAAGCGAACAGCATGAATGCCAAATGCCAAGGTCCCCAATTGGGGACCTCAGACATTGTTCCTTGTTACGGAAGAGTGTGAGAAAAGTATGTGAAGAGTGTGTTCGCTATATTCCCACCAAGCAACATCATCACAACTTGTAAAAGTTTCCATTTAGAACAGAACGAGCAAAACGTGGCTTCACTTCGTAAGATACAGATCATGTGGTAACTTCATAATGTTTTACGTTACTCTCTCCAAATCTCCCGAATACAGGGCCGGATTTACCTACAAGCAAAACAAGCAGTTGCTTGGGGGCCCCCATTCACCAGGGGCCCCGCGTTTCGGAAAAATACGCATACCATATTTTTTTGTCTGTGAAATAATTGTTAATCAAATAGTCTACTGTGTAACAAAATGTACAATTTCAAAACATTTAAAAAAATGAGTATGAAGCATGATAAGCTGAGAAATCTTCGTTTTGAAGACATCGACCAATTTTCTGCAGTGAAGAGCAGAAAAAAAATATGTAAAATATATTTAATGTAAAAAAATGTAACACAAGTAAAAATTTCTATAAAGAATTATCAGTTTTCATTTGTATCTGTACAGAAAGTACTTGTACTATAATACATTTTTTTATTTAATAAAGATGGAGCTATTTTTTCGGGGGGGGGGGCAACACAATTTTGTGCTTGGGGCCCCGCACTACCTAAATCCGTCCCTGTCCGAATACTATAGCTACTCGCAAATTGAACGCAGTTGGAGCTGTGCTGACATTCAGCTGCGATTGAGATTTCTGCTAGCCCACGGCCGCGCCCCGTCGACATTCCACAGCGCTTGCAACCTGACAGAAGTTACGCTCGCGCAACACGATTCTATTTCCTGTTCCCGCGGCCGATGCGGTCGTTCACTCAAACGCTAGCGCTGGCGTCTGCCGACTCCTCCCCGGCTCAGCTTCATCTGACGACTTCATTTTTTTTCGCCTTCGCACCATCGATTTGCTTCATTTACAATAAATTCGTCAGGGAAGTGATGCAACAGACAAAGGATGGCCATCACGCGCGTTAGAAATAAAACTTCAAAGATTCGATTATTGGAAATCTGTCCAGTTAATGATTTCCGCATAACTAATAATCATTATCAGAGGCAATAAGAAAGAATTCGTTGTGGTGGCACTACGCGGCAATTCGTGACGACGCCGGAACTAACACGGAACGCGGAAAAGTCAATTACTTCGCGACCGTGAGACGAATCGAGTTGCGGTTTTCCCCATTGGAGAGTTTGAGTATGGTGGAAAGGTGTGGATGTGCTACTCTGGTGCACCGATTTTGGCTTGTTCTGCGCATCACCAATTTTCCTCACGAACCTCGATACCTCAACACGAACACCGTTCGAAAGTCAGATCAGAGTCTGGTCGTGATCGTCATGTTGCATGGAAAGGGAGAAGTGTTCAGAAACATTTTGTAAGTGGTATAAAGTGACACTTTTCGACGGTGACCAACAAAAAATAACACGATGAAGTAGTCCAAGATGCAATATTTAAAAGAAATGCTTCATATATTATTTTTTGTTGAGGGGACGTTGGCATATATATATATATATATATATATATATATATATATATATATATATATATTCTAACCGTCTTACCTATCGTACACACTCTGGTACCTTCTTCTTACACACAGCATGCACTGTAAGCAAGTCGTCTAGATATTATGCTCGTGAAGCGAGCTTAGAATCTCAGGAAGCAGGATCTTTGGGGTACGAGAAAGGTCTGAACCCTTGACACAATAAAAGTCACACAAATCACACATAAACGAGCATATAATTCACTCAAAATTCTGTGGCATGAATTGATGACAACAAAAAAAAAATCACACATAGAATAACACTTCCAAAAAAAATGATTGAATAAACACAAATAAGCAACTTTGACAGCCTATTCAAATGAACACTTAATATTGTTCAGAACTGACTTTCTGAATCAATTTCTTTGAACCAGTACTGGGATTCCCTTCGAAAATTCACTACGTCTAAATTTAACTTATTCTAATTACAATTGCACGTGAAACTAATCCTATTTACAATTTCTTGCCTTTTTAAAATTTTACATACAATAATTAAACTTGTGGGCAAGCGCACTACTCTCAATTTATCTTTAAATTAAGTGCTGGTAACAGAATAATGGCTGCTACAATAGAATGGCTAAAGGCAAGCAATTACGCATTAAATCTCCCACTCCCAAGCTACAAATTATTAATATCCGTGTCCTCAATTTTTAACACTTCTGAAACTGTTCTCTTTCCTGCCGACGTGAACTTGACCTAAATTCAGATTTACGGGTTACCTCGAAACTGTCCGTCTTTCCGACCTTGAAACAGCGTGCTGCGTTCCAGATCGCGTGGCTCGATTTCGAAGTTCTGCGCTGCTCTCGCCGTCCTCTTGCTCAGTCGTCGTCTTCTCGGTCGCCTCGCGTATTCTTCCGTCTCTACTAACCGATTTCTTCTCCTCCACGGCTGCTATCGCCTTCGATTACGCCCAATTTGCAGAAAATGTCCCTTGCACTTCCCTAACTGCCAGTGCAAGTACTTCGCTCGTTCCTAACTTTATTCGGTTAATTAAGAACTTTCAGAGCTTTCCTGAAAACGGGCACACTTTTACTTCCCGCGTTAGTTAATAGAGGAATATTTCTCTAATTCCTGACTACTGCGCGGATGACTAGCTAGACGTTTTTCTGCAACGCCGTACACTCCTATTCTAAACAGTCGTTGCGGCAATTTCTAACTAATCTAACGCTCTGATAAAATCTGCACACTTGCCAAGCGGTGCCTTACGTGAAGAACTGCTGACCTGACGCGTGCTAGCAGAAGAGATGTTGACTCCAGGCGAGATGGCGACAAAAGAGGCTTTCCGTCTGCGCGTCAGCCTATTTATTAGCGCCGCGCTGGGGAAATTCTGAGCAGATACTGAGAAGGGGGGGTAATTTCTCCTACTTCGCTCCTTTCAGGAAAAACGTGACTCGATAGTTTGTGGCTGCTAGTGCGAGCAACGGATACCAGGCTGCGCGTTTTGCTACTCAGGTATTCGACTGCTCTTCTCGCCGTCTGTGAGCGTTGACGCCGACGAAACTGTGGTGTGACGGGGTTGTATAATCCCGTCTCGGCACATTGCCCCCTCCTTTTCTTCTTAAGATTTTTTTTTCGTCGTCGAAATAAAATCTTAAGTTGCTTCAGCCGCTTTCCTTACTTCTGCTGCTTCCCCTACTTCTTCCGCTCTCGTTACTACTTCCGTTTTTCTTACTTCTTCTGCCGTTTTCCTTACTTCCTTTACCGTTTTCCTTGCTTCTAGCGCTTTTCTTGCTTCTACCGTTTTCCTTACTCCTGCTGCCACTTTCCTTACTACTTCTGCTTTCCTTACTTCTGCCATTTCCCTTGCTTCTTTTACCGTTTTCCTTGCTTCTACCGCTTTCCCTACTTCTTCTACCGGAATTGGGTTGATGTGCACCGTAATCGCTTTCCAAATTATTCCTTCTCGGATCATCTCGTTCATTACTTCTCTCACTTCGTCATGGTAGGCTATGGGGATAGGATAATTTTTCGCTTTAAGTGTTCGCAAGTCCGTTAACTCGATCCGAAACTCATACCCCTTTATCGGTTCGATGTGATTTTTGAAGACATCTTTGACGCTTATCAACATTTCGTACAACGCATTTTTCTGATCAACCCTCAATTTTTCTTGCTCCATTACTTTCTTCCTTATTTCTTCCTTTATTTCATTCTCCTCCATTTGCACGCTACACATTTCGACTTCTGCGAATTCTTCTGATTCGTCTCTCTCGTCTACCTGTGCATTTTGCGCCCTTTTATTTTCATCTTCCTCCATTTCTACGCGACACATTTCGATTTCTGCGAATTCTTCCGATTCGTCTCCCTCATCTGCATGTGTATTTCGCGCCTCTTCACTTTCATCTTCCTCCCAAACATTTTCTCCGTTGATCAAAACTTGCTTTTCTCCGATGTCGATAACAGCGCCATGTTCCGCCAAAAAGTCCACTCCGATAATTAATGGGTAAATTAATTTCTTCACCACCAAACAAATTATATCAAACATTTTTCCTCTAATTTTCACTTCCACCATTACTTGTTTTCTTACTGGATGAGATTTCCGCCCCCATGCATCTACCATTCGAGTATTATTGGTTGGTAATTCCAAGACGTTTATTTTCTTGCTTAATAACTCTTCATATAATTCTTCCGATATCACAGATTTAATTGATCCGGTGTCTACCAATGCTTTACTATGCACGTCAGCGCAACTAATTTCAATCACGGGACACTTCTCCCCTTTTCTCGGTTTCCAGTTTTCCCATAAATTTTCTCCATTATTTGTAATTCGGTTTGCAGTTATAGGGATCGCGTGTTTGTCGTAAATTTTGTTCGATTTGGGACCCCTTTTCAACTCTAACTTGGCGTGTTTCCCGGTCCCGTTCGATCTCTTGTACTAATTCCATTTCGCGGACTCCGTGACCTTGCCCGCTGAAAGTTGTGCGCGTTCCTGCTCGTACATGGTTGCTCGTCGCCGTAACCTTGACCGCGCAGCTCTCCGCTCGCCGTCCCTTCGTCCCGCGGCCTCGCGTCCTGCCCATGTTGTCGAGATTCACCTTTATTCTTGCTTCCTCCTTTCTTCGACGAAGAAACTATCGTGTCTTGAACAACTTGTATCGCGTTGATATTTGATTTCGTCGTCTTCGGAGTTTGGTTCATGTTTTCAAAAGTCAAATCATAATTGCCTAACAAAATTTGAAATTTTTCTACATCCTTTACATCAACGCTGCGTAACAAATTCTGGATGCTTAGCGGGAAATGTCTTGTGAGAATGCAAATTATTTCTTCATCCGCTACGGGAGGAGAGCACATTTTCAATGCTGCTATTTTTCGTGCCGCGTAGTCTCGCATGGTTCCGCTAGACGTACGGTAATACCCACTCATTAACGAAATTTTGAAGTTCATCTGCTGTTCCTTTCCCCAGTAACGGTCTAGAAACCTCACTACAAATTCGTCAAATGAATTTGGCATTGGGCATAACGTTTCTAGCCACGCTTTTGCATTGCCTTCTAATGCTTGATGCAATAATAAAGTTTTATGTGCTTCGCGGACATTCGAAAGCACGAAAAAGCTCTGCAACGATTTAATAAAAGCGTTCGGATTCTCGTTTGGATGGCCTGAGAATCTAAGTGATGCTGGTATATTAATATTGCTTCCTCGGCATGCTTCCCCTCCTACTACTTTACTCTCCGCTATTTCCCGCAGTTCCTGAATCTTACGTTCTTGCTCTTCTAATTGTCGCTTCGTATCTGCACTGCTTTCAGTAATCTTGCCGCGAACTTCTTGGACTTCCTCTTGTATTTGCCCGAAACGTGCCCTATTTTCCTCATCTTTCTTTTCGATTTCCGTGGACATCGAATCAATTCTCGCTCCGACTTCCGCGTGCTTTTCCTCAATTAACTGAGTGCATGTTGCTACTTGCACCGCGATCTCTCCCCGAAGTTCGTCGCATTTACCAACTACCTCTGACATTATGGACTGTTGAAAGTGCTCGAATTTTTCATTGAAAACCTTGGTTTGGTCGTCAATTTTCTCGGCTAATTTTTGCACTTGCTCCTCTGATTTTCGCGACTGTTCTTTGATTTCGGCTGCTAATTTTTCAGACTGTTCTTTAGTTTCGGCTGCTAATTTTTGCCCCTGATTTTCTATTTTCTCGGATAATTTTTGCACTATTTCTTTAGTTTCTCGCCCTTGATTTTCTACTTGTATAGCGACGTGTCGCGCAAAATTCCCTAATAATGCCTGCATCAATGTCCGCATCGTATCTTCTTCCGGGCGTTGCGACGGTTGTTCTGGCGTAGTTTCGGCTGATTCGGTGCGATCCGCGGTCGGCTCACGTACTTCATCTGCCTCGTGCAACCCTAAATTTTGCATCCTACGAAGTACTTCGTCCCCCGCGTCGCCCTCACTGTCCTCGTCACTCCTGATCTGCTTAGGTTCCCTATATTCCTGACTGCCTGCCATTCTAGTGCTTTGCGTTTGCCTTTTACCTTTCTAACAATACAAAATGCACTTCCCTTCCAAAATCACAATACAATACACTATATAACACTTCACTGTACACAGAAAAACACTTGCTGAAAAGAAAACACAGTACACAGCCTAATAAATACCACAAAATGCTCGTTTATTGTGTCTAGGGTTCACCTTTGCTTGCTCGATTTCAATCGATCGCTGCCACACGTAATGGGCGCCAAAATATCTAACCGCCTTTCACCTGCACCATACGACGATTTCAATCGATCGCTGCCCCACGTTGGGCGCCAAAATATCTAACCGTCTTACCTATCGTACACACTCTGGTACCTTCTTCTTACACACAGCATGCACTGTAAGCAAGTCGTCTAGATATTATGCTCGTGAAGCGAGCTTAGAATCTCAGGAAACAGGATCTTTGGGGTACGAGAAAGGTCTGAACCCTTGACACAATAAAAGTCACACAAATCACACATAAACGAGCATATAATTCACTCAAAATTCTGTGGCATGAATTGATGACAACAAAAAAAAATCACACATAGAATAACACTTCCAAAAAAAATGATTGAATAAACACAAATAAGCAACTTTGACAGCCTATTCAAATGAACACTTAATATTGTTCAGAACTGACTTTCTGAATCAATTTCTTTGAACCAGTACTGGGATTCCCTTCGAAAATTCACTACGTCTAAATTTAACTTATTCTAATTACAATTGCACGTGAAACTAATCCTATTTACAATTTCTTGCCTTTTTAAAATTTTACATACAATAATTAAACTTGTGGGCAAGCGCACTACTCTCAATTTATCTTTAAATTAAGTGCTGGTAACAGAATAATGGCTGCTACAATAGAATGGCTAAAGGCAAGCAATTACGCATTAAATCTCCCACTCCCAAGCTACAAATTATTAATATCCGTGTCCTCAATTTTTAACACTTCTGAAACTGTTCTCTTTCCTGCCGACGTGAACTTGACCTAAATTCAGATTTACGGGTTACCTCGAAACTGTCCGTCTTTCCGACCTTGAAACAGCGTGCTGCGTTCCAGATCGCGTGGCTCGATTTCGAAGTTCTGCGCTGCTCTCGCCGTCCTCTTGCTCAGTCGTCGTCTTCTCGGTCGCCTCGCGTATTCTTCCGTCTCTACTAACCGATTTCTTCTCCTCCACGGCTGCTATCGCCTTCGATTACGCCCAATTTGCAGAAAATGTCCCTTGCACTTCCCTAACTGCCAGTGCAAGTACTTCGCTCGTTCCTAACTTTATTCGGTTAATTAAGAACTTTCAGAGCTTTCCTGAAAACGGGCACACTTTTACTTCCCGCGTTAGTTAATAGAGGAATATTTCTCTAATTCCTGACTACTGCGCGGATGACTAGCTAGACGTTTTTCTGCAACGCCGTACACTCCTATTCTAAACAGTCGTTGCGGCAATTTCTAACTAATCTAACGCTCTGATAAAATCTGCACACTTGCCAAGCGGTGCCTTACGTGAAGAACTGCTGACCTGACGCGTGCTAGCAGAAGAGATGTTGACTCCAGGCGAGATGGCGACAAAAGAGGCTTTCCGTCTGCGCGTCAGCCTATTTATTAGCGCCGCGCTGGGGAAATTCTGAGCAGATACTGAGAAGGGGGGGTAATTTCTCCTACTTCGCTCCTTTCAGGAAAAACGTGACTCGATAGTTTGTGGCTGCTAGTGCGAGCAACGGATACCAGGCTGCGCGTTTTGCTACTCAGGTATTCGACTGCTCTTCTCGCCGTCTGTGAGCGTTGACGCCGACGAAACTGTGGTGTGACGGGGTTGTATAATCCCGTCTCGGCACAATATATATATATATATTTCAACGACTTGTAACAAGGTGATAATTTGGATACATGGCTGCGTTTAAATTTCCCGCTATGGTTGTGACGCAAACCGGTGCCTGAAGCTCATTGGCTGAAGTCGAATATGATGAGCAATAGCACACCCGTCTCTCCACCATGAAGAAGCATGGCGTAGCGAACATCAATTGAGATTTGCGTATGCAGCAACCCGAAATCCAACTTGAAGCGAGTCCGCTAATCCACCGGATTCAGCGGGCGACTTCTTTTGCATGCTAATCGATTACTCGATCATATCTATATCGAATTTATTTCCAACTCTAACGGCTAAATGTGTTGCGAATAGAGTACTTGTGTGACGCAACACGAAGGTGGTGGCACGATCTGAAAACATGGCAGTATTTATATTTATTTAATAATGTAATATATTTGTACAGATCAGTGGTTGCTGGACATCTCAAATCGAACAAAAGTGAATTAAGATGTGGCATTATGGGAGTTTAGCTTACAATCATTAGACACAGTTCGCAACTTCTTCCTTTTCGGCCTAAACCTCTTTCTCGACTTCACCCACTATTGATCTAGATATTGCTTTGACTGTCGTGCTTAAACTGCCTTTTGTAGAGTCTACTGGTAGGTCTTGTCAAAGATAATATACTCATAAAAGGTGAGGTGAATGCTTTTCGTCTCCGGTGAGAACTTGTGGCAGAAAAGAAACGTTGCACTATTCATTGCGCTCCTTTGACACAAAGGGACGACTTTATCCCGATAAAAGAGTTTTCCTTGAAGAACCCCGTCGTAAGAAGTTGGGAAACATTTTTTGTGATACGAGAGGTGTGCACAATACGTCTATTTTTTCTTAAAAGAGATGTCAATTTGGAAGATTGGCATATCCACAAAATTCTATAGATTATGAAGATTATGAATGATATATTTTATAATTCGATAAGATGTAATGGAAAAGGAAAGCTGAAAACACGATGCAAGGTGAAAACTTGAACCATTTTCGTTTTGGTTACATATATTTGAAAACAAAATCGTAGAAGAAAAATTGAAAAATAAAGAAATAGACTTGTTTTATCGGACATTCATATACAGCACAGAAGTACTGAAAAATGGGTTAGAAAATATCTGAGAACGGAATCTCAACATTCAAGCCGCCACTTCATTTTGCTTTGTACGTGTACTATAATGAGTATATACCATTGTCTAACTTTATGATTCAGAAACTCTTATTTCTAAAGTTAATGATGAAATATCTGTAAATGTGAGTAGAAATCATGATTGTGAACATTGCATTAGAAAATATCCCAGACATACATTCAGATATTATTTACGGAGAGTTCACATATGGGATTAAGATTTTTTATGTTGAAGCTTAATTATTAGTAGACCAGAATAGTTGTTGACGATACGAATACAAAAAGTGATATTTTATTTTGCGACCGGCAGGGGTGGCTCAGGGCATCAACTGATGTCACTGCAGTGCCTCTGACCGGGAGTTCCTGGGGTTCGAGTCCCGACGGTGGTAATATTTTCAACACAAGCTTGTCAGCTAGGTCGAATTCAAACGCTGCATGGAGGAGTATTCTAGCGGCCGGCTGCTCTGATCGGTAGTTTTCCGTAGTTTCTCCGATCAATACCAGGTGAATGCCGGAATAGTACTCTAAGAAACGGACCGCGCGCGATCTTTTCTTCCTCTTCCTTATCCTTTCCTCACCTCTTACTTACACTCACGTGCACGCACTACACTACCATACATGTATGAAAAACCGTTGACAGCTTAGAGTTTGTCCCGGCTCGGGAGTTGGCCTGTTTGTGAGAGATACCTGATTGGGGAAAATCCTTGCAAGCTGACGTAGGTCAACTTGGGGTTGGGCGCAATCCTATGAGCAAATAAAATCACATTTACCACGTGTGTAAACCACTTTGTTTTAGACAGTCTTACTGACTTTCCTTTCATATTAATTCAAGAATACACATCACTACTGACCATAATGATACATTATGGTTAGTAGTAGCTGATGCGGTCAGACGAAAGGATTTTGTTTTCATTGTCGCATTCACAGATTTATCTGGACACTTAAGAATCGTCTCACTTTTAACACTAGTGCTTTAAATCAAACTTTTATCACGAGACACATGCCCTAAAAGAACCGCTTTAACTTGGGCTGACCAAAAAACCATCTCATTTCGGCACCAACAATGTTTACATCAGATACAATTTGTTTTTTAACCTTGTGCTTCGTAAGCGTGTGGATAATTACACTAGTAGCGCGCGAACAGTGAATTTGTGGATTAACACAGGAAATGAAAAGTGAACAAAAACACGTGGTAATTTCTTGTCGGTCCTTTACGCAAGGTGGTATCGATAACTATCAACAGTTACGCAGTAAATGTTCACAAAATGAACCATATGATTGTACACACATTGTAAATGCTTGGCGATGGAGCTGCCACTCCCACATATGTCGATTATTTTTCTGGATGACTAATACATGTTCATGTAACTGTAAATAAACAATGCACATCATTTCTTGTAACAACAAACATCTAATAACACAATTTAATAGTTTAGTAAAATGTAATTATATCCACTTTGATTGAATATGGTCTAAGTATGAAACTGATATCGATGTCGTAATAAGAGTTATTAGAACACAGATAATCTACTAAGTCGTATCATGAAGCGACGTTTTTCCATCATGATTCCTACCTCACTTCTATTCTATTTCTATTCCTCTGGTGGGAACATCTGCCACAGAAGCGGACATTAAAAGTGACTCATTGATGCATTTTGGTAATCATGGAATTTTAGAATTTTTTTGCTTTTCACCAATGCTCTTATCGAAAAAGACTTATATTAAATAAAATTGGGAATTTTACTAACTTCGACAAAAAAAGATTTTCTTCTTTGCTTAATCATTGTCAGATTGTCTACGGGTAACCAAAGTCAACATAATTTAAATAATTAACATGAATATTCCTACAATTCTTGACAGAAAAGTGTTTCAACAGTGTGAACAAAGCAATAGAATAAATAAATCTTCTTGAGAAGCAGATTTTAAATTATACATACATAGGAACATGTGCATGAAAAGCAGGGATCAAAACCTACGATTGTGGGAACACCTCCTTTGAGGTATCAAAAGGCTAGTTTCAAAAATAATAGTTTGTATGAAAAAGTCGCACGCCACAGATGCAATGACCTTCTCTCCTTGAATTTTAGCACACGAGGAGGGCGAAGAAACTTGGCGCACTTAAACTGCTCTCAGTGATAACAATGGAAATTGTGTCTGCCTGTCAAGCAGATGTTCCCACCAGAGGGCTATAATCAGTTTCGTAATACGTGCTAATAAAATACAATGCCAAAAATCAAAAGCCTCCTTGTAACTACTATCAACATCAGTCTGTAACTTTTCTAAGATGAATAGTATAATCAAAAAGAATATTATAGAATTTCGTAAAGTTTACAAAGTGGAAAAAAAACGTTGTACGATATTCGTACCATCATAATATTTTATTTTAATACTTGAAGGATTGTGAAATTCAACGAAACAGCATCGTTTAATAATTATCCCATCTCGTATTGTAATATAATGATTCTCACGGAAGTTAACGCTGTCAGTTTTGTTTTATGAAACATAAAATGTTTTATAAAACAACTGAATTCTACACGGTCAGTTTTCGTAAAATTGCCGTCCGCAGAGAAGTTTGAGAAGTGAACTAGGATCATTTTTTTACAGCTCCAAATACACTACACCTGGGCCTGGAGACTTTCCATTTTTAAATGTACTAAGACCCTTTCCAATCTCATTTATTGTAATGTCTTCCATGTGATCTCCATATTAATTTTGAAAAAAAATGGTGAATTCTTTTCTATCTTCTTTCATCAATTCTTGATAATATTCTTTCCATTGTTGTAAGCTTATAAGTTGTAAGGCTGAACATTGTTTCTCATTTATTCTTATATTTTTATGTTTCCAAGACTCTTGCTTTGGTATTGCCAATGCATTGGTCAATTTATTCACATTTTTTCCCCCAAGCTGCATTCTTAGCTTTTATAATTTCCTTTTTTGTATCACTACTTATTTGACTACACACATGTTTATCATCATCTTGAATATTTAGCCATGTTCTAGTATTTTCTTTCTCTCTTTCTTTTTTAAAGAACTATTCCACAACACATCAATTATTTTCCCTTTATGACTTCCTGCTTCTCCAAGGCTCTCACAAGCAGCCTCATGGATAGCTCTTACTATTCCGTCGTAGAGAGATTGGGTAGTTGTGTAATCTATATTTGAAAGCTCTCCACTAAGTCTGAGTTTATACAGAAATTTTATTGGTGGGTCAGAAGTTTATATTTCGGAATTTGTATGGTGCAAGGTATGTCTTGAATATCATTTTATGGGGTTGTATTCACAAATGGAAGAGACAATTTTGACCTCAACAAATAATGATCTGAGTTGAATTCGGCACGCCTATATACTCTGATGTCTTTCACCTTCGGCTTTGTTGTTATGTTTGCCAAGTACGTAATCTATTATTGTTCATCTTGTTCCTGTAATTCATATAAATTTGAAAATATCTTTATGTATGAAGAACTCATTCCCGATTTGTAAGCCATATATTGCATACACACTTCTTTCAGCCTTTTAGCATTGTCATTCACAGTTTCCTCGCCATACCTTCCAATCACATCATTTCGGCCTTGCCTTCTTACTCCATCAGTATAACCTGCAATAAAAATACATCTTTTCTGTTAGCAATTCCATCTAAGACACTCGTCAATTGATTAAATGCAATTTTCTCTGTTTCAGGAGCATTGTCATTTGGGACTTATACACATATATATAACCCATTTCTATTCCTATTTCAAAATCTAGGGTTAAAATATTCACATTGACGCATGTCCAGCTCTTAATACTATTTTTATATCTTTTTAATATGGTGATGGAGACTCCTCTCTCTGCTCTAATTTCTTTGTTCACCCCACTAAATATATGAATGTAGTCTTTAACTTCCTCTATCCTTTGACCCTTTGTTTTCGTTTCTGACAAGACACCAATTTCCACATTCTATTTACTTAGTTTTTCAAATACTTCTACCCTTTTTAAATTAAGACCCCGTTCTGTACCTACGTTCTACCCCGTTCTGTACGTTCTGTTTCTATATTCATAAACTGTTTCTGTTTTTATTATCAAACACTAAAACACAAAGTAATACAAAACAATAATCTGTAGAATAATCTCTGGTTAAAATTTAACAACCCGCAGTCGGTAGGACTCGAACCTACGCTCCCAGAGGGAATCTGATTTCTAGTCAGACGCCTTAACCACTCGGCCACGACTGCTGCATTATGCCAGGTCGGTTTTAAATTATCAAAACTGATACGTCGTTGAAGTGGCATCTGCTGACACGTTGCTGTCACACCAACGTGCCACGTGCCAATCCATTAGGCCATGCTTGTCTCCACGCACCAGAAGTTACAGCGCGTCGGAGGTTAAGAATGAAGTACGGCAACACAATCTAGATGGCGTTGCGTACGGTCTCTTACGGCGACAGTGA
The DNA here is from genome assembly GCA_038098605.1 of Gryllus longicercus. Taxonomy (NCBI): domain Eukaryota; kingdom Metazoa; phylum Arthropoda; class Insecta; order Orthoptera; family Gryllidae; genus Gryllus; species Gryllus longicercus. The sequence goes on from JAZDUA010000362.1 coordinate 1,548,462, forward strand.
TGCCAAAGGGCGCTTTTCTGCTGAACTGTATGAACCAAAAGTTACGAGCTCAATGGTGTCAACGAATTCCACAATGGAACGGAGCGCAAGTTTAACGCTTAGCTAGTTTGCCTCGAACTTTTCTAGTTTTATGAAAGTGTACACTCTTACCGTTCCTCAAATCTAAAATTATTCTTATGAGACTCCGGTACACAGGAAATATATCTGTTAAGCTTTTCTCGGTCTTTGTGCTTCGAAATGTGTCCTAAGAAATCACTAATATTAATTTTAAAATACACCTCAATACAATATCTAAACTTTAAGACAATTACATGCGGTTGATCAAAGACCAAGTGTCATATTCCCTTATTAATAGTAAAGAAATAATAAATTTTGATTACAGAGCAGAATAGTTAAAATTCTTTTGGGGACCAAATAAGTCGGGTCCACGGAAACGAAGTGATCTGATTCACAGGAAACCAATCTGCCTGGCTCTGAGAGAGCAGACTGTCATCTATCGGTAGGCAGCGAATACGAATCTTGTTCAAAAATATTCGCTTCATAGCATTAGTTATAAACATTAATAGTCATTTGTGTTTCCCCACTACGAAGCGCTTTACCATTCTTGCACTTTACGGTTGGTGGTTCACACATTCTAAATTAATTTTGCAAAAATAAAAATAAATTAAGTTTTAAAAATTATTAAATTCACCACAATCAAAAATTATAATGAAGAAAAGTAAAACTACCATTAATTTTGACGTTATTAAATCATAAATCTCGAAACTAATACAACTACGAAACACAGGCGAACAAAAACAGGTAAACAACCGAAACGGGTATTTTCTGAGTTCAGTAGGTTACGGCAACCAAAGCACGTGGCACCGTGACTGTGGCTAAACCATCAGCCTTATACCTTCGTACAAAAATTAGTAAGTTCCAAAGACATTCACATGTGGTAAATATACACATACAATGTATTCGAGGTACAATTTTACTAATTTAATTCTGGTTATGCAAAATTATGTTAACAAGGACTTCAAACAGTTTTGAAACCTTGAAACGGTAGGGGGTATGCTTTATATCGGAAAAGACCATAAGACCCTGAACTTCATTCTTAAGTTTTAGTTTTTCACACGTGTGTAATCGCCAGACGGGAAGAGACTACAAGAAGGAACTGCAAAGGGTGTATCATGTACAGACATCTCTGTCCTCAAAAGGGATCGGAAGCCATACACAAACGGATATTTCTCGTGAGCGAGCACGTCTGGCAACATCAACGAAAAAGTTCGTTCCTTGACTTCCGTGGCGTGGCTCGCATTGACATTCATCGGCGGATGAGCGAGACGTTTGATGATGGTGTCATGAGTGTGAGATCGTGGGTGCGAAAGTTCAAAGAAGGCCGAACGACGCGATGACACGAGATGGCTCCCATGAAGGGCACAATTCTTTTCAAAAAATGTGACAATGGATGAAGCGTAGATGCCACTTTTCAATCTTGAAACGAAGTGCCAGTCAGCTCAATGGAAGCACTCGCACTAACCCCCCACAAACATTTCGGGTAAGTGCCAGAGCAGAAAAAAAAAATGATAGTTGCCATGTTTTAGGTCAGCGATTGTGTACTCCTTACTCATTGTGTCCCAATGGACACTCTGGTGACACGCGCGAGCTACCAAGATGTTTTGAAGGATCAGATGCTTCCAGCTTTACAAGAAAACGGCCCGAAAAGGCTGAGTCTGTGCCGTTTGACCAAGACAACGCATCGCACGTCGGGCAAAAGCGATACAGGAGTTTCTTAGTGAAAATAACTTTGAAGTGGTGTGTCATGCACGTAACGATTTTTGGCTGTTTCCAGCGACCAAAAACGCTGTCCGTGGTCGCACATTCTCTAGCCGTGCCACAATTGCGACGTCAATTTTCCAGTGGTCGAAACAGACTCCTACTGAAGCAGCGGTCTTGGAATCATGGCGGCGTCGACGTTGGAAGAAGTGTTTATGACTGCAGCGAGATTACAAGGAAAAAAACATAACTTTAATTTTTTTAAATGTAATATAGTGTGAAAAATAAAATCGGATACCTCAGAACTTGAAAGACCCTTTAATTGTCATTTATCGGAGAAAAATGTCATCGATTGTAAGAAAATTAAAATCTTATAAACTCCATTTTGAGTTACACATTTGGACTTTATTTCAAGTAAAATACAATCAATTTACATTTTAAAATTGTACCATTAGCTCACAATTTATGAAATTCACTCAATCTCGGAAAGCCAGACCTAAAAGTTTTAATTCTTGCTCTGGAGTCTTCTGCATTTTGCTTAAATATTAGGAAATACGTTCTAAGAACCAGGAAACTTAAAAGTTCTTGCTCAGTAGATTACTTGCTTGGCCAGCAGGAAGTATAAAAGGAAACAAACCCACAAGATGTTCAAAACTGGATATGTCTTATTTTATTAAAATGATTTTTGTGTTAAAGTGAGGACTGAAAATAGTTTACAATTTAGCCTGCCGTCTCCCTCGATTTCGAATACACATTGAGGCAAAGTCTCCCACATTGGAACTCAACACCTTGTTTTGAACCAATTGTTTAAAAAGACAAACATTTTTTAGATTACAATGACAAACACTCAGCGATATTTTCATCGACCTACTCTTACTTATTCGAATAGATCGCTCAAAATATCTTTGACCGCAGTCGGTAGGACTCGAACCTACGCTCCCAGAGGGAATCTGATTTCTAGTCAGACGCCTTAACCACTCGGCCACGACTGCTTTGAGAGCGAGAAGGTACAAAAAGCTGATAAGGTAACTTTAATCATTACCTTCGCAATGGTCAATGACTAGGCAACTTGTCTCCTTTCTAAAATTTCGAAGAACATTCAACACACACATTTCCTCCATTTCCCGCTTTCGGTTATTTCCCTAGTAGGATAACCAGGATGTACAGAGAAATTATTTTAAACATTTTGGAATCAGTTGTACAATCAGATATTAATACATCTATAAATTCATAGAAAATAATTTAAATTGGTTAGCCCTCTGGATGCAACCGCAGTCGCGACAGAGCAGCGGCAGCACAACGTACTACATAAGAGCAGATCTACTTGGCTAGCATGTGGCAAGGCAATGGTTAAAATAACCTTATCAGCTTGTTGTACCACGGCCCAGGCAAGGCAGTCGTGGCCGAGTGGTTAAGGCGTCTGACTAGAAATCAGATTCCCTCTGGGAGCGTAGGTTCGAGTCCTACCGACTGCGGTCAGAAATATTTTTAAGCGATCGATTTGATTAAGAAAGAATAGGTTGATGAAGGTGTCGCTGAATTTAAAAGTGAACTAGAATTCCATTCAAGGTAATAAGACCTCCTTTGACACGTACTTAAAATTACGAAGTATTTTCAACACACAAATTTACTCCAACATTTCGGATTTGCTTTGTATTATTACTCTAGTAGGTTAATCATATTAAGTCCAAAATGTATAGGGAAATTGTTTTAAAAATCCTGGAATGAATTATTCATTCAGAATTTCAGAAAAAAATTCGCTTTCAAGCGCTGTTTCATAATGATTTATTTAAAATTCTTTTGGAGGAATTACAACTAACATTGTGACTGAACACCACGAGAAACAAATAATTTGTTCTTGCTCGCACTTGCATCGTAAGAAAAGAAAGTATTGTAATTGTGCGCCGGAAAACGTCGATTTTCGTCACAAATACTCTTATTGCCGAGCCCTGGTAACGGAAAAGTGGATAAGACTTGTTCCGACATATAGTAAATTACCTCCAAAACATTATGTGATCAGAATTCGTATTTTGTGAGTTCTTGATGCCGAAAAATTTATTAACGTCAGAAGTGCGTTTATTAGTCCATCTGTCCGTCTAAGGCTAGCGCCTAAACTATTCAGTCAATTTTCTTCACAATTGATAATCCCCGATCGATGTAATGAATTCGAAGCCCTCTGAGTTTGAAATTGATATTTTGATTGTGGGGGAGGGTACTTTTTATGAAACTCAAAACATTTTTCTCAAAAATGGCTAATTTTTTTAAAATTAAATTTTGTTCTCGGATAGTGTAAAAGACATCATGGAGAATGAAGCAGGTCGCATTTTCGTTAAAATCCCCTATTTCTCGAAAATTGCAAAAGCCGATTTTTTCGGCGTTTTCCTACAACAAAATTAAATGCAGAGATTTTTGCATTAAACAATCAGCTCTTTAAAAAATTCGTGTACGATGTTTTAAAAAAGTATTAGTTTTTGCGTAATTTGTGCTTCAAATTTATGCAATTTATAAAACAAAATTCAAAAAGTGCTCCAAAAACTTTTTTCAATTTTTTTCCACGGATAGAACTCTAGGTGTCATTTTCGTTGAACTTAATGGATTTTTAAAAATTGCAAATTTAGAAATATTGCGAGAAAATAAGTACTGTTGTAGAATCACTAGTTTCTTTTAAACTTCTAGATCTTTTTCAAGTTCATAGAGTTTCAACAAAATCCAGGTAATTTACTTTAAAACTAGTGGCACAACGGCATGTACTTTCTTGCATTATTTGTAACAGTTACGTAATATTATAATACTATTTGAACATGCAGTTGTGTACTCTTAAGAAAGAATTAAAAGATTAATATAAATAACGATTATGTCATGTCATTCTGTGCATTTAGTATAAATTCAAAATGTTCAAAGGAAAAAATTGGAGTCGTTTTTTAGAAAATAGTTTTAAATATTACCTTCATTTAACAAAAAAAGAAAGCATATGCAAAAAATACTCATATTTTAAAAGAATTAACAAAGAATTAACATTTTACTTAAAGATATAATTTTCAAGAACAAATTTCATTCAGAAAAAATCTCTATCTTCAATTTTACAGTTGAATGAGGATGCCCCGAAAAAAATATGGAATATCCGAAAATTTATAGTATTCAACGAAGAGAACGATGCCACTTTTATAAACGTACTTTGCTCTGAGAAAATATTGGGTGTCATTGTTCAGAAAATTTTGAAAATGTCGTCGAGTCATGAAAAGTACTTTCAAAAACAAATATATTCGTTTCAAGTTAAAGACGCCTCAACATAAGACATATCGATCGGGATAATGAATTGTAGTGACTATTTCACTCGTGGAATAAAAACTAATAGTATTTGACAGTACATACCCCATAAGGCCCATACCCCATATACCCCAATAAGGAAGGTATATCTTAAAAAGTTTATCACTTTTTCTATCGATAGTATGGATCAGTTCTTTCTTACTACTGCAAAAGAAACAATAATGAATAAATATTAACTATCATAATATTGCCGAACATAATTAAGATAATTTCAAATATATTTTGAACATCCAGAACTGAAGGCCATCCAGAAGACGCGGCGATGTGCATACGGACGCGCGTGGATTCAGTTTTTGGAAAATAGGCTACGAGATTAACGGTCACGTTGCCCTGCACTTTCTAGCCATTTTGTAGCGATGGTTGAAGCAATTGAGGTGAGTTGGTGGATCGGGGAGAATGAAGTAAACCACACCGAGGCCCACGTCGGATGTCGCAGAAACGCTTGGTCGTAATTTCGCGAGAAGAATGAAAAGACAGCAGAATGCAGTCAGTGCAAAGCCAGAAAGTGCCAGTCAGTGCAAAGCAAATACAGATTGTGGAAATACAATGAATTTATTTAAACGTACACGTGGATATGGTTTTAGAATTTCCCAGGTGGAGAACAGGTCAAACAGAAAAGGAGCTAGAAGTTATGGCTTTAGGTAAGAAGAAGCTTCCATTTCATATGTATTATGTTTTTAATAAACCAACTTTCAGACTTGTCAGAATCTTATCTCCTTTTTGTGTACCGGTAGCAACATGTATATTGATTTTATTTACTTTTTTATTATTTATTTTTTCAAAAGGTCATTGATAAGTGAAGAAATTACAAATGAGGATGAAGTGGAATCTTCAACGTCATCAGCAGGGACATCAGCATTCATAGATTTACAACAAGGATCAAAGCTACATACCAGGATTTAACGTCCCTGAAAGATTAACATATTTACTTACAATTTTTTATAACTCAATAATAAATTTAATATCCATTGTGTAAACCTACTCGCAGATACTTTCTTGGACAAGTAAATAAAGAGCTGAATTATGCCTGGCTCTGTGTGATTAATTGTCTATAATTTTTCGTCATTGTTTAGAGGAAGGTACCTGATATGTAAACTACGATGCCTAGGGTCCAGTCATCTGATGAAAGATGCGGCTTCCTTTGTAATGTTATCATCTGCCTTCATGGAGAAACGACTCGCAGAAAAGTACAATGTAAGTGAGCTTGCAAACAACCAAATAATAGAAGCAGCAAAACATATGTGCACTGCCCTTGATATATGGACCCAAACTGTGGAAGAAAGAGCATTTTTGGGGGGAACGATTCATTTCCTGGAAGGATCCTTGATGGTGAGCATTAATATAGCTGTAAAGGAACTGAAGGCCAATCACACAGCTTCATATAGAGCAGTTTCTTTAAAGAAATTTTGAATATGTGGAATCTTTCCAAGACACATTTGCGCCGTGCATTTACATACAATGCCGTCAATATTGTGCCAGGAATCAAAGCTGTGGCCTTAATAATGGCACTCCTGATGGTTCACAAAGAAATTTATTTTGCATGTATCTAACTGCTGGATCTCTGCCTATTGTAAGTTGGAACGGTTTCTTGATATGCTTATAATTTGTCCAGACTTAGTCTTAGAACGCAAAAAAGTTCCGTGTTCAATTGAAATTATTAAACAAATTTGAATTAAATTTATTAAACAAATTCTAAATTTTCTATTGCCTCTTGAATGTTACAATATAGCAGATAATTATAGAACACTTTTTAAATAGTGGTGTCACAGAATGGCACAAAATTTCTCGTACTAGCTTTCTAATGTCTTTGGTCTGTGTTAGCTTTTCGATCTTTCCCCATCTACCCGCTGCCATCTATCGCCGCCCTAAGTACATTATTACGAAATTTTCTCGAATTTTTGGCTTCCTATACCGAAACGGATTTTTCGGTTTCGATAGAACCGAAATATTACTTTAAGAATAGTATAGAAGAGTAAAATCTCGTTCTTTATGGAAATATTAGTTGAAAAATTTGGAGCCGTTTTTAAGAAAATGTTGTTGAAATGTAACTGTATATGCGAAATTTGAAACTCCTTTTCAAAGAAAACTTTTGAGCTTTCGAGAAACTTTATCGGACGTCATTTGAAGAAGTTCCACTTATTAATGCAATGATGTATACAAATTGCTGGAAATATACATTATACCAGCCTAAGAGGTATTAAAAAAATAAATTGTGTAATTTTTGAAAAAAAAAAACAACAGAACCCAGAAAATAGCTCATCTTATACAGTGCACTTCAGTGACTTATTTTACATTTTGAAACATTTTGAATTTACATTGCTCTCAATAAATTTCGACAGCGTGGCGCTATGAAGTTCATCACAGAGAAGTGTGTTCAGGGAAAAACACTTTTCTGTATCCATTGCTCATGCTGTTTTTTTAAAGTCTTATTAATAACACTACTATTAAGAGGATGTTTGTGATTAGACACCTAATCAATGGCCTAGAAAATACTTCAAATATTACGGTATTAATTCTCCAACCATCGAGCTCGCTAGATATTAGCCGGTGGCTGTGGTTGGTCACGTGACTTCTCGCGATAAAACAGGTAGACAGTTCCTAACCTCGCCGCACCACGTCGCTTTCTGAGTGCTTATGGTATTCGCTCCTCATTATTTGGGTTCTCAGCTTGTCGCACGCTGTTAATGCCCTCAGTGGCGCCCTCGTTTGAGAGAAGGGCGAAACAAAAAGCACTGGGGATCGCTAGACGGGGAGCGGTCGGCTACGAAGGAAAAGAAGAGGCCGTGTGAAATGGATGATCCTGTATCTTCTCCAGATTTAACACACCAAGGAACACAATTTATAAAACCACAAGAATGAAAATGTGCTTCTGTTGGATATGGAATTATTCGCAGAGGGTATCAAACACATTTAATACGATAAGTATAGAATTTTGCAAAGAATGAAATAAAACAGGCAACCCGCAACACAAATTAAGCGGTTGCACTCGTTACCATGGAGCATAACTCGTAAACGAAGCGTTCTAGACTTCATATCCCGAATTTTGATCCCTGGGAGAAGTAATATTTATTATGTCATAATCAACAAAAGAGGGAACTTTGTGGATGTTAATCATAATTTTGGAGGCTTATTTTTTCTGGGGACGCGTTGTCAGAAACGTTCGATGCTTGTTCCAAAACGAAGCTATTTTCACTTTTAGAGCATTCATTTTAAAATTGCTGATTGGTCTCACTGGTATGAGTAGTTGTAAATGGTCCACTTGTACGCACATAATTTTGTTTACGACCCTAACTCCACAACGTCGCACTGTGTACGTGCGGTCCTAGGATTCAGGTCCAGGTGATGGTTGAATTTTCGACACTAGCTACCTAGCTAGGTGGAATTCAGCCTCTGTGTGGACGAGAATTCTAGCAGTCGGCGACTCTGATCGGTAGCTTTTCATGGTGTCTTCAATCAACACCAGCCCAATGCCGGAGCAGGACACTAACAAACGGCCCACATACCACGAGCGATCTTTCCTTCTATATTTACTAGGCTGTCCGGGTGACGCCGTGTCGACGCCGCGCCGACGCCGCGACGACGCGAAGGTGCCGACGTTTCGGTCGCCATTCTGCTATCGGCAATACGCCCTGAGGAAGGTCGCAGAATGGCGACCGAAACGTCGGCACCTTCGCCATGGACGCGGCGTCACACGGACAGCCTAGTAAATACTGACTCCGGCCGCGGAAGCCTACGCTCTCACGATCTTTCCTTCTTCTTCCTTGTCCTATTCTCAATCCTTACTTACATATACACTTACACGCACTACATTTCCGCACATATTGGGAGGTCAGTCGGGAGCTTAGATGTTATTCCGCGTGGCTCGGTGCCTCGAAGGTGGGAGATACCTGGATGGGGGAAAATCGCTCTCCCCAACATGTAGGTGTGGTTCGGATGTCATCAGCCAGCGGGGGATGATCACATCACTACCACCTACCTTGCACTACGCTTACGGGAATAACGATCGTAGAGGTCGGCGCGCGGAAGCAAGACATAATCAATTAATCTGTGTGCGCTGAGTGTGTGTGTGTGTGTGCTCCACAACAGAGGCACGCGCTAGCGCGGGCGTGCGGGGGAGGGGGGGGCAAGTATTTGTGTTGGCGTCCTGCGATTTATCTGCGGGTCCGCGACCCGCCCCGGGGCCGCGGGCGGGAGAGGGCGAAAGAGGGGGCGGGGCCGAGCGCGTGCGGCGGCACTGCAGGCGACGCGCAGTCGCCAGTGGGCGCTGTCGCCCGCCGCCCGTGCACCCTCGCCCGCGCCCCCGCCCGCGCCCGCGCTCACGCACCTGCCCGCGAGAGGTCGCCGAGGTGAGTAAATTGGTTTTCATCTAACAGCGCGTCTACGCTGACAGCGAGAGCGTTTACTCTACGTAGCAGGTCAACCACAGAACGCAGACTGGGATTCAGGGTGGGTCATTTTGGGGGGGTAAACAATACAGCTCCGTATACTTCTACGTTAGACGGGCAAATATATCCTATTGCATTTCGCAGTTTTCATATTCCGCCTTATTGTCTGTACACCAGATTCTTCAGGATAAATCTTGAATAACATGCAACAGGTAGTTCTGACAGAGTCGAAGCTCCGAGGACAGTTATAAGTATATCCGCATAAAAAAGAAGACTATTTTCGTACAGAAAGGAAGAAAAATGAAAGAAATGTGATTTCCAGAAATTGGAGTGTAAATTACGTCAGCCCTAGATTACGCGCGGCCGTTCGATCAGGCCCGATTTTGGATCTCAAGACCTTCGTTCGCCATCCGCCCGTCAGAATTCCAATGAACTCGCAGTTCATCAATGACTTCCCGTGTCTGCAATATCGCTCGACTCTAGGAAATGCGCCTTAAGTTCCGGTGATATCCAGGCTGCGACGAAATACAAAAATTAAAAAAAAATATTTTCTTCGGGAATCTATTCTTCTGAGACCAAAATGGTAAAGGATTTATTTATGGATAATATTAGTAAATACGCACTGACATGTTTTTACCATCTGAAATAACTTACCCATATATTGTCGTTCACAACGTATTTCAGTTTTTGTTGGTTATAAGTGTAGCACATCAATGCATTCCACTTCAAACAGACGTAATTTGTATGAAGTTCAGGCATTTTCTCAGCAAATGGAGCTCCTGTGATTTAGAGGTCAATGCATACTGCATCATACCACATTACGTATCTCACTTGGGAGTTCATTGGGAACACTAGGCTCTGACGAGGAACAGTTGCTAGGTTCAGTGAAATAACGCTGTGATTTTAAATATGTCATTGGTATACAAGCAATGACAGAAAGCATAAAAACTGCATTTTCTGCTCTCTTGAAAAATGAGTATAACTATGATGGGCGGGTTGCTTGCTATGCGTAGCTAGTTTGCTGTGGTCAATGACTCCAGAATTTTACAATAGATATGTCCTCGAAGTCTCGTCTCATTATTATAAATAATTAATTGGGAAAAAATGATTTTAAAAATGTTAATGATCCGAGTTGTTTTCTAATTTCGTAGTATGATAATCACAAAACTGGAAAGAAGGATACGAATGGTAGAGAAGCTAGCAGAATAGCTCTTACTGGCTGAGAAATTCTTCTTTATGTCATGTTATCCACGGATGCTCTTTTCCAGCTTTATAGCTGCTAATATCGACAACGTAGCCCATATATGTGGCAGTTTTCGGGAAGCACTTTCGGGGCCTTATGGCATATCTCGGTAGAAGGGATGTGACATCGATGTCAGTGTTTTAAATACATCGATATTTCTATAAAAACATCAACCTTTAAAACAATGATTTATTGTAGTCAATGTTTTATTCTGAATGATTTTACGTTTACGTTGTTTTGTTCGTGGATGGAAGATTCCCGTGATTACAATTGTGTAAAAGTTAAAATATGAAGAAATAACTGAATAAACCATTCTGTTAGAACGAAACAAACGCGGTTTGTATTTACCTTCATCGAGCAGACTATCCCTCGCCTGAATTGATTCTGATGTCCTAGCATTTCTTTCGCCTTTTCTCATATTTTGCGCATGGGAAGACGTTTATAACATTTGCAGTTAAACTTTCATTTTAGATTAACTACACAGAGACTGTCAAAATAATATATAATAATAAGTTTGTTGCGCACGAATTTAATGTTAGAGGTTATAAAAACAACTCCATAGCTTTGATGTTTCAAAACATTAATAGTACTTGCTTGGTGCATTATTGAGCTCGATGTTTAGCAACATCTGTTTTGTTCCGATGTCGCATCACTACTCTTAGCTTTGCTGTATACTAGCTGTTCAGGAAAGCTGATGGAATGAGGAAACTTGGTGAGCTCCATAGTGGACGCAACTGAAGAGAGGGACGACCTCGGCATACAACCACTTACGCAATGTTTTTTTACTTCAATCGAAGCAATAGTTTCTGCAAGACATCGCGAATTTAGGAGATAACAGTCACACCAATCTACCACCTGTGCGGCTACATAGTGCCGGCGCGCTTTCGGTATATTGTTTGGGTTAGCAACCGTTAAGGCGGCTCCACACATTCGTCATTCGGCAAATAGCGAACACCCGCTCGCCGAATCCCAAGTAGTGTGGATGGGTTGCTCGCTATTTACCGAATGACGACCATTAGGTGGTCGCCCTACGCACTCACCGCAAGGCAATTTTATTCACACAAAGGAAGCGAACATTCACCAAACACATCAGCGTTTTGGGATTGGATGAGGAGTAGCTCGCTGCTCGGCGAATGCCGAATGTGTGGAGCAGCCTTTAGGACATATCAAAGGGAGCGAACATTCGCCGAACACATCAGCGTTTTGGGATTGGATGAGGAGTAGCTCGCTGCTCGGCGAATGCCGAATGTGTGGAGCAGCCTTTAGGACATATCAAAGGGAGCGAACATTCGCCGAACACATCAGCGTTTTGGGATTGGATGAGGAGTAGCTCGCTGCTCGGCGAATGCCGAATGTGTGGAGCAGCCTTTAGGACATATCAAAGGGAGCGAACATTCGCCGAACACATCAGCGTTTTGGGATTGGATGAGGAGTAGCTCGCTGCTCGGCGAATGCCGAATGTGTGGAGCAGCCTTTAGGACATATCAAAGGGAGCGAACATTCGCCGAACACATCAGCGTTTTGGGATTGGATGAGGAGTAGCTCGCTGCTCGGCGAATGCCGAATGTGTGGAGCAGCCTTTAGGACATATCAAAGGGAGCGAACATTCGCCGAACACATCAGCGTTTTGGGATTGGATGAGGAGTAGCTCGCTGCTCGGCGAATGCCGAATGTGTGGAGCAGCCTTTAGGACATATCAAAGGGAGCGAACATTCGCCGAACACATCAGCGTTTTGGGATTGGATGAGGAGTAGCTCGCTGCTCGGCGAATGCCGAATGTGTGGAGCAGCCTTTAGGACATATCAAAGGGAGCGAACATTCGCCGAACACATCAGCGTTTTGGGATTGGATGAGGAGTAGCTCGCTGCTCGGCGAATGCCGAATGTGTGGAGCAGCCTTTAGGACATATCAAAGGGAGCGAACATTCGCCGAACACATCAGCGTTTTGGGATTGGATGAGGAGTAGCTCGCTGCTCGGCGAATGCCGAATGTGTGGAGCTGCCTTCAGGATGTTGCCGCAGTCCTCCACTCTCCTCCTTCCCACCTCATCCCACGTCGCAGCTCGCGATACGCCCATCAGCATTACACAGAAGGCTCAGTTACCAAGGACCACGATTGTAAACGTATGGTGAATGGAAGTCATTTTATCCAACAGAGTTTAGAACGACACACGTTTAGAACGGTGTACTTCAACGTAAACGTGAGCAAAAACATAACATGTTACCAGAAAAGAACGCAAACTCCAAGTTTATACATTTACCAAGCTATATCATATTATTTATCTTCTGGCTATATTGTTTGAAATTTATAATAGTTTAAAAAATATAAACTCTCCTGAAGATCGTATATTGAATGGGAAGTAAATAACTTTAAAAAACTTAAAATATTTAAGAGAATGTTACGGTTGTAATAAAAACTTCCTTCGTATTTTTAAATTAGAATACTTCAAAGATCGTGAAACGGTCTCCTTTGAACATACAGCGTTATGATATCTATTTTTTATTTTCAAGATATTCTTCAGTTTCATAAAGGCGAAAAAATATATTGAGTTTTCACAAAAACTTACACTATGTAATCAAAAGTATCCGGACACGTGGCTGAAAATGACTTACGAGTACTAGTTCGTTGCGACGTCCATCGGTAATGCTGGAAATGGAATAGGGTGTTGGCCCACCCTTAGCCTTGATGACAGCTTCCACTCGCGCAGGCGCAGGTGTTTGAAGGTTTCTTGTGGAATGGCAGCCCATTCTTCACGGAGTGTTGCACAGAGGAGAGGTATCGATGTAGGTCAGCGAGGCCTGGCACGACGTCGGCGTTCTAAAACATCCCAAAGGTGTTCGATAAGATTCAAGTGAGAACTCTGTACAGGCCAACCCATTACAGGGATGTTATTGTCGTGTAATCTCTCCGCCACAGGCCGAGCAGTATGAACAGATGCTCGATCGTGTTGAAAGATGCAATTGCCATCCCCGAATTGCTCTTCAACAGAGGGCAGCAAAAAGGTGTATAAAACATCAACGAAGGACTGTGTCGTGATAATGTCACACAAATCAACAAAGAATGCAAGCCCCTCCCCCATGAAAAACACGACCACACCGTAACCCCATTTTGGACGTGTTCGGATACTGTTCACATAGTGTAGATGATAAAACTGCAAGAGACATACTGCATAGGTTTTAAAATAAAAAAATGTAGATAAATGACTAATGAGTGATTAGGAAAAAAAGAAAATATAGCAAATAAAAAGCCCGAACAATACAATGCTACGCAATTTTTTGGAGAATATCATAAAGTACAGAAATGACAGTTAAAATTGTGAAGATGAAAATGAATCAGAGAAACAATAAAGGAGAATTGACAAACTAAGCTGTAAATACGGAATCAAAAGTGAAGAGAAGTTTTTACAGAAATACGTTTAGAATTGAACATTACAAAACCATTAAACTTACTTGTATTTCATCTTTGTCAACCGGGAACAGTTAGAGGCTCCCGAGACTGATGAACGTTTTCTCACCACGAGAAACTATTTACATATTTATGTTTTTTAAGAATCATTTGTTCGTAATCATATATTGAATTTCTCTAATAAGAGATACTCGTAGTTTCAATATAAATTGTTGCTGAGTTCATTGAGTATCTTTCTAAACGACAATATACTTTTATTATATATTACAATATTACTTTACTATATATTTTTACATGTCTTGAGAGTAATGAGTTTCCGAGATGATCAGTTCGTCTGAGTTTGAATTTGAACAAAGAGTAACAATATTATAATAGAAATTGATGAGTATTCCGTTGTCATATCAGGTAGTAAATAATAAAGCAGGTAATATGGTGATTCTTTGAATTCACATATACAGCACTCTGTTTCGATGTTGCCGTCGTTTACATTACTTGCACGATAATGGATTGTGCAATCTAAATGAGAAACTGGAACGCCGACACACAAAATGAGAAACATAAACCACATGTCTCGCTCGCAAAGACGAACTAAAGACTGCTTAAATACTAAACAAACAATTCGACTCTATTATTGAGAAGCATTGAAGATAACGTAATCCACATGCATTTTGGCGCATTTTCGACACATTCTCAGAAATTTGCAACTCATTATATATCAGAATGAATTTTGAAGTTACGAGTACATGGTTTCAAATTGAACAGGAATTTGGATTTCCTTATTTCTCGAGAGACACACATGTCACAAACGAAAATTGTTGCTCCAAATAAATGGCTACGAAAGCAATATTTTCAAATTAACTTTGAGGTCAATGCCGATAAGAAAGTGCTGTAATTATTTTTAATGAAACATATTTTTGTTATTTGTTTTATGCACGATTTATTTGAAATGACAATCTTGATTGTTTGCTTCCTTTGATTACATGTTTATGAAGTTAAAATTAGACTTCGTAGACACGTTCGTGTGACTGCCACAAAAACAGTTTTATTTATTTCAGAAATATATGTAAATGAATATTAATATGTGCTGTTACGCCTGAAGTTTTTAGTTAGTTCCTTTACAATTTATAAAAAGATTGGCAACGCACTAATTGCTTTCCGTAGCAATCAAGCTATTGAATAAACTACACAAAATGATTTTCCAAAAAGAAGCAGACACCCTGATCAAGAATAACAAATAAAATATTCCTACTCTCGTATAACCCTGCAATACACTGTATATAGTAGGCATACGGTTCTTTACACACCAGAGACATTGCTGTTCAATGATGCAAAATGTGAATAGCAAATATACAATGAGTGACGGCTCTTCCTTAGAGGGTTGCTGTCGTAGGACGTCACATGTGTCATAAGAAGGGGCCCACTGAGAATGAAAATTCAGACGGTACGCATTGAATAAAAATAAGAGGAATAAGAAAAAAAATAGTATTTGTCTTTTTCAGTAAAAGTTGAAACTGTTTACTTGTCTGAATTTTCCCCAAGTTTTTGGATATCTAAGAAAACCATACTCACCTCTCACTTGCGGCCGGAAGCTGCATAGTTTTCTTTCAATTTCTGTGCGCATTGGAAATTCGTAATATAGATGTGTTGCATGCGAGTGTTTTTACGTATTCCAGACAATTATTTTTTAATTTTTAGATTAATATTAAGAAAACAATCGAAGCCTTATTACGAGCATGTGGGAAACATGAGGCCGTAATGAGACCATTTTTACGGGGCTCAGTGTAGGCAAATATTGTCATCTCAAACAACAAATTCACAAATTATATGAAACATTTTTCTCAGAGAAAGTACCAATTCTTCTTGGTACATTAGCAATAAACAGCTTAATTTAGAAGTAAATATAAATCAATAACGCACCAAATTGCTCCCGCAGCGTATAAAGTTTATGAACCAAATTGATCAGCATTGTCCTAATACAACTGATTCATGCATTCAAATACAAATATGAGTCCTGTAAAATGAGATGTTCTGACAAATCGAGGTCACGCAGCCTCTCTTTCTTGTAGGGCCTCGAAAGAGGGAACTAAAACCAAATTTTAGTATAACACTTTCATTTCACCAGTACCCCAGTACAAGCGCACTATATTTATATTTGAACACAGAAAAGTCAATATAATGAAAATATTCATTGGAACACATTTCAGCAAAGAAAATGTTATTTCTTATGACTTTTCCGTTTAAGAAGTATTTTTTCACAAATTGTACAATATTACGTAAGTCACTCATATGTCAACTACGGCAGATGTCAAAACATTTAAACGCACAACTTCATTGAAGTTGGTAACATGAAGTGTACATTACAACTGTGGACTGATACCAATGGATAAGCTAATCACGTTTTCTAACAACACGTGCACATACGCAACTTCAAATACTTGGCATTGCGACCATGTTCCTGCAAGAACAACATGTGTTGATAAAGTCTTCACGGGATAAACGGTATCAATTATATTAAGTGTTGAAAAAGAAAAACTCTTTTGACAAGTGCCTTGTAATAAACAACGCATTACTTATCTTCATACAAGGGAACCGCTAAGTAAGTGTATTTTTAAAAAACATAGGCTTAGTCACCCGCGAAACTGACCGCGGAAGGCCTTTTGAACCAGGAGTATCGCTGAGGCCGTTCGCAGATAGAGAGGTCCACATGCGTGGCTCTGGAGCTGACGTCCCAATGTGGGCGGTTGGGGTAAGAAGCCCATACACGATCAGAGTACGTGGCACATTTAGTCCTACCATTCCAGCCGCTTGGGTAAACAATCGACACGTGGTGGCGATCCCGCAGGTAAAACTGTTAGATCGGCACTAGTCGGCTGCCGATTCTCATAAGAATTTTCGAGGTTTACCTCATAACGAATATTTCAGTCCTTCACCCTAAACCCAGTTACATTTTATTAAAACTATGAAAATAATAGTTTCATAATTAAGAATGCGAGGTAGTCAACTTGAAAGGAAAAAAACATGGGTGTCTGAGAATGCTTCGCGTTCACATGAATTCGTTTCAAGAAGAGAACGCAAACCGGACCGGACGTGTAAAACTTTGCAAATTTCCCGAAGGTTTATGGTCCATCGTTCGTTTCTTGAATAGATCGACACTTAAGCCGATGATACTTATTAAAATAATTGGTAATTCATTTTTGGAAAGTTTGAATATATTGGTCTTCGAGTTTTCTAATTTTTTAAATTTTTGTAGGAAAGTTTTTTTTATTAACCAACTGCACATCCCATAAAGGGCAAGGTTCTCCTGTTTGAGCAGGGAATCATTCATATTCTTTAATGCAGTGATATAATGTTGATGTCGACGGGTGAAACGACGATCACAAATAAATCCATGCCCGAGGTGGGATTCGAACCCGTGATCGCCCCGACACTACTGCTTTAGCTATCTTCACTACCCGGATTGACAGAAAAAGGGTAAGAAGGCAATTGGCACAACAATTTTTTCTTGGCAAAGTAAATATAAACTTTGAATACAGAAGGTATTCTAAAGATAAATGTTGATATATGGAAACTGAGCAGAAAGGTTTGGAAATTGACACGTCATATTCAGTGAAGAAAAAATATTATTACATCTTAGGTTCGAAAATCCAGTGTCTGAGTGAGTATTTTACGTTTGAGACCATTTGCGTTTGTAATGGTCGTTTCTGATGTTCATAACTAATCGTCCTCGAATTAGGCAACTTGTCAGGCAGTTCACTTCTGAACACTTCTGCAACAAAATTTAACATTCACATACAACGTTCCCTGAGACGTATTTTGGCACTGAAATTCCTCTACTTACTTTTGGAAAGTTTCTTCAGGACACCTTTTTACGAACATAAGGCTATGATCCTTCTTCAACATACCTAACATACAACCAGTCCATCCTTTTACATCCTTAGTATAGGTAATCCTCCCTTGCTGAGAATAAAAAACCACAACTCCTTTATTTATTCTTAAACTCCTTTTCTACCTTAGAATATAAATAAATAACTTCAGTATTTAATATAATCTCCCAATAATACTGGCGGTGCTTGATGAGTTTTTTTTATTTCTCTCTCTCTGTCTCTCTCCTCTCTCTCTCCTCTCGCTCATCTCTCTCTCCTCTCTCCTCTCTCTCCTCTCTCCTCTCTCCTCTCTCTCTCTCTCTCACACACACACACATGTGGGGGGGGGGGTGTATTCTGGAAGTATAAACTGAGTGGTACTGATTTTGCTTGGGAGCATGGAAGAGTACAGAATAGTAATTTATGGGAGTGCCATAACACTGTGAGATTTTGTGAGTGGGAGAGATTGCGATTGAGGTCTATTGGCCTCGTGTTGCAATACTACGAATAAAATAAAATCACTTTCGCCACGTGTGTCATACACTATTTTAATAGCGTAACTGACATTCGTTCTATTTTAATTAACGCCTACAAATCACTTAATGATACATTAAGGTCAGTAGAAGCTGATGCGGGCATCTGAGTATTTTTTTTCTTCTTTGTTGCATTCACAGATTTATCTGAACACTTGAGCATAACCTCACTTTTAGTTTCACTTCAAAACCTGAACTTTCAGCACACTATGCATGCCCTGAATGAAGGCTTTTACTAGTGTGTCCCTAGAAAGGTATTTTGTGCTACCATAAACTGAAAAGACAATACGTAAGTAGACAAACGCGGAACTCAGGACAAAAATTGTGCAAAATGAAGATGGTATTTTCCTGCGGAAAACAACGGTAGGTCAGAAGAGGAAAATGAAAAAGTGTTTACCGTTGAAAATTGCAAAATTATATGCGATATGTGGGGTATGTGAATACAATCTGTATGTCCAGAAAGACAAGAGTTCATCTCAGAATTTTCTCAAATGGATGAAGTCAATGCAAAGGCAACGGATCAAGGCTTAACGCGAGGCAATAAAATATTGTAAATTTAATTATCATAGGGTGGAAATTAAGATTTACTACAGCAATATAAAGAGAGAAGACATTCCTGAGAAATTCTATGGGAAATATCAGGCTCAATAATTAGCGTACACTGGCTACCAAAAAGTGTCTGCTAAATTAACTTACCAGAGTAATCAACTTTAAAAACAAGTTATCAAGCTGCACGGTACGCCCGATGAATGGAGCTGATTTACAAAAACGTGTAAGGTAAGATTTTCAGAATACCCAGTTATATGACTAGCTTCGTCACTGGTGCACGTATCGCTAAAAGCTATTAAATGTTTTTTTTTCTGTGACAAGAAGCACCTTCTTGGGATCTCCTGGAAGCTGTTGTTTCATTCCACCTGTGACTTACACCACAATTGCATGCAGTTGTATGAACAACTTGTTGGTTGCATTGTGCTGACCTCTAGAGAATAAATTTGTCTCACATCATTTCATCTCGTGATGGAATAATGTTAAAACCACCTACCAGGAATTTAACTCAAATCTTCCAAAATTTGACCTACACCACTTTTGCTCACAACGGATCAGTTACAATTTTGAAGATAGAAATTTTTGTCTCAATAAAATGTGTTAATCAAAATTAGATCTTTAAATACAATGTTTTAAAATATGAGTCGTCGCGTTTTCGCGTTATTGAAAACATGTCTATGAAATGAAATGTAAACGAGCGTTTCTTAAAAACTATACTCGATTATTTCTTCAATATTTTTGCTCGAATAAAGAAAAGTTTTCTTAATACATAGGCCCGATATTCTTTAATTTCTTTCTTAATTTCTCTCTTAATTTCTCTCTTAATTTCTCTCTTAATTTCTCTCTTAATTTCTCTCTTAATTTCTCTCTTAATTTCTCTCTTAATTTCTCTCTTAATTTCTCTCTTAATTTCTCTCTTAATTTCTCTCTTAATTTCTCTCTTAATTTCTCTCTTAATTTCTCTCTTAATTTCTCTCTTAATTTCTCTCTTAATTTCTCTCTTAATTTCTCTCTTAATTTCTCTCTTAATTTCTCTCTTAATTTCTCTCTTAATTTCTCTCTTAATTTCTCTCTTAATTTCTCTCTTAATTTCTCTCTTAATTTCTCTCTTAATTTCTCTCTTAATTTCTCTCTTAATTTCTCTCTTAATTTCTCTCTTAATTTCTCTCTTAATTTCTCTCTTAATTTCTCTCTTAATTTCTCTCTTAATTTCTCTCTTAATTTCTCTCTTAATTTCTCTCTTAATTTCTCTCTTAATTTCTCTCGTAATTTCTCTCTTAATTTCTCTCGTAATTTCTCTCTTAATTTCTCTCGTAATTTCTCTCGTAATTTCTCTCGTAATTTCTCTCGTAATTTCTCCCTTAATTTCTCCCTTAATTTCTCCCTTAATTTCTCCCTTAATTTCTCCCTTAATTTCTCCCTTAATTTCTCTCTTAATTTCTCTCTTAATTTCTCTCTTAATTTCTCTCTTAATTTCTCTCTTAATTTCTCTCTTAATTTCTCTCTTAATTTCTCTCTTAATTTCTCTCTTAATTTCTCTCTTAATTTCTCTCTTAATTTCTCTCTTAATTTCTCTCTTAATTTCTCTCTTAATTTCTCTCTTAATTTCTCTCTTAATTTCTTTCTTAATTTCTTTCTTAATTTCTTTCTTAATTTCTTTCTTAATTTCTTTCTTAATATCTTTCTTAATATCTTTCTTAATATCTTTCAGAATTTTTGAAATTTAAAAATGTTAATTTCTCCTAACGCCTTCAATATTAAAGCTTAAATTTCCTTCATAATAAATTTATTCCTCAATATTCAATGTTTTCTGTTTTCAGTGTTCTCTATTCCTAAATTTTAAAGATTTTTAATTTGCATTCTACATACCACATTTAATTGCATATTACGGATATACCAACTATACAGAAAGTTAGGTAATACTGCAGCGAAAATCAGCGATTTATTTCTTGTTCCTATAGTGAAATTACTTCTAACAGGTATAGTGTAGTCAGAATCCACGTCTTGTAAATCGTTGATTCCGAAAATTTGGTTTACGGCAAAAGTATGTCAGCAGATAGAATTTTCTCTTCTGAATGAAATCTCTGCTTCAAAATTAGATCTTTAAATGAGCTCATGTGCTCTGGCCTAGCACCTAACTGCGGGTAACCGGCGTTCTGCTACTTATGATCCATATGGACCCTACGTGGTCCACCATGCCCCACAGTGACTTATGCTACCAGGGAGGTAAACCCCCGGGGAAGTACTTAAGCTTTTCGCTTTTGTCCTCACCCTCCGCCGACACACAAGTACGTGGAGAAGCTGTATCTGGATCTCGGCAGAATTCAGTTTGTCCTCACGGCAACCTACCCATTCAATGTCTGGGTCGGGCTGCTTTGCCATCTCAGAGCTACAGGCTTTCCAGGCCGGTAGTGGAGACAAATCAATGCGCCACTCACATGCGCGGAGACAAGTCCCTCCTCTATACCCAGAGTGTCGGGCCATTTCCACGATGAAGCCAAGTGTCTAACTGGGGGCGCCTGAGATAGACACGGAGGTTTTAGGGCCCCCAACCCATCTCCTCACTGCCTCCACCTTGAAGCTATAGACGTGAGTACCGCCGGAACCATGCTTCCCATTTGGTCTTTTTTTATGAGGGTTTGAGTTACCGCTTCCCTGCTACACAGAGCATGCTGGCTGGCGAAACCAGACTGTCAAGGGTCGTGGCCAGCTACCTACTCACTGCGCCTACCTTGAGAGTAACGACGTGAGTCCCCTAATGAAATTCGGTGTTTGGGTGGTGATTTGCAAGGCACCAACAGGAACCGCGATCACCTGTGCGGTCGCGATTCCTCCCCACTGGGATTTATGGAGTCAGTACGACGTAAGGGGAGGGGTGGCGGTCAGGCGCGATCGGGTGCAGTTTAGTGAAAGAGGAGTGGCAAGCGGGAAACTGAAGTGGACCATGCCAGAAAAATACTTGTTTATTGGCTTGATCGCTAAGAAAAATACTTGTTTCCAGCCATCACATTCCTATATGCTTCATTCAGGAAGTTGTTGAAAAATAGCCCAAAGAGGTGTTAGTTTGCTATTGAGAACGTTTATTACATAACTACACACTCGATGCAGTTAATCAGTAATCATTTCTATCCAATATTTCCCTGTTTTTGTCAAAGGACCTCCTTCTAACTATGCCGACGTTGGAGTTCTAGATATTTTTGTGAGAGTTGCATTTGATCAGCCCTATTCTACGCCTCTGCGCCAGCAGGGTCGGCATCCGAATTCTTTAATTATAGTTATACTTAACGATTATATTATCAATACTTGCTAGTAAATTCCTTCCCAGACTGCCGCCCCCGCTGCAATGTCTGTAGCACGATGCGCATCGCCCAGAGCGGCAGGGGGGGGCAGCTCCTTCGCGACCTGTTGCACCCGGTCGCGCGTCCGATAAGCGCTGCCAGAGCATTGATGCGCGCTGAGCGCAGACCGGGGACGAAGGACGCCGGCGCCACGCCGCATGCAGCGGGGCACTAGGCCACGGGGGCGACCCCAAAGCCTACTCCTACATCTTGTTCTTCTTCTTCTTCTTCTTCTTCTTCTTCTTCTTCTTCTTCTTCTTCTTGTATTTACTCTTCTTCTTCTTTCTTCTTCTTCTTCTTGTACTTACTCTTCTTCTTCTTCTTCTTTCTTCTTCTTCTTCTTGTACTTACTCTTCTTCTTTCTTCTTCTTCTTCTTCTTGTACTTACTCTTCTTCTTTCTTCTTCTTCTTCTTCTTCTTCTTGTATTTACTCTTCTTCTTTCTTCTTCTTCTTCTTCTTGTATTTACTCTTCTTCTTTCTTCTTCTTCTTGTATTTACTCTTCTTCTTTCTTCTTCTTCTTGTATTTACTCTTCTTCTTTCTTCTTCTTCTTCTTCTTCTTCTTCTTCTTCTTGTATTTACTCTTCTTCTTTCTTCTTCTTCTTCTTCTTCTTCTTGTATTTACTCTTCTTCTTCTTCTTGTATTCACTCTCCTTCTTCTTCTTCTTGTATTCACTCTCCTTCTTCTTCTTCTTCTTCTTGTATTCACTCTTCTTCTTCTTCTTCTCCTTCTATTTCTTCTTCTTTTGTCCTCAACAGGTATCCTACGACTGTTGCCACATCCTTTAAGTTTAACAATTTCTTTTATATATTCAATCTTTAACCGTATATTTACTTTTTTTAAATGCATATTTATATGTGTGCCATTGCGTGCATATATTGCATATCTATATTTCTGGCAAAACACTCCTCTTTTTCCTCGCTAGTCTTTCCTTCTCTTTTATTTTCCTTACATTTTTATTTTCTTTCCACACTTCCTTCTTCTCATTCTTGCGTTCCTTCTTCTATTACTTCTCCAGAGTGTTGTAACTAATATTAATATAGCGTGACGTATGAATGCAATACGAAAGCGCTTATCATTGCAATTCATAAACGTGAGGCGGGTTTCTTAATTCAGAAATGACTGGGAGGATTTGCGGTGTTCTTCCAAATATTATAAGAACACCTGAGATAAAAAGAAAGCAGCTACTTCAGTATGTCCCCTCGTTGTTCAGAACAGCTCAAAAATGAATTTATGAACCTGTCTCATCACACTGTAATAGTACAGTATAAGAACTGTGTGGTCCAGAATAGGAATCTCAATACTAAGAACCTTTCAGGAGTTCCTCTCCTCACGTACGCGGACAAGTTATCGCTGTGACCTGAACCGATTGCGATCCAGCTCTACGCTTCTTAATAGTATGGGGGAAATTTATTTCACTACCAGCGAAAAGAATTAAAATAATAATATAATGAAATGTTTCTATAATATGATTATTATAATTAGATATTTATTCGATTCTTTCGCTCTTATGCTGCTCTCACTCACACGAGTTCTTTGGAACTAATTTTACATTTTATCACATCATTGTGCTAAAAGTGCTAAGTAATTATTTTTCTCAATATCCAAAATTCTGAGAATCAATCTCCATACTCTACACCTCGTCGCCTGACATAGCTCACCAAAAGTGTGAGCTGAACAAACTGAAATGAGGCACATATTCTCCAATGTTAGCATCATATTGTTGGTTCCCGCCTCTATTTTGCGCCTCACTTTTCATCAGGTGCTTGATCATTCCGATTAGCTAGACTGTATGTATGACTATTTGTATGTTATATATATATATATATATATATATATATATATATATATATATATATATATATATATATATATAAAACATATATGTGCCCATCAGATGGCCGAGATCGCTAAGGCAGTAGTGCCGGAGTGGTTTCGGACCAGAAGATCGCGGGTTCGAATCCCGCCTCGGGCATGGGTGTATTTGTGTGTATGTCTGTATGTGTTGTCCTTTCACCCCCATCATCATCATATCATCATTTCATCTTCCATACCCCCAGGGCTAACAACCTTGGGGGGGATAAAAATAAAATCGGATCCAGCTTAAATGCTGGTGCCCCCAAAGAAAGCCCCCAAAGAATCGCAAGCACCTGCCACCGTGATATTAAATGAAAAACTGAGCCACGGTAAATGCAGGTTGCTTGCCCTGCGTGGTCCTAGTCGGCAGAAACGCATCGGCAGAAATAATAACATTTATGTGTGTGTGTGCTGTGGGCGAGTGCCAAAGCCCGCCACATTGCCAAAACTATGTCGATGATTTACAAAGGCCAGTGTCGCAAAACGAAGTGATTATATTTCTCTCCATTTATCTGCGACTCACAGAAACACACAGTGAGCCTACAATGAAGAATCAGAAACTTGATTCGCTTTTGGAGATGTTCCCAACTATGCGAGAGTTAGAAGCTGCGTGACGTTGAAGGACGAGGTTGTGGTAATTTTGCATTACAAATGACCAAGAAACACCATGTAATTAAGTAAGAACAACGTTCATGTTTTACAAAATGGGTAGGTTCAGCCTTTTAGTGTAATTGAAAGCTCCGCCAAACTCCAATCAAACTTGCTTATAGACTCTCCATGGCATATTTCTAGGAGTAGTTGTGCCAGGTTCATGGCACACTCATTCTTGACAAATTTCAAACAGAAGCGCGCGGTCCGTGACCCATTAATTAAGGTACTACTCCAGCATTCGCCTGCTGTTGATTGTAGAAACCACGAACAACTATCGTTCCGAGCAGCCGGCGCCAGAATTCCGCTCCAGCTGAGCCATGTAACTCGTGTCGAACATCCTGCCGTCGTCCGGTCTCGAACCTGAGGCCCTACTGGTAAGAGGCCCTGCTGCGACATCTTTGATGCCCCAAATCACCTAAAGCGGTGCCAAAATGAAGATTCGTGGAAAATGTAAGGATAAGTATGAAAAATAAATTAACAAAAACAAATACTGAAGCCCAAGGCGATATTCGAAACGTTGGTCTTATGAAACAAAGCAAAGAAAACACTTACGCCTACCTAATTTCAGTTATCCGGGGTAGGTAAGAAGTGAATTGAAAGTTGCAGAGACAGCATGAACGAGATATTGTTTGTTCATATCACATTTATTACGTTTGTTAACCATTCTATTTTCCTCATGCGTTTTGTTGTTTGAAAACCAAATAAAATCACATTTTAATACACACGTCACAATTGACATGCAAATATTCAGCATAAAAATTAAATATCCTAACAACTCGTTTCTCTGAATGATTCCTCAAGAATGTTCACATTATTTTAATAATATGTACTGTCAGTTATAATCAAGGAGAAATAATTCATTGGTTTGACACTATCAGTGCTATGAAATAGTTTACGATGCAATTCTGAAATTTTAAACTGTAATGAAACTGTTGCTTTTCATAAAATGCAACTGATTATACATTCTTGGAATAGTATCTACATATCCTTCTATGATTTTGTTTGCAGAAACAGTATTATCAATGAAACTTACTAAGCTGCTCATTGAACTCAGACCAAATTTCGTGTCATATGAATATTCCGCGAGCCCGCAGAAAGCATCTAGCACGCTGACAGAAAACTATCATATACAATAATAGGAAAAGTAAGGGATATGAAGAGTTTCAATAGACAAAAAGAGAAATTTATATTTACTTATTTATACAAATAGAAGCAGATCATTTTAAAACGAATACACAGCATTTTAAAAGTAATGTTAAAAGTAAAATGATATTATACATAAATAAATAATGCTGGTGAATAAAAAAGTATTTTCAATGTTCTTTTTTAGTTTTACGATTATAGTTAAATAAAATTACTTTATTATTCACAAATTTTGTAATTCAAGTTGCAGGCTTTAAAACCCCAAAATATACATCATCTTCCTTATTCCAGTAATTGTAATTAATAATTATTAGCACATGTTTTACTTAAATATTAATTTTTATTATTTATAATAATATTAATAATTAATATTAATTAATACAACTATTTCTTGACTTCGTAATAGTTTTTTTCTTAATGATTAGTGACACTATTAAAACATCTACTAACTTCTTGAATAAATATGTTAATATCTTTACCAACGTTTACATTTAATACAGAAGCAGATTTCAATATCTCAGATATTGTCATCAGATGTCGCATGCAAGCCAATATTTGATCTTACTATGCTTAAGCTCTCGTGTATCGCTAGACCTCAAAAGCGCAAATTTCGACACGAAGCCATTTCTCTGAGTTTTTCACACACACGTGTATTTTCTGCTCGTTGATTTCTTTGTGTCTTACTTCTTCAAAATCTAACTTCTCTTTGATTCTAACTTCTTCAAAAGTAATCTTGTATTTTAACCCTTCATTGCATTAACTAGTTCGTGCATAATTTATTCTCATTTTTAGTTTTCCTGACCCTTTTTAGTTTAGTTTAGTTTAGTTAGGCTGCTATAGCCATTCCACTCCAACCTACTCACTTCGACATCCTCTCTCTACCCACTGCGAGCTTACGAGACTAATGAGAAGCCTTATATTATTTCAGTAATTTAATGGAAGTCATTTCTCCATCCCGCGTAGCAAACTTGCAATTTTTTTCTTTGGCTTCTCTACCTCCTTAGCCTGAGATAGGCAAGGACCATCTCAGTCAAAGTTTTTCTCGCATTACTACCGTAATTTACTCACTTTTTTACCTCGTTAATATTTTTTATGCTAATGTCAACATTCAATTAAAAACCGAAAACTAATTTTATGTGTTAAATGTTCTATCAAATTTATCTGGGTATCACGCTGGCCAAAACAAATTTTTATTGAAATTATAAAAAATATTTTTGAGGTAATTAATTAGTAAAATAGTCAAGCTGTTTCTCTCGTAATCTTGATGCAACTGATATTGGCCGAATGCCTAACATTGGAATTATTGACTAGCGGGAATACAATTTCGCACAGAGGGTTTACATAAACATTTGGAAGAATATAGTTCTCAGAAATTTGGCCTATATGAAACTGGACGATGTGGAGTCATTTACGCTCCCCACCCAAATTATAAATTATTACTAAAATTTTTACAGGAATTTTAAATTGGCAGAACATTTAAAAACTTTTCTTAAATATCTTTTCCAATCTACTTGTTCCAGACAGCGTAGAAACGCAACCCATGAAGTCTTATAGAAACAATGAAGTACTTTAAAATTTTTCGTAAGTAATATTTCTGTTAGAGAAATTCAAAAACTCTCTCAATTCTATTTATTTTGTCTGCGTAATGATCGTTGCGTAAGTGTTCACATTTCAACGTTATGAAAAATTGCCAAGTTTTTTAAATATATAAAAGATTTGAATAACCACTTACATCAATTTTTAGAACGTATTTGTATTGGTGTTTGGAACATACAACTGAAGAAATACGCGACTTTTTTTTAACAATGTTCAAGAAAATGACATCTTTTTGAACTTTCTATTACATTGAAACATTTTTAGCTCTTCTTGGTGTCTCTGTTCACGGAATGTGTGATCCGAAACCAGCTGCATCTTCTAATTTATGTAAAACTAGCGGAATCCGGCAGACGTTGTTCTGCCCTTCATCTCTCTTTTCTCCTTCCCTCCCCATATATCTCCCTCTTTGCCTCTTTCTCCGTCTCTTCATCAATCCTCCTCTCCCTCTCTGTCACTCTCTCCGTCTCTCCCTCTCTCGGTCACTCTCTCCGTCTCTCCCTCTCTCGGTCACTCTCTCCGTCTCTCCCTCTCTCGGTCACTCTCTCCGTCTCTCCCTCTCTCGGTCACTCTCTCCGTCTCTCCCTCTCTCGGTCACTCTCTCCGTCTCTCCCTCTCTCGGTCACTCTCTCCGTCTCTCCCTCTCTCGGTCACTCTCTCCCTCTCTCGGTCACTCTCTCCCTCTCTCGGTCACTCTCTCCGTCTCTCCCTCTCTCGGTCACTCTCTCCGTCTCTCCCTCTCTCGGTCACTCTCTCCGTCTCTCCCTCTCTCGGTCACTCTCTCCGTCTCTCCCTCTCTCGGTCACTCTCTCCGTCTCTCCCTCTCTCGGTCACTCTCTCCGTCTCTCCCTCTCTCGGTCACTCTCTCCGTCTCCCCCTCTCACGGTCACTCTCTCCGTCTCTCCCTCTCTCCGTCTCTCTCTCTCTCTCTCTCTCTCTCTCTCTCAGTCGGTCACTATGTGCCTCATACACATTTAGTTGCAGATTCTGCACGTCTCTGAGCAGGTGGTGTAATATCGAGAGGCGTGGGACCTGCAAAAATGTAATAGAATGTTCAAAAAGATTTCATCCAGTAGATTTCGGAGGCTTGAAATACATTTTGTGACATCCTGTCGACTTTATTCAGTCCTGAACAGTATTGTTTGTAAGCGAATGTTTATTTTCTATATCTATATATCATGCGTTTTTTATTTAAATTATATATGCTGATATCTGTATCGTAGAATGAAAAATATAATACCCTAATCCTTCATCGCTTTTGAATTCAACGATTTCAATAACAAATTACTACTATTTTTAATTTAAACCCTATAAAGTATTCTTTAAATATTATACTTAAAATTTTAATTTTGCTAAAAGCATTTTATGATAAATAATTTACCTTGTTTATAGTTTATATTATCTTTGTGCATATATATTTTATATATATATAATACATACATAAACATACACAATACATACAAATACAAACATACAAATACATAAAAATCCCCCCCCCCAAATTCGCCTCTGGAACCGCCCCAGCAATAAGTAACTACGCGTATGTTGCTAGAGTCAAAAATATGGCATCACCGTCGTGATTCGAAGCTTAGAACCTCTGGGTCACAGACCCTGCAGCGGCAACAGTCGTTGAGTAACTAGTCTGTTGAGTCATCTCAGTTAGTGACTGATGAGCCATCTCGGTCGGTGTTTTAAATAGAGGATTTCATATAGCTAGAAGATTTTAATAACTAATTATAACAATTTTTAAAACATGCGAGAGAACATACAACAAAAGAAAACATGTTTTCTCGACAGCGTTCTATACAAAATTCATAATTCTGAATTTCTATTACATTTATAAAGGTATAGCTTTTGTGGGTATGACGATTTATAACTGGAATTCAATTCGGAAATGCTGGAAATCAATAGGGTGTTGGCCCACACTTAGCCTTGACAGCTTCCACGCTCGCAGGCATTATTTAAATCATGTGCTGGGAGATTTCTTGGGGAATGACAGCCCATTCTTCACGGAGTACTGCACACAGAGGAGAGGTATTGATGTAGGTCGGTGAGGCCTGGCACGAGGTCGGCGTTTCAAAACATTCCAAAGGTGACAGGATTCACGTCAGGACTCTGTGCACGCCAGACCACTACAGGAATGTTATTGACGTGTAACCACTCCGCCACAGGCCGTGCAGTATGAACAGATGCTCGACCGTATTGAAAGATGCAATCGCCATCCCCGAATTGCTGTTCAACAGTGGGAAACCAAGAAGTTACACATAGGCTTCCGCGGCTCGAGTTCATGACTTCTAGGCTGTCCGGGTGACGCCGCGTCGTTGGCAGACAGGCCGACATTGTGCCTGTCATATCGCAGGCTTCTTCAGGGTAGTGACCCGCACTACCCTGAAGAAGCCTGCGACATTCAGGCGAAACGTCGGCCTCTCTGCCAACGACGCGGCATCACCCGGACAGCCTAGAAGTCAAAAAGCAAGAAGGTATTTAAAACATCAATGTATGCTTCTGCTGTGATAGTGGCACACAAAACAAGGAGTGCAAGCCCTCTTCATGAAAAACACGACGACACCATAACACCATTTTGGACGTGTTCGTCATCTAGAGTAGGAGTGCGGGTGTAGACTCATCGCCGCCCAGTCCAACCGCCGTCAACTGCGCCGGCGCCCTCACAGCGCATTCCGCGCCAACGCAACGGCGAGGCACCTCGTGGCGCCTCGTGCTATCGCGGGGGTCGCGTGCCACCCGGAGACCCCTGTGCCACCCGGGCCGGGCCCCTCGCGCCGCCGCGCCGCTGTGGCTCACGGCCTCGCTGCGGAGCGATTAGACCACAATAAAAATCTGGACGCCCGCCGCCGCCGCCGCTGCGAAAATTAGCCCACCCGACGGCTACGGGTAAACATGTTGCAAACGCCAAGAGCGAAAGTACAAAGATTTCCTTACGAATCGAAACGTGCTCCGCTGATAAACACATTTAACCGCTCATATAATGTTCACGCGATTACGAGAGGGTTACGTTGCAGTTATGATGAGCACTGGGTTCTCTTCGCTTCTGCATAGATTTTTCGCCAATAAGGTTTTTTGACACTTCCTTTCACACTCTTCAATTTTAATTTCACCGAATGGAGTATGCAGCAAGATATGTACAGCTAAAAAATATCGATTTCGAGATTCGGACGGAAATACATGTATAGATGGTGTTAATGATGATGTCTTGAAATGAAATTCAAAACTGCCTTTTGCTTAATATTTTGATCTTTATTGCTAGATGTTTTTACATTGAAATGTACTTGACGACTGAGATCAATCTGAACTCGGAACAAAAGACACTCGCCAAAGATGGCGCTGTTGGATCAGTTTTCCAGTATTACCAACATAAATATCAAAATGCTCTATGATTACTAACAGGTGGATTGATTGATTAGTGATTCTGGGCACGACAACGGCTAAGTAAATTACTCCCGTAAGTGGAGTGCCTGTTTTTATCGTGGGAGGTGGCGGTGATGGCAGTTTCCGGCTCCGATCTACCCGTCGGCTTGCGGTTTTCCCCAAAAGGTCTCTCTCACCACAAGACACCACCACAGCCGGCACAATCTCTTAACTCCCGCCTGCGCTTCCGGCGTGGGTGGTATTGTAGTGTAAATGTGTGTAAAGGATGAGAGTAAGAGAGGGAAGAGAGGATAGATCGCGCGCCACCTATGGCCCGTTTGGTCGGATACTACTCCGACATTCCCCTGATGCTAATCGGAAAGCATGGAGAACTACCGATCAGAGCAGCCGAACGCTAGAAACATGTATGGGTGACGGTGGTAATGCACGGTATCGAAGCGATTGATTCGCAACAAAAATCCAGACGTTGCGGTAATTCCGCTGATCATCTTTAAAAGCCAACATGCAGTTGTAGACGCACACTATTTCAAACTACAACAGTGAAAGTACACATATTTACTACGTGATATACTAATAAAATGGATTGAACAATGTGCAAGCTTATGTTCTGTAAGATCACCAAAGTTTAACATGCCGGAAGGTGCCTCTTTCCTGGTTGGTTAGGAGTTTGGTAGTTCAGAGTAAATCTTACAAACATTTGGGGCATGTAGTTCTGTCGAAAATGTTAACTATTACCCATGAATTTACGGGGGAAATCACATAAATTGAAGTTAATCTGCCTTTTTACTTTCACGCGCTTATGAAGGAACTTCTTAAGATGGAACGTTGTTTTAGGCTGTGCGAAAAAACGGCAAATTTTCGACAGGAAACTCTTATTCCAGGGTCCCGGTGACGGAGAAGTGGATAAATTCAGATGCTAAATTTAGAAAAAAATTCTCTAATACGTAGTGTAGCCAGTATCCCTGATTTGTTGGACCTTGATACCGAAAAATTGATTGACGGCAAAACGTTCTTCCGTCTGTCCATCTATCTGTCTGTCTGTCTGTCTGTCTGTCTATGTACACGTAGGCTTCCGCGACTCGAGTCCATTACTTCTATGCTGTCCGGGTGACGCCGCGTCGTTGGCAGATAGGCCGACGTTTCGCCCGTCCTGTTGCAGGCTTCTTCAGGGTAGTCACAGGAGGAACTTTATTGTGACTACCCAAATTTTCGGGCGAAACGTCGGCCTATCTGCCAACGACGCGGCGTCACCCGGACAGCATAGAAGTAATGTCTGTCTGTCTGTCTGTCTATTTGTCTGTCTGTCTGTCTATTTGTCTGTCTGTCTGCCTGTCTGTCTATTTGTCTGTCTGTCTGCCTGTCTGTCTGTCTATTTGTCTGTCTGTCTGTCTGTCTATTTGTCTGTCTGTCTGCCTGTCTGTCTGCCTGTCTGTCTGTCTGTCTGTCAACAACCCTAGCGGATAAACCGTGAAGCCGATATTCTCCACAATTGATATTCCCCGATCGCTCTGGCTGATGTCGCGGCCCCTTGAATTTGAAATTGACATAAAGGGGATAATTTACATAAAGCCCGTGGGACATGTTCAAAAATTTTCAAAAAATGACAGTAACGATTTTGATTAAATTTTGTTGTGGGATAGTCTTTAGGACGTTTAAGGTAATGGTCTCATATTCGTTAAATACTCTAACTTTCTCAAAATTGCAAAAATTCAATTGTTTTGGCGTCTTCCTACTACTAAAGTATTAATGATAGAAATGTTTTCTCTTAATGAAATATGTTCCAGAAAAATATATTTTAAAATACGGTAATGTACAATTTTTAGAAAATTTTTATTTTTCGCGTAATGTTGCGTGAAACGTATGCAATTTTTAAGTTTTGTTTAACCATTTTTTCTCAAAATCTTTTTGTAGAAATTTTGTTTTTGGATAGTCTGAAGGACATTTAAGAAAACGCTGAAGGTCTCATGTTGGTTAAAAACCCTGATTTTTCGAGAATTGAATAAATTTAAAAAAATCAGCGTCTTCTACAACTACAATTATGGAAATACTATTTCGAATGAACACAATTTCTGAATGAGACGTGTACATCAAAAAGACATATTCAAATAAGATCTTGTTGAATTTTTCAAAACTATGAATATTTTTGGAGTAATTGGGCATCAAAGTTAGTCGCCCGCTCTGAGAATACTGTGCTTCCTGACCGTAATTGTAGGTGTTTTGAGGCAGTTGGATGCTACGTATGTTAGAATTTGTATATTATTTCATATATCCTGTTACTATTATTTATTATATATTTATGTTATTCTATTGTAAATTGTGTCCTTTAATACATTGTGTCAAATGTGAAAATGAAGAGATGAGGGGTCATTGTTGGTTGTTGTTACCCATTGTCGTAAAGCCGCCACGCTCAGATAACTCGATAAAGGCTGATCATTTAGCTCGCGGAAATCACGAATTATTTTATAAACTTGTAGAATATAACAATACCATAATGTTTAATAACTACTATTATATATTTTTCGATCTATTTGTTTTCCAACGCTGTTAGTATCAGATTATTTATTAACTTTTAAATATTTTACTTTCTTGCATTCTGCGTATTTTTTGCACCAAATGTTCTGCGATTTCAAACGAGTTTTGCAAGTATTAATTCGGAGAGAAATTGTGGTATAAATAGTACTGTATAACCATTACTAATGGCGAGGAAGTACGTGCTATTTTAGCACCACTAATTTCATATGGCGCTCTTCATTGGCGAGGAACTCATCATGCACTGATGTTTGGCGGGTACACTAATTTTCAGCACATAACCTCCCCACAGGCAGTAGCAATATCGAGTTTTTGTTTTTATTGTCCAATTGACAACAAAAGGTCCGTCCGTTCGTCTTTCTGTCTGTCTCTGTCCGTCTGTGAAGACCACTACCGGATAAACTATGCGGAAGATGTTTTCCAATTTAAAAAAAACTCCTCTTCATCTGGCCCGAGCCAAGGCTTTGAAGCTTTGAAAAACATTCTTTAAAATTTAAGAATCGTTATAACCCGTACATCACGAGATGTATCTATTTCGATGAATATGGTGGACTCCACAACCACTACGTACCTTTTTTGACTAGATGATTCGAAATATAAAGGTATTGAAGGTTTCAATAAACTAAACAAGTCGTTATTAGTGTATATTTGGTTCATTTCATTAAACATTGTTGTACGACGTTTCTGGTACAACTTGTGACCCCAAGTATATAGTCATTACTTGTAAAGGCAGCGTACAAAGTTACATTAAAAACAATAAAACATGTAACTCGCAAAACACATAGTAACTTTTTTTGGGAATTCCGTTGTCCATAAAACGTGAACACACAAAAATAGAGAAGTGTGGAAGGAAGGAGCGGAATGAGGTTAGAACGGTCATGGAAAGCAAGTTGAGATAATTGCACCGAAGGACTGGTAGCCCGGGGCCACATCTCTGTCAGGGTCTGGTGTAGCCTCGAGGGGCTTCAGAGGTCGTTTCAACACTTGGCCCCCTGAGCGCTCGCTTCGCAGCACAGACGAAAGTGGCGGATACGCGAGCGGATGTGTGTGTGTGTGTGTCTGTGAGTGTGTGTGAGTGTGTGTGAATGTGTGTGTGAGTGTGTGTGAGTGTGTGTGAGAGTGTGTGAGTGTGTGTGAGAGTGTGTGAGTGTGTGACTGTGTGTGTGAGTGTGTGTGTGTGACTGTGTGTGTGACTGTGTGTGTGAGTGTGTGTGTGAGTGAGTGTGTGAGTGAGTGTGTGAGTGTGTGTGTGTGTGTGAGAGTGTGAGAGTGTGTGTGTGTGAGTGTGTGTGTGTGAGTGAGTGTGTGAGTGTGTGTGTGTGAGAGAGTGTGTGAGTGTGAGAGAGTGTGTGAGTGTGAGAGAGTGTGTGAGTGTGTGTGTGAGTGAGTGTGTGAGTGTGTGTGTGTGAGAGAGTGTGTGAGTGTGAGAGAGTGTGTGAGTGTGAGAGAGTGTGTGAGTGTGTGTGAGTGTGAGAGAGTGTGTGAGTGTGTGTGTGTGTGAGTGTGTGTGTGTGTGTGTGTGTGTGTGTGTGTGGGCACGCGCAGCCGAGAGGGCCGGCGTCGACGCCCGATACAGTTGAGAAGGCGACTGTTGCGCAACCTGGAGACGGTCGCTCGCCCCGAAGCGCAGCGAGAACGTTCGAGGTCAACTCACGTCCCTCTTCAATGCGACGGGACGGCGCTACAGCCCCGTAAAGGCGTTGGGGCCTGAGCCCGACATTAGCGCTCGCGCAGAACAGTCGAGTATTTCCAGGACAAGCGAGACGCGCCGTAAGGAGACAGGGCATTGGTCGATTGATGTTGACCAATAAATGAACAGTAATGGTGATCAATCCACGGAAACGACCGATTTGACCGCCTCCACCGTTTGTTACGTGGTTGAACCTCACTCTTCATTTCCCCGAAGCTACTTGGTGGGAGTCGATTTGGGGTCAGGACTTTTACTTCGGACGCGAACTTCTGCGATTAACACATACAGCTTCGAAAAGAAGACTTTTTGTCCCTACATGGCCAATTTTGTTGATGTGTTAGAACTATATATATATATATATATATATATATATATATATATATATATATATATATATATATATTGTGCTGTCATTGTAGTAGTGTGAGGAACGAGTTTTGCGAGAGATATACGAGTATAATATACGTAACACAAGTAAAAGAAAGCTTATGCAATATTGTTGAAGCATTAGTTTGCATACATTTTTGTCCTTAACAGTGTTTTCAAATCAACCTTTTATTCTAATAGACAGTATTTCGATGAATCAAGGGGATTACAAATGAATCGGAGCTTATAGGTAATCCCAGGGAGAGGGGTGAGGCAGATGATGAGTAAAATTTCCTGGTAGGCGAAGAAGGGGTCTTGGACTTTTGTGGCCTTCCCTTTCTTGGCCAGGTGATTTACATTCACCCCCTACGACGAATTCCTTCCGCTGCTGAGGTTGAGCTCATTTTCATATCCGAGTTTAGGCGTGGGGGGAGACTTACGCGTGCCCACAGTTGTCAATCGCCATAGCCTTCCACTGTATGAATTATTTTTCTCCGACGGTGATGAACTTAGATTTCATTCTTTTTAAGTTTAGGGGAGATAGGAGACTTATACCTTTATGACGTCCTTGTCTGGGTAGGTGATCACCGAAGTGGTTTTCCAGTGCTCACTCTAGGAGAGTGTTGGCTTATCACGAGGAAGTAAAGAATGATGAGTTTGTGAAGTGATAAGATTCAATTTCATTCAATAATGGCTTATTGTATGTCTCAGTTTCCGGCCATGAGGCCTGATATTCTGCCCGTCCACCCAAAGTTTGCCTCGTTCCTTTTGGAATCTAGCAATGAGAAAGGTATCACGAAACAGACAGACGAAACAGACAATTAGAACTTAGCGCAGATATTCCTTCAATCTTGTGGATCTTTGTGGATTGCGTTCATCTTTGAGAACCTTTACCTACGACATGAGACAGAGGTTTACTTCCCTTCTGGAAGGAAGGCGAATTTGTGTACCACAGTGCTGTACGTTGTTTCATCACCGAAGCCACGAATGTTGAGTTCCAAACTAATTATTCTACGTAAGCAAAGAGGCTTACACCATTTTATGCCTGTACCTTACCCGGGGAGGCAAGGGATAATGTTTAATCGGGTGATTGAATGGAAAGCTATTCCAATTTAATTACAGTGACTTCAGTCGCTTGACAAACTGATCGCGATTATCCAGTCACCACCTTCGTTACGTTTGGTACTGCAGCTCCCGTTCGGATAACTGCATCCGATCTAATTAAAGAACAGCGGAGAACAACCACGTGGAAAAAACAACATGCGCGGGGCTCGAACCGGCATCCTTGGTCTGCGAGGCCGGCGCGCGAGGCCGCGCGGGAGGAGCCAATTGGCGAGTCACCTGCGCGCGCAGTGGCCCTGCCACGCGCAGAACGCAGCGCCTCCTGCGGGCGCGGTCATCGCCTCCGCCCCACGCGCAGCCGTTGACTCACCGCCGGCGGACGCCGCTCGTTATCCGCGCTTATCGCCCCGCGCTCACCGTCCCGTCGCCCCGTGCACAACACATGCCGCGGGTTGAGTTTGTTGAGAGCTGTCACTGCCACTGGCTTCGAACGGGAGGGCCTAAGGTTCGAGTCCCAACGGTGACGGATTTTCGACACTAGTTATATTACTACGTCAAATTCACCTGCAGTCTGGAGGAGAATTGTAGCAGCCGGTTGTTCTAATCGGAAGTTCTTCCGTAGTATTTAGTAGTAGTAGGTAGTAGATTTTCGACACTAGTTATATTACTACGTCAATTTCACCTGCAGTCTGGAGGAGAATTGTAGCAGCCGGTTGTTCTAATCGGTAGTTCTTCCGATCAACACCAGGCGAATGCCGGAGCAGTACCCTAAGAAACGGGCCACGGACCGCGCACGATCTGTCCTTCCTCTTCCTCGGCTTATCGTCTCCCCTTCCACACATTCTTACACTTACATGCTCTCTATTACCTTACATGTAGGGAGGAGTCGGGAACTTGAAACTTGACCGGAAGAGGGCGGTGCCCCGCTGGAGGGGGGGGGGAGTGCCTGGAGGAGAAAATCGCCCGCAAGCTGAAATGTAGGCCGGCGCCGAATGCGACTAAACACTGAAGGAGGAACACCGCCATATTCTCCTAAAAACATTCCCTACATTAATGGGACTTATGATTACAGCAGTTGACGTGCTCGGAATCTATGTGTGCACATCAATAAATCAACACAAATGACATACTTGAAATAATTCTTGTCACTTCGTAAAGTTGCAAAAAGGAATTTTAATGGCAAAATATTATAGTCTTCAAAGATATTTCGTTTTATGGATCGTGATTTCTTTAATTGTTGAGGCTACGTGTTTGCCAGTTGGGCGTGACACGATGACAAAGTACCATATTTTAACGGCTGATTTGCTATTCCAAGAGTTTGACAGGAGCTTTCTGCTTCATTACAGCTAATTTACCTTTTGGAATCAAAGTCTACCCTCCGCTTCGCTAATCCTCACTCCACCAACTCTAAGTCGGGCGTAGCGAGAGAGGAGGGAGTAATTGCGAATTTCTGAGTGGTAGGCGTTTTTAGCCTCTCACAAACCTTTGAATTGAATTGAATTTGCCTTATTTTACGTGGCGAGACTCGGGCCATCAGGCCCGCTCTTCCGTCTGACCACGCAAATTTCGCTACGCTCCTTTCACCAACTAGCAGAGAAAGGAGGTATTTCTTGGCCGAGAAACAGGCGATTTTGAATTTAGCTCAGAGACGTCATTTAGGCTTGAGGATCTTTTACATGCAAGTAAATCTACTAACATGGGACAATCGGCTTTACTACCCCTCTTCCTCCTCCTCCAAAGGAAGGCGTACGAAGGATTTTGTCGCCCTAAAAATCCACAGCTTCGATCGGGTTTGCACCCACGAGCTTGGGTATAACAGTCCGGTACGCCAACCGTTACACCATCGCCGCCGCTTGGTGATAATGTTCAAACCTCGCTGGCCCAGAAAGGGAAGCGGGGCTTGCTGCTTGCAATGTTGCAAATGCAACACTGAAAGAGTGCGTCGGCCGAAGGACATTCTTTCTCAAGCACGAGAAAGTAGGAAGGAGAACACCTTTTCCGAGAAATTCGTTGAATTTGGGACACCTGTCACCGAGATCCGTTGCCGGTCGTAATGTCAATTGCCTCGCGGCTCATCACGTATATTATACTCGTATATCTCTCGCAAAACTCGTTCCTCACACTACTACAATGACAGCACAATATATATACATATATATATGTATATATATGAATATATATATATATATATATATATATATATATATATATATATATATATATATATATATATATATGTCTCTCTAGATATCAGCAATCGAATCATGTTTTAATGGATTTGTTGGTCTTTGCTGAACTCGTTAACACGCGGCTCATCACGCATATATATATATATATATATATATATATATATATATATATATATAGTGGCGAAACCGATTTCATCATAATTTTATAAACGAAATACACCGGATCAAAATTTAAACAAACAGACTCGGCCACCCAGGATTTCTGCCGAGAGATTACGCAGACGGTCACACGTGCGCGACTCCGCTTATCGCGACAGTCCCTACCGCCCCCGGCCCATTAACGAAGTCGTTAAGAGGGTCGGCGCAGACAGATTCACTTGACACACGTGTTCACTGTGCCGGCTACGCAATTTCGAGATCGCCCGCTCGTTTCGGGGAAACCCAGATCCATAATTCTTTCACGGACAACGCGCCCCCTGATGCAAGCACGGGCCGATGTTCTAGAAGGAATTGGAATAACACTGCTTGCTCACAGCTGGCGTGGAGAGCGGAAGGTTCTGTGGCTTCTCGCGTGGCGATTGGCTGGAAACAGTTCACTGCGCCACAAATTTTGGCCAATAGCTAAACGACTATTACAAGGAACTCGAGCATACGAGAAATTGGGTGGGGGGAAAAGTTTACCTTATACAATTTCGACGGAGAGAATTTCAGAAGAGCTGGGGCATCAGACGGGGCCAAACGGCAGAAGGGATTGAATTCTAGGCAGAGCAGTCGGGGCAGAAGCTTCTTTCGGGAAGCTAGTCGTCGGTCAGAGGCAAAGTTCGCCTTCGCCGGACTTATAAATTTTTCATCAATCAGACGGGGCCAGAGTATTAGGAGTCGGGGAAAGACTAGAGTGTCTCTGGAAAACTTATTATTTTTTGAGCTTGAATATTAGACCGAGGACAGTTGAGAGAGGAACTTATATGGGGGTGGGAATTATTCGGGCGAATATGCCTATGTGGGGACTTATGTTATTTTACTGCGAGTTTTGAGCTGTGAGCCGACTGCAGTGGAGAGAGAATTTTCTCTGGGGTGGGTTTTCGTCGTGAAGAGAGGCGAATGTTTCTCCAATCGAATTTTAAACTGTCCGAAGTTGTGTTCGACAATTATCATAAAAGTCAGAGAGAGACGCATAGTTGACCACTCCGTTCCTGAGATCGTCCGGCCAGTTCAGCTAGTACTACCAGCTTCTACTAGAACTTCCAGATCAGCCAGTTCAGCTAGACTACGAAGGGCGCCGTCAACGACGCCCACGCGTCGCCGCCTTTTGGTGACGTCACAACCGACCGCCAGCTGTAGCCCGGAGGGTTACTGACCTCCGCTGCATTTTTCTGAAGGACGCCCAGCCGCCGCCCTCGACCGCGCCACGGCCGACCTCGGCCGCACAAAGACCCTTCTCCAGGCAGTATCGTTCAGGGTTACCGCCCTATTGTGTAAATTTTTCATAATGCGGTGTCACGCTCTGACACATTGACCAGTAATAATTTCACCCATTGTAATTGTTAGTTATAATTCTTCTTAGTTTTTTAAGCTTAACTCCTAAAACTAACTTTTCATTTTTTTTCTTTCTTCATCTAATTTTCCCACTATTCTTTTTATTCAATTTAAGAGTGTAACTTCCCTGGGGCATGTTAATCATATTGCCCAGGAATAAATGTGAATTTTTACCAGTGAACAAGTGTTTATTTTGTGTTTCCACCGTACTGTGTAACAATTCCTTCCATCACCGACTTGAGCTAGCGTCAGGGCCGCTATCCGGTTCCCCAGGTAACCGGGAGTGTTACAATATATATATATATATATATATATATATATATATATATATATATATATACATAAAACATTATTCGATTGCTGATATCTAGAGAGACAGACCTCGAAAAATAACAAACATTAGAAGGTTAGTATTTATCAGGTTAATTGTAACAAGTGTTTAGTGGCTAAGAGAATATACAGTTGCCTCTTCCTCGAGCGAACTCTCGATGCAAGGGCTTTTCGTGTGCCGTAGTCTCGTGTAGTATTTCTCGCTTACGAGATCGAGAGGGAATATTCGGCGCTTAACCACCATTTTCTCTATTTTGCCTTCTTTGGTTTACAATTTCTGTATTGATTTTTGCTTTCTCACATACGAAGCCCCCGGAGCCATACTTCCAATATACGTAGTATGAGAGAAGAATCGATGTCAAGATTTGAACATTTTGAGGTACCCTGATACCAAAAAGGTGATTTCATTCAAAATATCCGTTTGTCGATCTATGAGAAACACTACCGCCTAAACCATTCTCAACATTATTTTCAAAATGAATATTCCTCTTTCTACATGGCCCGACTCGATACAAAATTGAAAATTCTCTTTTAATTATTGAGAGTCCTTTACATGAAGACTTAACATTTGCAATATGCTCTTAAAAATTGCTTCCAATTTTAAATTCTTTCAATCGAATGATCTGAAATCTAAAACAACCGCATTAGTCCGATTTTCACTTTTATATGTCAATTTACGAAAATGTAAGAACAGATAGACAGGCGAAAATAAAATTTCTTCATTCCATTAGTAAATGTTTCATTCTAATGGAATGAATGATTATGTTTTAATCGCAAGTAAAATAAAAATATTGGCAATAATAATCCCGTAGAATTGTCTCAAAATTAGAGAAAGTTTACTGAATAACTCAAAGATTTTCACCGATTTTAATTAAAAATAACCATACGATCATTCATCCGATTTATTTTCTACAATAACCCACTTTTTCTCCTTTAATCGACAATTCGCATTCATCTCTTTTCCAACTAACAACATGAACGATATTCTTAAGATCTTCTTGAATAACGAACTTCACAACTTCCTATTGATTGGCATTCTTCATCTCCAATTTCTTGAGATCTTCATATGAATCACTACTTTCTTGAGAACATCCTCTTGATCTTGACATTTTCGACTTCGTCCACTTAATCTCGAATTTCATGAAATCCTCCTTCATTATCAATTCTTTTAAAACCTTACTCTTATTCGCAACTTTCTTTAGATTCACGTTCAAATCCTCCAACTTTTCTTGAAATCCTTGAAATCTTCCGGTTGATAAACGTAGAAGATCGTACACTTTAGCAATGTTAGCAACGATTGATTTTGTCCAGATCCTCTACTTGACCGACAGGTGTGAGGTCTATTTGAAAACTTTTCCCAAGATTTTCCACTTGAGCAACTTTCGTGATGATGCGTATTGACTTGATTGGTTTGCTTGACATACTTTTTCGAGCAGTTTATGCTCGAGCAGAAGATCTACTCTTCTTAATCAACTTGCGTAGAGATTTTCCGATTGATTGGCTTGACGACATCCTCCGCTTGATCGACAGTCGCGGATATTTTATACTTTATCAACACACCCGGCAATCGTACTCTTGATCGTCTTGATTAAAATCCACGACCTGAACGATTTGCATGAGATCCTCCATTAGCTGGATTTTCTCGTGAGGAAGCGGTGGTT
Organism: Gryllus longicercus; assembly: GCA_038098605.1. Classification (NCBI taxonomy): domain Eukaryota; kingdom Metazoa; phylum Arthropoda; class Insecta; order Orthoptera; family Gryllidae; genus Gryllus; species Gryllus longicercus. Next base: position 1,590,855 of record JAZDUA010000362.1, read on the forward strand.
TCCACGAGGAGTCCTGATAGGTCTCATAGATAGGTGAAAATTGCGTGCTGCCAAAAACCGAAAAAAAACCTCATACCTATTACAACGAGGAACTAATTAGCGCTACGATCTTGGTTATCAGGGACGAACCGCGTCTGTGTAGTGTGGCTGGCGTTTTGGCCTTCCTCATTGTTGTGCTGCTGCCAAAAGGCTAGCGGAAGCCAAAAGGGTAGTCTGTGCCATTTTCAGCACCGCTAGTCTTGATTTTGATCCCTCTCGCTACGGACTCTCCAGAGCGTCAGATAGTCCGCTCCGCGCCCGGGCCGCGACCTAAGCCACGACGACACAGTTCGCCAGTGTTGTGATCCACATCATATCCGATTGAAAAATACGAGGACTGTCTTCCCTTTCTTTCATTACGACACGGTACATGTCAGATGAAAGGAATGACGTCACGTGTTCATTTTGTCAAGAACATTGTGTATATATTTCATGAAAAATTATTAGACAATCACGATATTTTTTTGAGCCATGTTAAAATGTGTATTTTTCTTGATAAACAATATTCTGGTGTGTCATTATCAGAAAAAAATGTTCCTGCGTAGTAACTCATTTTGGCTTACTGAAGTTTACTTTAATCGCGTGTTGACCGAGAAAAACGCAGATCGTACAGAAATAGGCGTTTACAAACAATATTTTTTCAAAATACTTGACCCTCGCCCAGTTATCTGATAAGAAATGCAGACTCGGTATACTAACAGTACTTACGCGAACTAGAGTATGGATATCTCGAAAACCGAGATAAACATGTTTGCTTTCTTACTGGATAATTTAGTTACAAGAGCAAATCAATTATAACCTAATTACCCTATGACAATTGCAGGTAGAAATGTACTGCATACATTAAACAAGAATCCCGCATGCAAATATTGAACCAAAACTGATGCTAGTTTGACGCAACTTTTTTTTAGTACTACACAGAAAACTGTCAGATTTATCAGTGCTCAAACCCAATGAACATTTGAAATGATAATAAGAATTCCTCCAAACGGAAAAAGTTAGAAACCTTTAGAAACGTCGAAATCTAAATAGGCATTCCTTAAGGGTTGATTTTCTCACACAGCCTGTTGGTAACTGTAGGATAGCTTGATGCTTAAGACTGACGAAATATGGTAAGTACACTTACTGTGAAATTTAGTTGCACATTAAAAATTTAAATATAGAAAACTATACACGATAAGTTTTAATGAAAAATTACACTTATGCCACTGAATTCAGTGTATTGTTCTCTATTCTGTACAAAACGTTTAACGATAAATTTCATTAAAATTTCCAATATGGGTAACATCCTCTGTTTAGTTTAGGCATCAAAATTGTTCACCGACGGAGTCCAAAGCATGGTGGGTCGTTAAAAAACACTATTTCTGTAGCAGTAACTCCCAAAACGTGCTATAATATGACATTCATTTTCTACAGCATTACGTAACATTCCCTATCCTTCATGATGAAATAATAAAAAAGAGTTTCCATGTACGTGTCTGAAGTCCATTTATTCTGACAAAAGGTTTAATGTTTTTAAAATTTTCTCCAACATTCGCCGATTTGGTAAAGACAATAAACCATTTTTTCTTTGCATTGACGATATACACTATCATGTGTATGTTGTGCAATTTTTAGAAACTGAAACTCAATTTATCCAGAAGTACGTCATCTTGCTAGCGGAGGAAAGAAACAAACAACACATTACCTTACAGCCGGCTTGTTCGCGTAGCTCAATCCGTTAATTTGAATGTCCACACGACGCTTTTTCAAGCGGACTGTACATCCTAATTATCATCCACGAGTGGCGATGGCGCGGCGCGGAGACGAGGGCGTCTTAACTTTGCGAATAGCACAACTAATGGCATGAGCAACCAAAGTCTGCTCATCTACTGAGCGAAACATGGTAAACACTGTATAGAAGGTGGAACGTGATCTCAGTGAGAGGTGCATAAACCACACATATATGAAGTTTTGGGGTACTGTTTGTTCCAGTTGCCTTATTTAGTGTTCCTGGACTCGTCAACGGCTGTCATCAATCCCGTAAGTGTAATACATGTTTTTTTTCGCGGGAGGTGGTAGTAAACTTCTATATGACAGTTAACGCGTCCATGCACTAAACTCTGATGGGGTTAATACATTTTGATCAGATGCTTTATGCACCAACGATTTCTCAGAACGGTCAGTTTTTTTGAGATCATGAATGATGGACCACATGGAAACGGTGGATCAGGCCCAAACATGCCCTAACTCTGATGTCTGAGGGAATGGAAACAGGTTGACGAAAGAAGGAAGGCGATCTATGACCCTTAGGTGCCTTATGACATCAATAGAGAATTGGCGGCAGAAACTGATAGGCACGTCTGATGAGTCCTGTTTGTAAAATTCTCAGCCATATATAAGCAGGCATGAACCCAACTTCTTAGTTGGAGTCGAATATTCACCACTGAGAGGACTCGAAGCCGATATCTTCCCAGTCTTCGAAATTTCAGTGGCGAAATAGGAACCTTACACTATTGCCCTCGACAATAAAACAACTAGATAAATATAATTCAATATTTTTGCGAGATCTCGAAGAACTAACGATGAGACCTTCAGCAGCATTGTAGATACAATAGTTTTTCGAGAATTTTAATCGATTACCAGAAATATCTTACACCATGTAGTTTGCCTAACATGTTTCGGTCAATCCCTTCAATCTTGTAATTCTTCTTAGTTGCAGAAATTGAGATGCGATTTAAGCGACACGATTGTATGTGAAAGTTTGTCACACAAGTGTCTGTTTATTATACATATTTTTATAGCAGAGATATCAATAGATGGATTTTTTAAAATAAAACACCTCGGATTTCTTCAGCCAATGAGAAGAAGCGGGCCACGATAACAATATTTTTGAAAAATGAGATTTGATGATTCCAATTCCCGCCCCCCCCCTAATGCAGGTGATTTCCAGGAACAGTCTTAATCCAAATCCTCAATCACCGTCCTCTCGATAAAGGTAATCACCCGATATCCTATATAAGGATGATATACTTATGTCTTTTGATATAGTGATGCACTCGAACATATACTATATCATGTTAGCTCATTATAGTATGCGTAGCAAGTAAACAAAAATAGCTAGTATATAATTAATCATCTCTTGATTGGAATATTTCATTCACGTACGTAATGGATCATATTCCGCGTCTTCAATAGCAACGACAGAACTCTCATCTGCGGCTCTAGAAATTTTACGTTTACTTATTACCTTTGTGCTCGTGTTGCGCGAAAGTTTCCACGTCCTGTTTGCAGGGTCCGCACACGCGCACTGCGTAAGGGGACGAAGGGGGCGGGGCAGGGAGGGAACGCAACGGAAAGGATGAGTTGTCAGATTGCAGAGCGTGGGATGACGGGTTTGTGGGATGACGTGGGGCAGTGTCAGAAGTGGCCCGCTGAGAGGGAGACAAGATTAATGGGAGGTTGAGGATGAAGCTCCTGTCCGGTCTCCTGACATGTGTGGTGGTGCAGTGGATGTAAATGTATGTGTACGTTGGGACTAGGAAGAGGAAGGAAAGATTGCGTGCCGTTTGGCCCGTTTGATACGGTATAGTTTCGATATTGGCCTTGTATTCATCGGGCAATCCAAGAAAAACTACCGATCAGAGCAGCCGGTCGCTTGATGATAGGTATCTAGCTTATGTCGAGAGATCGCCACAGTCGGGACTAGAATTGGAAGAGAATTCTAACGCCCGGCTTCTGACCATTGTTTCTCCGATCGACACCAGGCGAATGCCGGAGTAGTACCCTAACAAACGGGCCACGAACCCCCTTCCTCTTCCTTGACCTATTCTCACACACACAATAACTAACATGCACTACCACACATGCCGGGATACCCGTCAAGAACTAAGAGCATGTCCCGGCTGGAGCGATGCCCCGCTGGTGAGAGATACCTTGTTGGGGAAAACCCCGCTAGCGGACGGTAGGTCGGCGCCGAACCTCGCCATACAGCGGGGAAAGATCACCGCCACCTCTCAAGCAAACAACATGCAATTACACTTACGGGACTAATGACCCTGGTAATTGGCGTGCCGGAATCACTAATCAATCAATCAATCAATCGGGACTAGAAACCTGGAAGCACTCGGTCTGAGGAACTGCAGCGGAAACAACCGCCTTGAGCCATCTCCGCCGGTGGGAGCGAACGAAACGGCAACGTGTCCCGCGCCGCTCAAACAAAGCCGGGGGGGGGGTGCGTCGCTGGAGCGTCTGGCGGCGCAGACAGGTGCGGGGCGGGGCGTGGGGGAGTGGAGAGGGGGAGGGGAGGGGGAGGGGGGGGGGGGGCGTGCGGGCAAAGGCCGCTTGCGCCGACCTGCACTAGGCGGAGTGAGTTGCAAGTCCACGATGCACCGAGCCTCGCGCCAAGGCCACCTGCAGCACGAGGCGCGGAAACTTTTTCTATCGACGCCGTCTGCCGCCTCCGCCTCCGCCTCCGCCTCCGCCTCCGCCTCCTCCGCCGACGCTGTCGATGTTGTTTGGGCGTCGCGACGCCTTTCGAACACGCGCTGTCCCGCGGGTATCGGACAAAACAAAGCAAGAGGGTGATAACGGTTCGCGGGAAAATTCGCGAAACTGCAAATATATACCTGTTATCGAGGTCGAGTGCGAACCTTGCACGTCGCTTATCAGTTACGATTACTGCACACTTTCTCCAACGTCTGAATTTGACAATACGATCGGATTGTGTGGATATACGAATCACGGAAGATGACGTATTGGCTGAACGCTAGTAGGAAAATGCAATTCATCTTATTTAATAACTGAAAGGTACCTAAAAAAACATAAAGGGGCAACAAAACAGAGAAATAAAAAATAAAAAATGCGGAGTAAAAACACCTTTATTTGGTGCAGTTGTAAAAAGACAGCTTAGCGTTGGGTCATTTTTAGATCTGGAACAAACAATGTCGATTTTATTTTTCTTGAAGTGCCTTTTCTTTCGAAACTATCCAACACAGCATTTATTGTTAATGTTGGTTATTAACATTTACTTTTCTGAATTATGATGATGAACTTCTGAATTACGCGAGAAAACGAACGTTCAGTAAGATGTCGCGGAAATGCGAAAACCTTTGCAAACCCGCTTAGTTTTCGAACACCACTTATTGCGATCGTATTTGATCCGGTACTCAGATGTAAACGACTTCTTTAAACAAGCATGTCCCCTACGTTTCATGTTCCAAATTCAGCTACAACAAAATTTGTAAGGGTAGGGCGATAGAAGCACACATCCAGGACAGATAATGCGAGTATTGTACAAATAGCAACAGTTCTAAGTCCGTTAAGTAAGCAAGATCCAGTCAGATCAAGGAGAAATCGGCTGCTCGCTGTTGCTACTAGACTCATCTTGCGGACGAGAAGGAAAACACGTACGTAGGTGACAAGAAGAAGAAGTGAGGAAGAAGGAGCAGAAGAGGAAGGAGGAGGTGAAAGAAAGGGGACAGGATAAGGATAAAAAGAAGGCAAGAGGGAAGGAGAAGGAATGGGACATGTAGGATTAGGAGGAGAAAGAGGAAGGGGAGAAACAGAATAAGGAAAAGGAATGTGCGAAGAAGAAACTGGAGTAATAGATGGAAAGGGAGAAGGACAGGGAAGGGCAGAAGGAGGACGATAGGGTGAAAAGAAAGGAAGACGAAGAGGAAAATAAAAAGAAAGGGACGAGGCAAACCAGTGAAGGACGAGGAGAAGGAAGGCAATGTGACAAAGACGAGAAGAATGGGAACGCCACACGCGTGCGGGGCGCCTCGTGGCGTGGCGTGGCGTGGCGTGGCGAGGCGTGGCGGGACGGGGCGGGGCGAGGCGGGGCGAGGCGTGGCGGGGCGGGGCGAGGCGGGGCGAGGCGAGGGGCGTGCGGGGCGGCACCGGCCTCGCCAAGGTCGCGCCGGGGCGCGCGTGCGTGCGGGCGGGCGGGGTTTTGGGGAGGGGGAGGGGGGGCGATGGCGCACCGGCGCTGAGTGAGAGTGGCGCGAGGTTCGGCGCGGCGCGTGGTCGCACGGGGCCAAGTTCACGGTCGCCTCTTCCCGGGGGCCATCTCACGCGCTCATTGCTTCATTGATTAGCGACGCCGGGCACGGCAACTACCTGGGCCATTGGGCCCGTAAGCGTAATGCATGTTTTTGGCTTGGGAGGTGGCGGAGATCTTTCCCCCGCTGTACGGCGCAGACCTACCATAGACTAGTGGGGGTTTTCCTCAACAGGTATCTCCGACCAACGGGGCAGCGCCCCAGCCGGGACAAGTTCTTAGCTCCTGACAGGTCTCCCGAAATGTGTGGTACTGTAGTGCATGTTAGTGTGTGTGTGTGTGTGTGTGTGTGTGTGTGTGTGTGTTAAGGAGTGAGGATAGGACAAAGAAGAGGGAGATGAGATCGCGCGCGGTCCGTGGCCCGTTTTTTAGGGTGCTGCTCTGGCAATCGCCTGGTGTCGATCGGAGAAACCAGGGAAACGCGGCGATTGCGTCAGAGCAGTCAACCGCTAGAATTGTCCTTGAGACAGCAACTGAACTCGATGTAGCTAACAAGCTAGTGCCGAAAATTCTGCCACCGTTGAGACTCGAACCTAGGACCTCCCGGTCAGAGGGACAGCATCTGAGACATATCTCCCGGTTTCTTGCTGTTGCATTTGCTGTTATCACTCATGTTAGTGTCATTTTCGTCATTGGTTTCAAGGGATTTTCATCCTTCTACTTCTTTTTGTCCTCTTCTTCTCTTCCTACTCCTAATTCGCCTTCTTCTTCTTCTTCTTCTTCTTCTTCTTCTTCTTTTTCTTCTTCTTCTTCTTCTTCTTCATCGTCTTCTTCTTCTTCTTCTTCATCTTCTTCTTCTGTTCTAATTCCTAATTCCCTTTCTTCGTTTCCTCGAACTTCTTCTTCTGCATCTACTGCTCCTTCTCCTCTCCTTTTCCTCTATTGAACTGTCTTCCCCGCGCAGGACTTGCGAATGTTTGTTTTGACATTGGCTTTTCTTAATTCATCCATGTATCCCGGCGAACAATCCACGATCTCTTTTGAAAACCTTATCATCGATTCAAAAGAAGGCACCACCAAACCGTCATTACAACCAACACCATGTACTCAGAAATTAGTACACTCTGTTGAGGAATGAGGAGACTGTTTTCCATATTATTTCAAAGGTTTTGGGAAAAAATGAGGCGCTATTGAACAGTGAGGAGAAATGTAAAGAAGTTTCCAATAAAATTGCCTTGATATTTAATTTTTTTACCAGTAGTCTGCAGCAGAAAGAATGGTGATGAACCACACTATACAAAGTAATTTTCCATTAAGTAGCATGCCCACTGATTATAAACAATAAGTAAAATAATATGGTGTAACTGCAATAAATTACGAATACTGCAATAACGGAGCATAGTACAAATACAGTACAAAAGCCTACATTTGATGGGTGAGGATTTGTGTTTATTCCCTTCGAAGAGGATGCTGTTCAAACTATGCGATGAACTATTTGATCATCAATCAATACTGAATGTACATGTAAGATTATTTCCTTTTCAGGGACATCAACGGATTTTCGCAGTGAGTGTTTTGCAGGTAAAGCATCTCAATCCATTCTTATGGCACATTATTTTAAAAATACAAACGTTCATTTCTTACAAAAATAATAATTTTTAAATGTCAGTTAAAGGGTTTGCTACTGAACTCTCCTTTGTGTTTCAGAAGAGGGTGATCTTATTTTGATTTAGAAACTGTTTGAATATATATTGTAGTCGTAGAATAAAATAAAAACTTTATTTCGAATTTAACCAACTTCTTGTCGTAAAACATCAATAACTAATTAACCGAATTTGGTTATACTAATTAACCGACGGTGAAATATATCGAAGGTGTTCTTAACTAAGAATTTTACATCCAAGTCTGTCAATAAAAAGAGCTGACAAATGAAATGACGAAAATGCGACGTCGTTTTCTGCATTGTGACCATCTCCAAACGGTGCTGATCGCTATCTGAATTCCTGGACTAAGCAATCATAACTGAAGCATTTAAGTCGATGTCAATGCACAACCAAATAGACATTTTAACTTATCATTTATGTTATTTTGTCTACCTAATTTTATGAGTGCAATGAGTTCAGCTGGACCTTGAGCGTCCCAAGAAACGAATTGCTAACAGCCCGCACGTGCGAGTCATTAAACGGTTTAGAAAATGTATACAACGGGGAAAATCAGGGACTGTGAAATGAATAAGATTGCTCTTGTGACAGAAACCATAACGCTTCCTCCTTCAACGAACACGTCAAAGGAGTTTCCCAAGTGTACATTGTGTGTCCTTCACACCCAACTGTTTAAATTTTTCTACATTTCCCAAATTTGTGCACGATCATTGATATACCTGCGAAAAAATCAGTGTTTCCTTTTTGGTTTCCTTTACTTGAAGACACAAAATGAGTCAACGAATCAAATCAAAGCCTAATTCGCGACCATGCCTGGACTTGTTAAGTAGGTCTGGTGAAAAGCATCAATGTTGCATCTATGGTATATGCTACTAGGAATTGTTTTGTAAAAATATATCTGCCTCTTCGTTTTTTTACTTTCTTTTTGGCTTTCAGAAGTGATAGGTATGCACAAATAACAAATTACTGCTTGGACTTTGTAACGCTAATAGTCTCGCTTTTTGCATGCTTTTGCAATTCGGAAAATTAACACAGAAATAAGAAAGAACACAATTCGACTGCTTTTTTGTTTCTGGATAATTTTTTTAAAATTTCTGAACAAATATATTCATGTATTTTGCAAATAGCAAACAATTCACACGTTTTTGGAGTGTTTCAATGCTTCTATAATGCTCATTTTTGTCTAGAAAGCATTTTTTCAAGCCAATTTTGAGAGCTTATTGCAGCTCAACCATTCGGAACATCCCAGTAATTTATTAGATAATTATACTTCTTTGAACTATTTTAAGAACTTATTTGCGAAGTTTCGACGTTTCCAAGGGACATCCTGTACATATATACATACACACACACACAAAAACACACGCGCACGCGCACGCGCACGCGCACGCACACGCGCACGCACACGCGCACGCACACGCACACTATTATATATATATATATATATATATATATATATATATATATTTGTATGTATGCGGCGCTATGAAAAGGCTCATTTTGGAGGTGTTACGCCAGCTGACGCTCGGCGGGGGGTGGGGTGGGGGGCACGCGCTGCGCGGTGATTGCGTCACGGGCGCCGCGTGCTGCGCCCAAGCCCCGAGAGAAGCGTTCGGCAGGCGCCACGCGCAGCGGCCGCGGCCGCGCGGGAAGGCGACCGCCAGAAGGACGCTCCGCCGCAAACCTCACGGCGGGGGAGGGGGGGGGGGCGCAGCGGGCCGGGCGCCGCACGTGTGCACGGTGAGCCCGCGCGAACCACACGACGGCGCAAGGCTGGGAACCAACCGTCAGCCACTCTATGTGATAGCATGAGAGCGGATGGTGATCGTAGGTTGTCTTACAGGTTAGTTTGTGTAGTAATTAATAGGACACTTGAGCGGGGGGGGGGGAAGCAACAACGAAACAACGTAAAACTCGTGCCAGACTTATTCGTCATAAATCGCTGAGACTTGGATTGGATCTCACAATTTTGCGTAGTAGTTTTCTGTAACTCGGGAACGAAAATGTCTAATTTTTCAAATGTTGCTAACCTCGCGCACTTTTTAATTTTATTTTTATTTATTTATGTATACATTTTTTTCTCATCTTTCAACTTTTTATAGTTAAAATGTTGGGAAGGGATTCTGGAACTCAAGAAAACGTACGCAGATCTTCTA